>CM050171.1:134826417-135159129 GCA_027410445.1 Discoglossus pictus
GATAAACCAGAGACACTGCCGAAAACACAGAGAATACAAAGAGACTGCAGGAAAGATAAACCAGAGAGACTGCAAAAATCACAGAGAATACAAAGAGACTACAGGAAAGATAAAACAGAGAGAGACTGCAGAAAACTCAGAGAATACAAAGAGACTACAGGAAAGATAAACCAGAGACACTCCCAAAAACACAGAGACTACAAAGAGACCACAGAAAGGTAAAACAGAGAGATTCCCGAAAACACAGAGAATACAAAGAGACTACAGGAAAGATAAAACAGAGAGACACTGCCGAAAACACAGAGAATACAAAGAGACTACAGGAAAGATAAAACAGAGAGACTGCCAAAAACACAGAGAATACAAAGAGACTACAGGAAAGATAAACCAGAGAGACTGCCGAAAACACAGAGAATACAAAGAGACTACTGGAAAGATAAAACAGAGACACTCCCAAAAATACAGAGAATACAAAGAGACTATAGGAAATATAAACCAGAGACACTGCCGAAAACACAGAGAATACAAAGAGACTACAGGAAAGATAATACAGAGAGACTACCAAAAACACAAAGAATACAAAGAGACTACAGGAAAGATAAAACAGAGAGACTGCCGAAAATACAGAGAATACAAAGAGACTGCAGGAAAGATAAAACAGACACACTGCCGAAAACACAGAGAATACAAAGAGACTACAGGAAAGATAAAACAGAGAGACACTGCCGAAAACACAGAGAATACAAAGAGACTACAGGAAAGATAAACCAGAGAGACTGCCTAAAACACAGATAATACAAAGAGACTACAGGAAAGATAAAACAGAGAGACTGCCAAAAACACAGAGAATACAAAGAGACTATAGGAAATATAAACCAGAGAGACTGCAGAAATCACAGAGCATACAAAGAGACTACAGGAAAGATAAAACAGAGAGACTGTAGAAAACACAGAGAATACAAAGAGACTACAGGAAAGATAAAACAGAGAGACACTGCCGAAAACACAGAGAATACAAATAGACTGCAGGAAAGATAAACCAGAGACACTGGTGAAAAAAACAGAGAATACAAAGAGACTACAGGAAAGATAAACCAGAGAGACTGCCGATAACACAGGGAATACAAAGAGACTACAGGAAAGATAAACCAGAGAGACTGCAGAAATCACAGAGAACACAAAGAGACTACAGGAAAGATAAAACAGAGAGACTGTCGAAAACACAGAGAATACAAAGAGACTACAGGAAAGATAAAACAGAGAGACACTGCCGAAAACACAGAGAATACAAAGAGACTGCAGGAAAGATAAACCAGAGACACTCGCGAAAACACAGAGAATACAAAGAGACTACAGGAAAGATAAAACAGTGACACTGCCGAAAACACAGAGAATACAAAGAGATTACAGGAAAGATAAACCAGAGAGACTGCCTAAAACACAGAGAATACAAAGAGACTACAGGAAAGATAAAACAGAGACACTGCCAAAAACACAAAGAATACAAAGAGACTACAGGAAAGATAAACCAGAGAGACTGCCGAAAACACAGAGAATACAAAGAGATTACAGGAAAGATAAACCAGAGAGACTGTCAAAAATACAGAGAATACAAATAGACTACAGGAAGATAAAACAGAGAGACACTGCCGAAAACACAGAGAATACAAAGAGACTACAGGAAAGATTAAACAGAGACAGTGCCAAAAACACAGAGAATACAAAGAGACTACAAGAAAGATAAACCAGAGAAACTGCCGAAAACACAGAGAATACAAAGAGACTACAGGAAGATAAAACAGAGAGACACTGCCGAAAACACAGAGAATACAAAGAGACTACAGGAAAGATAAAACAGAGAGACTGCCAAAAACACAGAGAATATAAAGAGACTACAGGAAAGATAAAATAGACAGACTGCCGAAAACACAGAGAATACAAAGAGACTACAGGAAAGATAAACCAGAGAAACTGCCGAAAACACAGAGAATACAAAGAGACTACAGGAAAGATAAAACAGAGAGACTGCCAAAAACACAGAGAATACAAAGAGACTATAGGAAATATAAACCAGAGAGACTGCAGAAATCACAGAGCATACAAAGAGACTACAGGAAAGATAAACCAGAGAGACTGCCGATAACACAGGGAATACAAAGAGACTACAGGAAAGATAAACCAGAGAGACTGCAGAAATCACAGAGAACACAAAGAGACTACAGGAAAGATAAAACAGAGAGACTGTCGAAAACACAGAGAATACAAAGAGACTACAGGAAAGATAAAACAGAGAGACACTGCCGAAAACACAGAGAATACAAAGAGACTGCAGGAAAGATAAACCAGAGACACTCGCGAAAACACAGAGAATACAAAGAGACTACAGGAAAGATAAAACAGTGACACTGCCGAAAACACAGAGAATACAAAGAGATTACAGGAAAGATAAACCAGAGAGACTGCCTAAAACACAGAGAATACAAAGAGACTACAGGAAAGATAAAACAGAGACACTGCCAAAAACACAAAGAATACAAAGAGACTACAGGAAAGATAAACCAGAGAGACTGCCGAAAACACAGAGAATACAAAGAGACTACAGGAAAGATAAACCAGAGAGACTGTCGAAAATACAGAGAATACAAATAGACTACAGGAAGATAAAACAGAGAGACACTGCCGAAAACACAGAGAATACAAAGAGACTACAGGAAAGATTAAACAGAGACAGTGCCAAAAACACAGAGAATACAAAGAGACTACAAGAAAGATAAACCAGAGAAACTGCCGAAAACACAGAGAATACAAAGAGACTACAGGAAGATAAAACAGAGAGACACTGCCGAAAACACAGAGAATACAAAGAGACTACAGGAAAGATAAAACAGAGAGACTGCCAAAAACACAGAGAATATAAAGAGACTACAGGAAAGATAAAATAGACAGACTGCCGAAAACACAGAGAATACAAAGAGACTACAGGAAAGATAAACCAGAGAAACTGCCGAAAACACAGAGAATACAAAGAGACTACAGGAAAGATAAAACAGAGAGACTGCCAAAAACACAGAGAATACAAAGAGACTATAGGAAATATAAACCAGAGAGACTGCAGAAATCACAGAGCATACAAAGAGACTACAGGAAAGATAAAACAGAGAGCCTGTCGAAAACACAGAGAATACAAAGAGACTACAGGAAAGATAAAACAGAGAGACACTGCCGAAAACACAGAGAATACAAATAGACTGCAGGAAAGATAAACCAGAGACACTGGTGAAAACACAGAGAATACAAAGAGACTACAGGAAAGATAAACCAGAGAGACTGCAGAAATCACAGAGAACACAAAGAGACTACAGGAATGATAAAACAGAGAGACTGTCGAAAACACAGAGAATACAAAGAGACTACAGGAAAGATAAAACAGAGAGACACTGCCGAAAACACAGAGAATACAAAGAGACTGCAGGAAAGATAAACCAGAGACACTCGCGAAAACACAGAGAATACAAAGAGACTACAGGAAAGATAATTCAGTGACACTGCCGAAAACACAGAGAATACAAAGAGATTACAGGAAAGATAAACCAGAGAGACTGCCGAAAACACAGAGAATACAAAGAGACTACAGGAAAGATAAAACAGAGAGACTGCCAAAAACACAAAGAATACAAAGAGACTACAGGAAAGATAAAACAGAGAGACTGCCAAAAACACAGAGAATACAAAGAGACTACAGGAAAGATAAACCAGAGAGACTGTCGAAAATACAGAGAATACAAATAGACTACAGGAAGATAAAACAGAGAGACACTGCCGAAAACACAGAGAATACAAAGAGACTACAGGAAAGATTAAACAGAGACAGTGCCAAAAACACAGAGAATACAAAGAGACTACAAGAAAGATAAACCAGAGAAACTGCCGAAAACACAGAGAATACAAAGAGACTACAGGAAAGATAAAATAGAGACACTGCCGAAAACATAGAGAATACAAAGAGACTACAGGAAAGATAAACCAGAGATACTGCCAAAAACAAAGAGACTACAGGAAAGATAAAATAGAGACACTGCCGAAAACACAGAGAATACAAAGAGACTACAGGAAAGATAAAACAGTGACACTGCCGAAAACACTGAGAATACAAAGAGACTACAGGAAAGATAAAACAGAGAGACTGCCAAAAACACAAAGAATACAAAGAGACTACAGGAAAGATAAACCAGAGAGACTGCCGAAAACACAGAGAATACAAAGAGACTACAGGAAAGATAAAACAGAGACAGTGCCAAAAACACAGAGAATACAAAGAGACTGCAGGAAAGATAAAACAGAGAGTTTGCCGAAAACACAGAGAATACAAAGAGACTACAGAAAAGATAAACCAGAGACACTCCCAAAAACACAGAGAATACAAAGAGACTACAGGAAAGATAAACCAGAGAGACTGCCTAAAACACAGAGAATACAAAGAGACTACAGTAAAGATAAAACAGAGAGACTTCCAAAAACAGAGAGAATACACAGAGACTACAGGAAAGATAAAACAGAGAGACAACCAAAAACAAAAGAATACAAAGAGACTACAGGAAAGATAAAACAGAGAGACTGCCGAAAACACAAAGAATACAAAGAGACTACAGGAAAGATAAACCAGAGACACTCCCAAAAACACAGAGAATACAAAAAAAATGCAGGAAAGATAAAACAGAGAGACTGCCTAAAACACAGAGAATACAAAGAGACTACAGGAAAGATAAACCAGAGACACTCCCAAAAACACAGAGAATACAAAGAGACTACAGGAAAGATAAAACAGAGACACTCCCAAAAACACAGAGAATACAAAGAGACTACAGGAAAGATAAAACAGAGACACTGCCAAAAACACAGAGAATACATAGAGACTACAGGAAAGATAAACCAGAGAGATTGCCAAAAATACAGAGAATACAAAGAGACTACAGGAAAGATAAAACAGAGACACTCCCAAAAACACAGAAAATACAAAGAGACCACAGGAAATATAAACCAGAGACACTGCCGAAAACACAGAGAATACAAAGAGACTAAAGGAAAGATAAACCAGAGAGACTGCCGAAAACACAGAGAATACAAAAAGACTACAGGAAAGATAAAACAGAGAGACTGTCAAAAACACAGAGAATACAAAGAGACTACAGGAAAGATAAAACAGAGAGACACTGCCAAAAACACAGAGAATACAAAGAGACTACAGGAAAGATAAACCAGAGAGACTGTCGAAAACACAGAGAATACAAAGAGACTACAGGAAAGATAAAACAGAGAGAATGCCAAAAAACACAAAGAATACAAAAAGACTACCGGAAAGATAAAACAGAGACAGTGCCGAAAACACAGAGAATACAAAGAGACTACAGGAAAGATAAAACAGAGAGACACTGCCGAAAACACAGAGAATACAAAGAGACTACAGGAAAGATAAAACAGAGAGACTGCCAAAAACACAAAGAATACAAAGAGACTACAGGAAAGATAAACCAGAGAGACTGCCGAAAACACAGAGAATACAAAGAGACTACAGGAAAGATAAAACAAAGACAGTGCCGAAAACACAGAGAATACAAAGAGACTACAGGAAAGATAAAACAGAGAGACACTGCCGAAAACACAGAGAATACAAAAAGACTACAGGAAAGATAAAACAGAGACACTGTCGAACACACAAAGAATACAAAGAGACTACAGGAAAGATAAACCAGAGAGACTGCCGATAACACAGAGAATACCAAGAGACTACAGGAAGATAAAACAGAGAGACACTGACGAAAACACAGAGAATACAAAGAGACTACAGGAAAGATAAAACAGAGAGACTGCCAAAAACACAGAGAATACAAAGAGACTACAGGAAAGATAAAACAGAGAGACACTGCCGAAAACACAGAGAATACAAAGAGACTACAGGAAAGATAAAACAGAGAGACACTGCCGAAAACACAGAGAATACAAAGAGACTACAGGAAAGATAAAACAGAGAGACTGCCAAAAACACAAAGAATACAAAGAGACTACAGGAAAGATAAACCAGAGAGACTGCCGAAAACACAGAGAATACAAAGAGACTACAGGAAAGATAAAACAGAGACAGTGCCGAAAACACAGAGAATACAAAGAGACTACAGGAAAGATAAAACAGAGAGACACTGCCGAAAACACAGAGAATACAAAAAGACTACAGGAAAGATAAAACAGAGACACTGTCGAACACACAAAGAATACAAAGAGACTACAGGAAAGATAAACCAGAGAGACTGCCGATAACACAGAGAATACCAAGAGACTACAGGAAGATAAAACAGAGAGACACTGCCAAAAACACAGAGAATATAAAGAGACTACAGGAAAGATAAAACAGAGAGACTGCCAAAAACACAGAGAATATAAAGAGACTACAGGAAAGATAAAACAGAGAGACACTGCAGAAAACACAGAGAATACAAAGAGACTACAGGAAAGATAAAACAGAGAGACTGCCAAAAACACAGAGAATACAAAGAGACTACAGGAAAGATAAAACAGAGACACTGTCGAAAACACAGAGAATACAAAGAGACTACAGGAAAGATAAACCAGAGAGACTGCCGATAACACAGAGAATACCAAGAGACTACAGGAAGATAAAACAGAGAGACACTGCCGAAAACACAGAGAATACAAAGAGACTACAGGAAAGATAAAACAGAGAGACTGCCAAAAACACAGAGAATACAAAGAGACTACAGGAAAGATAAAACAGACAGACTGCCGAAAACACAGAGAATACACAGAGACTGCAGGAAAGATAAAACAGAGAGACTGCTTAAAACACAGAAAATACAAAGAGATTACAGGAAGATAAAACAGAGAGACTGCCGAAAACACAGAGAATACAAAGAGACTACAGGAAAGATAAACCAGAGACACTCCCAAAAACACAGAGAATACAAAGAGACTACAGGAAAGATAAACCAGAGAGACTGCCTAAAACACAGAGAATACAAAGAGACTACAGGAAAGATAAAACAGAGAGACTGCCGAAAACACAGAGAATACAAAGAGACTACAGGAAAGATAAAACAGAGAGACTGCCAAAAACACAGAGAATACAAAGAGACTACAGGAAAGATAAAACAGAGAGACTGCCGAAAACACAGAGAATACAAAGAGACTACAGGAAAGATAAAACAGAGACAGTGCCGAAAACACAGAGAATACAAAGAAACTGAAGGAAAGATAAAACAGAGAGACTGAGTAAAACACAGAGAATATAAAGAGACTACAGGAAAGATAAAACAGAGAGACACTGCCGAAAACACAGAGAATACAAAGAGACTACAGGAAAGATAAAACAGAGAGACTGCCGAAAACACAGAGAATACAAAGAGACTACAGGAAAGATAAAACAGAGAGACTGCCAAAAACACAAAGAATACAAAGAGACTACAGGAAAGATAAACCAGAGAGACTGCCGAAAACACAGAGAATACAAAGAGACTACAGGAAAGATAAAACAGAGACAGTGCCGAAAACACAGAGAATACAAAGAGACTACAGGAAAGATAAAACAGAGAGACACTGCCGAAAACACAGAGAATACAAAAAGACTACAGGAAAGATAAAACAGAGACACTGTCGAACACACAAAGAATACAAAGAGACTACAGGAAAGATAAACCAGAGAGACTGCCGATAACACAGAGAATACCAAGAGACTACAGGAAGATAAAACAGAGAGACACTGCCGAAAACACAGAGAATACAAAGAGACTACAGGAAAGATAAAACAGAGAGACTGCCAAAAACACAGAGAATATAAAGAGACTACAGGAAAGATAAAACAGAGAGACACTGCCGAAAACACAGAGAATACAAAGAGACTACAGAAAAGATAAAACAGAGAGACACTGCCGAAAACACAGAGAATACAAAGAGACTACAGGAAAGATAAAACAGAGACACTGTCGAAAACACAAAGAATACAAAGAGACTACAGGAAAGATAAACCAGAGAGACTGCCGATAACACAGAGAATACCAAGAGACTACAGGAAGATAAAACAGAGAGACACTGCCGAAAACACAGAGAATACAAAGAGACTACAGGAAAGATAAAACAGAGAGACTGCCAAAAACACAGAGAATACCAAGAGACTACAGGAAGATAAAACAGAGAGACACTGCCGAAAACACAGAGAATACAAAGAGACTACAGGAAAGATAAAACAGAGAGACTGCCAAAAACACAGAGAATATAAAGAGACTACCGGAAAGATAAAACAGAGACAGTGCCGAAAACACAGAGAATACAAAGAGACTACAGGAAAGATAAAACAGAGAGACACTGCCGAAAACACAGAGAATACAAAGAGACTACAGGAAAGATAAAACAGAGAGACTGCCAAAAACACAAAGAATACAAAGAGACTACAGGAAAGATAAACCAGAGAGACTGCCGAAAACACAGAGAATACAAAGAGACTACAGGAAAGATAAAACAAAGACAGTGCCGAAAACACAGAGAATACAAAGAGACTACAGGAAAGATAAAACAGAGAGACACTGCCGAAAACACAGAGAATACAAAAAGACTACAGGAAAGATAAAACAGAGACACTGTCGAACACACAAAGAATACAAAGAGACTACAGGAAAGATAAACCAGAGAGACTGCCGATAACACAGAGAATACCAAGAGACTACAGGAAGATAAAACAGAGAGACACTGACGAAAACACAGAGAATACAAAGAGACTACAGGAAAGATAAAACAGAGAGACTGCCAAAAACACAGAGAATATAAAGAGACTACAGGAAAGATAAAACAGAGAGACACTGCCGAAAACACAGAGAATACAAAGAGACTACAGGAAAGATAAAACAGAGAGACACTGCCGAAAACACAGAGAATACAAAGAGACTACAGGAAAGATAAAACAGAGAGACTGCCAAAAACACAAAGAATACAAAGAGACTACAGGAAAGATAAACCAGAGAGACTGCCGAAAACACAGAGAATACAAAGAGACTACAGGAAAGATAAAACAGAGACAGTGCCGAAAACACAGAGAATACAAAGAGACTACAGGAAAGATAAAACAGAGAGACACTGCCGAAAACACAGAGAATACAAAAAGACTACAGGAAAGATAAAACAGAGACACTGTCGAACACACAAAGAATACAAAGAGACTACAGGAAAGATAAACCAGAGAGACTGCCGATAACACAGAGAATACCAAGAGACTACAGGAAGATAAAACAGAGAGACACTGCCGAAAACACAGAGAATACAAAGAGACTACAGGAAAGATAAAACAGAGAGACTGCCTAAAACACAGAGAATACAAAGAGACTACAGGAAAGATAAAACAGAGAGACACTGCCGAAAACACAGAGAATACAAAGAGACTACAGAAAAGATAAAACAGAGAGACACTGCCGAAAACACAGAGAATACAAAGAGACTACAGGAAAGATAAAACAGAGACACTGTCGAAAACACAAAGAATACAAAGAGACTACAGGAAAGATAAACCAGAGAGACTGCCGATAACACAGAGAATACCAAGAGACTACAGGAAGATAAAACAGAGAGACACTGCCGAAAACACAGAGAATACAAAGAGACTACAGGAAAGATAAAACAGAGAGACTGCCAAAAACACAGAGAATATAAAGAGACTACAGGAAAGATAAAACAGACAGACTGCCGAAAACACAGAGAATACACAGAGACTGCAGGAAAGATAAAACAGAGAGACTGCTTAAAACACAGAAAATACAAAGAGATTACAGGAAGATAAAACAGAGAGACTGCCTAAAACACAGAGAATACAAAGAGACTACAGGAAAGATAAACCAGAGACACTCCCAAAAACACAGAGAATACAAAGAGACTACAGGAAAGATAAACCAGAGAGACTGCCTAAAACACAGAGAATACAAAGAGACTACAGTAAAGATAAAACAGAGAGACTGCCAAAAACAGAGAGAATACACAGAGACTACAGGAAAGATAAAACAGAGAGACAACCAAAAACACAAAGAATACAAAGAGACTACAGGAAAGATAAAACAGAGAGACTGCCGAAAACACAGAGAATACAAAGAGACTACAGGAAAGATAAAACAGAGACAGTGCCGAAAACACAGAGAATACAAAGAAACTGAAGGAAAGATAAAACAGAGAGACTGAGTAAAACACAGAGAATATAAAGAGACTACAGGAAAGATAAAACAGAGAGACACTGCCGAAAACACAGAGAATACAAAGAGACTACAGGAAAGATAAAACAGAGAGACACTGCCGAAAACACAGAGAATACAAAGAGACTACAGGAAAGATAAAACAGAGAGACTGCCAAAAACACAAAGAATACAAAGAGACTACAGGAAAGATAAACCAGAGAGACTGCCGAAAACACAGAGAATACAAAGAGACTACAGGAAAGATAAAACAGAGACAGTGCCGAAAACACAGAGAATACAAAGAGACTACAGGAAAGATAAAACAGAGAGACACTGCCGAAAACACAGAGAATACAAAGAGACTACAGGAAAGATAAAACAGAGACACTGTCGAACACACAAAGAATACAAAGAGACTACAGGAAAGATAAACCAGAGAGACTGCCGATAACACAGAGAATACCAAGAGACTACAGGAAGATAAAACAGAGAGACACTGCCGAAAACACAGAGAATACAAAGAGACTACAGGAAAGATAAAACAGAGAGACTGCCAAAAACACAGAGAATATAAAGAGACTACAGGAAAGATAAAACAGAGAGACACTGCCGAAAACACAGAGAATACAAAGAGACTACAGAAAAGATAAAACAGAGAGACACTGCCGAAAACACAGAGAATACAAAGAGACTACAGGAAAGATAAAACAGAGACACTGTCGAAAACACAAAGAATACAAAGAGACTACAGGAAAGATAAACCAGAGAGACTGCCGATAACACAGAGAATACCAAGAGACTACAGGAAGATAAAACAGAGAGACACTGCCGAAAACACAGAGAATACAAAGAGACTACAGGAAAGATAAAACAGAGAGACTGCCAAAAACACAGAGAATATAAAGAGACTACAGGAAAGATAAAACAGACAGACTGCCGAAAACACAGAGAATACACAGAGACTGCAGGAAAGATAAAACAGAGAGACTGCTTAAAACACAGAAAATACAAAGAGATTACAGGAAGATAAAACAGAGAGACTGCCTAAAACACAGAGAATACAAAGAGACTACAGGAAAGATAAACCAGAGACACTCCCAAAAACACAGAGAATACAAAGAGACTACAGGAAAGATAAAACAGAGACAGTGCCGAAAACACAGAGAATACAAAGAGACTACAGGAAAGATAAAACAGAGAGACACTGCCGAAAACACAGAGAATACAAAAAGACTACAGGAAAGATAAAACAGAGACACTGTCGAACACACAAAGAATACAAAGAGACTACAGGAAAGATAAACCAGAGAGACTGCCGATAACACAGAGAATACCAAGAGACTACAGGAAGATAAAACAGAGAGACACTGCCGAAAACACAGAGAATACAAAGAGACTACAGGAAAGATAAAACAGAGAGACTGCCAAAAACACAGAGAATATAAAGAGACTACAGGAAAGATAAAACAGAGAGACACTGCCGAAAACACAGAGAATACAAAGAGACTACAGAAAAGATAAAACAGAGAGACACTGCCGAAAACACAGAGAATACAAAGAGACTACAGGAAAGATAAAACAGAGACACTGTCGAAAACACAAAGAATACAAAGAGACTACAGGAAAGATAAACCAGAGAGACTGCCGATAACACAGAGAATACCAAGAGACTACAGGAAGATAAAACAGAGAGACACTGCCGAAAACACAGAGAATACAAAGAGACTACAGGAAAGATAAAACAGAGAGACTGCCAAAAACACAGAGAATATAAAGAGACTACAGGAAAGATAAAACAGACAGACTGCCGAAAACACAGAGAATACACAGAGACTGCAGGAAAGATAAAACAGAGAGACTGCTTAAAACACAGAAAATACAAAGAGATTACAGGAAGATAAAACAGAGAGACTGCCTAAAACACAGAGAATACAAAGAGACTACAGGAAAGATAAACCAGAGACACTCCCAAAAAACACAGAGAATACAAAGAGACTACAGGAAAGATAAACCAGAGAGACTGCCTAAAACACAGAGAATACAAAGAGACTACAGTAAAGATAAAACAGAGAGACTGCCGAAAACACAGAGAATACACAGAGACTACAGGAAAGATAAAACAGAGAGACAACCAAAAACACAAAGAATACAAAGAGACTACAGGAAAGATAAAACAGAGAGACTGCCGAAAACACAGAGAATACAAAGAGACTACAGGAAAGATAAAACAGAGACAGTGCCGAAAACACAGAGAATACAAAGAAACTGAAGGAAAGATAAAACAGAGAGACTGAGTAAAACACAGAGAATACAAAGAGACTACAGGAAAGATAAAACAGAGAGACACTGCCGAAAACACAGAGAATACAAAGAGACTACAGGAAAGATAAAACAGAGAGACACTGCCGAAAACACAGAGAATACAAAGAGACTACAGGAAAGATAAAACAGAGAGACTGCCAAAAACACAAAGAATACAAAGAGACTACAGGAAAGATAAAACAGAGAGACTGCCGAAAACACAGAGAATACAAAGAGACTACAGGAAAGATAAAACAGAGACAGTGCCGAAAACACAGAGAATACAAAGAGACTACAGGAAAGATAAAACAGAGAGACACTGCCGAAAACACAGAGAATACAAAAAGACTACAGGAAAGATAAAACAGAGACACTGTCGAACACACAAAGAATACAAAGAGACTACAGGAAAGATAAACCAGAGAGACTGCCGATAACACAGAGAATACCAAGAGACTACAGGAAGATAAAACAGAGAGACACTGCCGAAAACACAGAGAATACAAAGAGACTACAGGAAAGATAAAACAGAGAGACTGCCAAAAACACAGAGAATATAAAGAGACTACAGGAAAGATAAAACAGAGAGACACTGCCGAAAACACAGAGAATACAAAGAGACTACAGAAAAGATAAAACAGAGAGACACTGCCGAAAACACAGAGAATACAAAGAGACTACAGGAAAGATAAAACAGAGACACTGTCGAAAACACAAAGAATACAAAGAGACTACAGGAAAGATAAACCAGAGAGACTGCCGATAACACAGAGAATACCAAGAGACTACAGGAAGATAAAACAGAGAGACACTGCCGAAAACACAGAGAATACAAAGAGACTACAGGAAAGATAAAACAGAGAGACTGCCAAAAACACAGAGAATATAAAGAGACTACAGGAAAGATAAAACAGACAGACTGCCGAAAACACAGAGAATACAAAGAGACTGCAGGAAAGATAAAACAGAGAGACTGCTTAAAACACAGAAAATACAAAGAGATTACAGGAAGATAAAACAGAGAGACTGCCTAAAACACAGAGAATACAAAGAGACTACAGGAAAGATAAACCAGAGACACTCCCAAAAACACAGAGAATACAAAGAGACTACAGGAAAGATAAACCAGAGAGACTGCCTAAAACACAGAGAATACAAAGAGACTACAGTAAAGATAAAACAGAGAGACTGCCAAAAACAGAGAGAATACACAGAGACTACAGGAAAGATAAAACAGAGAGACAACCAAAAACACAAAGAATACAAAGAGACTACAGGAAAGATAAAACAGAGAGACTGCCGAAAACACAGAGAATACAAAGAGACTACAGGAAAGATAAAACAGAGACAGTGCCGAAAACACAGAGAATACAAAGAGACTGAAGGAAAGATAAAACAGAGAGACTGAGTAAAACACAGAGAATACAAAGAGACTACAGGAAAGATAAAACAGAGACACTGCCAAAAACACAGAGAATACATAGAGACTATAGGAAAGATAAACCAGAGAAACTGCCAAAAACACAGAGAATACAAAGAGACTACAGGAAAGATAAAACAGAGACACTCCCAAAAACACAGAAAATACAAAGAGACTACAGGAAATATAAACCAGATACACTGCCGAAAACACAGAGAATACAAAGAGACTACAGGATAGATAAGCCAGAGAGACTGCCGAAAACACAGAGAATACAAAGAGACTACAGGAAAGATAAAACAGAGAGACACTGCCGAAAACACAGAGAATACAAAGAGACTACAGGAAAGATAAAACAGAGAGACTGCCAAAAACACAGAGAATATAAAGAGACTACAGGAAAGATAAAACAGACAGACTGCCGAAAACACAGAGAATATAAAGAGACTACAGGAAAGATAAAACAGACAGACTGCCGAAAACACAGAAAATACAAAGAGATTACAGGAAGATAAAACAGAGAGACTGCCTAAAACACAGAGAATACAAAGAGACTACAGGAAAGATAAAACAGAGAGACACTCCCTAAAACACAGAGAATACAAAGACACTACAGAAAAGATAAAACAGAGAGACACTGCCGAAAACACAGAGAATACAAAGAGACTACAGGAAAGATAAAACAGAGACACTGTCGAAAACACAAAGAATACAAAGAGACTACAGGAAAGATAAACCAGAGAGACTGCCGATAACACAGAGAATACCAAGAGACTACAGGAAGATAAAACAGAGAGACACTGCCGAAAACACAGAGAATACAAAGAGACTACAGGAAAGATAAAACAGAGAGACTGCCAAAAACACAGAGAATATAAAGAGACTACAGGAAAGATAAAACAGACAGACTGCCGAAAACACAGAGAATACACAGAGACTGCAGGAAAGATAAAACAGAGAGACTGCTTAAAACACAGAAAATACAAAGAGATTACAGGAAGATAAAACAGAGAGACTGCCTAAAACACAGAGAATACAAAGAGACTACAGGAAAGATAAACCAGAGACACTCCCAAAAACACAGAGAATACAAAGAGACTACAGGAAAGATAAACCAGAGAGACTGCCTAAAACACAGAGAATACAAAGAGACTACAGGAAAGATAAAACAGAGAGACTGCCAAAAACAGAGAGAATACACAGAGACTACAGGAAAGATAAAACAGAGAGACAACCAAAAACACAAAGAATACAAAGAGACTACAGGAAAGATAAAACAGAGAGACTGCCGAAAACACAGAGAATACAAAGAGACTACAGGAAAGATAAAACAGAGACAGTGCCGAAAACACAGAGAATACAAAGAGACTGAAGGAAAGATAAAACAGAGAGACTGACTAAAACACAGAGAATACAAAGAGACTACAGGAAAGATAAAACAGAGACACTGCCAAAAACACAGAGAATACATAGAGACTATAGGAAAGATAAACCAGAGAAACTGCCAAAAACACAGAGAATACAAAGAGACTACAGGAAAGATAAAACAGAGACACTCCCAAAAACACAGAAAATACAAAGAGACTACAGGAAATATAAACCAGATACACTGCCGAAAACACAGAGAATACAAAGAGACTACAGGATAGATAAGCCAGAGAGACTGCCGAAAACACAGAGAATACAAAGAGACTACAGGAAAGATAAAACAGAGAGACACTGACGAAAACACAGAGAATACAAAGAGACTACAGGAAAGATAAAACAGAGAGACTGCCAAAAACACAGAGAATATAAAGAGACTACAGGAAAGATAAAACAGACAGACTGCCGAAAACACAGAGAATATAAAGAGACTACAGGAAAGATAAAACAGACAGACTGCCGAAAACACAGAAAATACAAAGAGATTACAGGAAGATAAAACAGAGAGACTGCCTAAAACACAGAGAATACAAAGAGACTACAGGAAAGATAAAACAGAGAGACACTGCCTAAAACACAGAGAATACAAAGACACTACAGAAAAGATAAAACAGAGAGACACTGCCGAAAACACAGAGAATACAAAGAGACTACAGGAAAGATAAAACAGAGACACTGTCGAAAACACAAAGAATACAAAGAGACTACAGGAAAGATAAACCAAAGAGACTGCCGATAACACAGAGAATACAAAGAGACTACAGGAAAGATAAAACAGAGAGACTGCCAAAAACACAGAGAATATAAAGAGACTACAGGAAAGATAAAACAGACAGACTGCCGAAAACACAGAGAATACACAGAGATTACAGGAAGATAAAACAGAGAGACACTGCCAAAAACACAGAGAATATAAAGAGACTACAGGAAAGATAAAACAGACAGACTGCCGAAAACACAGAGAATACACAGAGACTACAGGAAAGATAAAACAGAGAGACTGCCTAAAACACAGAGAATACAAAGAGACCACAGGAAAGATAAAACAGAGACACTGCCGAAAACACAGAGAATACAAAGAGACTACAGGAAAGATAAACCAGAGAGACTGCCGAAAACACAGAGAATACAAAGAAATCACAGGAAGATAAAACAGAGAGACACTGCAGAAAACACAGAGAATACATAGAGACTACAGGAAAGATAAAACAGAGAGACACTGCCAAAAACACAGAGACTACAAAGAGACTACAGGAAAGATAAAACAGAGACACTGCCGAAAACACAGAGAATACAAAGAGACTACAGGAAAGATAAACCAGAGAGACGGCCGAAAACACAGAGAATACAAAGAGATTACAGGAAGATAAAACAGAGAGACACTGCCAAAAACACAGAGAATATAAAGAGACTACAGGAATGATAAAACAGACAGACTGCCGAAAACACAGAGAATACACAGAGACTACAGGAAAGATAAAACAGAGAGACTGCCGAAAACACAGAAAATACAAAGAGATTTCAGGAAGATAAAACAGAGAGACTGCCTAAAACACAGAGAATACAAAGAGACCACAGGAAAGATAAAACAGAGACACTGCCGAAAACACAGAGAATACAAAGAGACTACAGGAAAGATAAACCAGATAGACTGCCGAAAACACAGAGAATACAAAGAAATTACAGGAAGATAAAACAGAGAGACACTGCAGAAAACACAGAGAATACATAGAGACTACAGGAAAGATAAAACAGAGAGACACTGCCAAAAACACAGAGACTACAAAGAGACTACAGGAAAGATAAAACAGAGAGACACTGCCGAAAACACAGAGAATACAAAGAGACTACAGGAAAGATAAACCAGAGAGACTGCCGAAAACACTGAAAATACAAAGAGATTACAGGAAGATAAAACAGAGAGACTGCCGAAAACACAGAGAATACAAAGAGACTACAGGAAAGATAAAACAGAGAGACACTGCCGAAAACACAGAGAATACAAAGAGACTACAGGAAAGATAAAACAGAGAGACACTGCCTAAAACACAGATAATACAAAGAGACTACAGGAAAGGTAAAAACAGAGATACACTGCCGAAAACAGAGAATACAAAAAGACTACAGGAAAGATAAAACCAGAGAGACACTGCCGAAAACACAGAGAATACAAAGAGACTACAGGAAAGATAATCCAGAAAGACTGCAGAAAACACAGAGAATACAAAGAGACTACAGGAAAGATAAAACAGAGAGACACTGCCAAAAACACAGAGAATACAAAGAGACTACAGGAAAGATAAAACAGAGACTGCCAAAAACAGAGAGAATACAAAGAGACTACAGGAAAGATAAACCAGAGAGACTGCCGAAAACAGATAGAATACAAAGAGACTACAGGAAGATAAAAAACAGAGAGACTGCCAAAAACACAGAGAATAGAAGGAACTGTAGGAAATATAAAAAAGAGATACTTCAGACGAGACAAAGATCAGAAAGAGATTGCAGGAAAAATAAAACCGTGAGAGACTGCAGAACAGATAGAGAGCAAAGCCTGAAGTAGAGGACATAATTATGTTTATGTGAAGGATTTTTCATGTATTTGCCTGTGGGCCCTCAGTTAAACCTTTTCAATGCTGTTTAAATGCCTGTATCTGTTCGGTTCAATATGTATGTACAGAACTTTTTTTTTTTAATTGACAGTTTGCAGTTTACTGCTGGAGCGGGGATTTAAAAAATAGTTCAGTTGACTCCCTGAACGGTGTTTCGTCTGGTTACTAGGGGATGTGGGTATTACCTTCTATACCAGCGGAAATCTGGGGATTTAATATTCAAGTCACGTTACAACTGGTTGGCAGCGGTGGGATTTTCCCTTCTACTTCCATTACACCAGGATGCCAAGCAGACACTGGGAACAGTGAATGGAAGGCTGGTACACCCTGCTTAAAATAAATACACTGAAAGAGCTACTGGAAGCTCATGGAAGGATTGCTAGCAACAAAACCAAGCAGCTCATTATAGCAGAGTTAATGGAGCTAGACCGAGAGAACTTGTTTGCAGCAATGCCAGCTGTACAAGAGATGGAGACACCAGTGATTCAGGAGGAGGAATCACTAGCCAACAAAGAAATGAGGGAGAAACTAGCATGGTGCGGTCCGAACCCAACGGCTGACATTATTCTGAAAGTAATGAGCCTTTTAGTGGAGGAGGCTAAACAAAAAAGAGACGCAGAGCTACAATTAAAACTGGCAGCGGTCCAGCAGGCAGCAGCACACTCCCCAAACAGTAAGTACAACACAGCGGATACAAAGAAAATTCCATTCAGCGCTTTTAAAGCTTTTGACGAAAAAGACTGTGAGATTGATAACTATTTAGCAGATTTTGAGCGACAATGTAACCTGCACCGGATAGCTATGGAAGAATGGGTTTCAATATTGTCCGGAAAGCTGTCAGGCAAAGCCTCTTATGTTTTCCAGGCTGTACCAGAACAGGAGATCCATAGCTACGCCAGGGTTAAAGAAGCACTCCTGGCCTGTTATGCAGTAACCCCAGAGTCCTACCGACAGAAGTTCAGGGACTCACGCAAAACCGCTAAAGATTCCTACATGGAATGGGCATGCCAGTTATCCCTGTCGGCCTCGAACTGGGTCAACAGTAGCCAGGCCGCCACCGCGGTGGAGATTTTGCAACTGATACTCCTGGAACAGTTTTACAACCATATCCAGGCGGATGTCAAAGACTGGGTGAGAGACCGCAGGCCCCTGTCTCTACCAGAGGCCGCCAAGTTGGCGGATGAGTATGCGGATACTCTCAAAAATAACCGACCGGTGACTTCTAACTCTCGCTACCCACGACAGGATGTCAGTGAGCTACGTTGCTTCCGGTGCCGACAGCTGGGTCACTTACAGCTGGTCACTTCAGACAGAATTGCCCCATGAACAACAACACCAGGTCAAATTGGTCTGTACCTGGGTACCAGCAACCACCAGCAGCAGCCCACTGTGTAGATTTGATTTGGGATCTCAAGGAGCTGGGTCAGGAAGAACCATTGGGCACCCTTTACGAAGCCCTCATGGTGCAATCCACCGTCACAGACAATCGGAAACACCATTGCCAACTGGTCATGGTTAAGGGCAAGACAGCACGGGGATTAAGAGACAGTGGTGCAAACATCATGCTAGTACAACGACATCTCATTAACGCATCGGAGAAGCCGGGGAAATCAATTCTTTTGAGAGTGGCAGGGGGGGCAGTGTATCGCATTCCTACCGCACAAGTACACCTGGACTGGGGTGCGGGAGCTGGCAATGTTCAAGTGGGCGTAATGAAAGACTTACCCTCTGAAGTCGTGTTGGGCAATGAAATTGGGCCCCTGACTTCGGCGTTCGCCTCAACCACCGCTCAGGAGGCCCACGCAGTAACCACACCCAGGTAAGCCAACCCGACCTACCCCTGACCTACCTACCCCTGACTATAGAACCCCTTCCCTGGGACACACCAGAAGACTTTGTGCGGGAGGTGACCGGAGACCCTTCCCTCAGAAAGTATCGAGAGAAGGCCAGGCGGGGAACGGGGGGGTTAGAGAAGGAACAGTTTATCTGGGAAAAAGGCCGCTTGTACAGGCTCACCGAGACACGGGTTAACGCACCTGGGCCTAGGCAAAAACGCCAGCTGGTAGTTCCACGGAAATATCGAGTTATTGAGAATTGGGCACAACGTTCCTCTGGCAGGACACTTGGGAATACGCAGGACGGGATATCGGGTAACCCAGAATTTTTTCTGGCCTGGGGTATCCGATGACGTCTGGGCGTATTGCCAGACGTGCAAGATATGTCAACGCATAGGTAAGAAGGGAGACCACCCAAAGGCTAAACTGGTCTCCATACCCATAATTGAAGAACCGTTCACGAGGGTAGCTGTGGACATCATAGGACCCTTGGCCCAACCTAGCCGCTCCGGCAAACATTATATCCTCACAGTGGTAGATTACGCCACCCGTTACCCCGAAGCGGTGGCCCTTTCTAACATACAGGCTGAGACGGTGGCAGATGCGCTAGTCCGGATATTGTCCCGAGTGGGCTTTCCCAAGGAGGTACTGTCCGACCAAGGTACACAGTTCACGGCCGAGGTAACCCAGCAGATATGGAAAATCTGTGGAGTTAGATCCCTGACTAGTTCCCAATACCCCCTCCAGACTAATGTCCTGTGTGAACGCTTCAACGTGACGCTAAAGCAAATGTTGAAGTCATTCACAGGGGCGTACAAGGATTGGGAGCGGTTCCTGCCGCACCTTTTTGCCTACCGAGAGGTGCCGCAGGAATCAACCGGATTCTCACCCTTCGAACTCCTATATGGGAGGTGGGTGAGGGGGCCTTTAGATCTTATCAAGGACCACTGGGAGGGGCAGACGGAGATTGAGGGGACCCCGGTTGTGCCTTATGTGCTGGAGCTGCGGGACCGCATGGAGGAACTAGCCCAGGCGGTGCAGGGAAACCTCCGGGCGGCCCAGCGGCGTCAGAGAGTATGGTATGACCGACGGGCTAGGCACCGGAGCTTTCGGATCTGCCAAAAAGTCATGGTGCTAAGGCCGGTCCGAACAGACAAGCTCCAGGCCACCTGGCAGGGCCCCTACAAAGTTATAGGACACCACCTACACCATTGCTAGCTGCGAGGGTGAGGATGTGAAGCAAACCTTTCACATCAACATGCTTAAGGCCTATCAGGAACGGGCAGAGGAGGTGACCGCTATCTGTGCACCAGCAGGGGAAGACACAGAGACACTACCTCTTCCCGACCTATTGCGCAGCAACGAAGGGAGGGCCCAGATAGAGAAATTCCAGCTAGGCGAACAACTAGGACCACAAGAGAGGGCTCAAGTTGTACGCTTGCTAGAAACCAAACAGGCCACATTCTCTCAGGAGCCTGGGTACACACTTCTAGCCATCCACAAGGTGGAGACTCCAGGGCAAGCACCCCTGAGGCAGCCCCCTTACTGTATTCTGGAAGCAGTCCGAGAAGGGATGCAGAAGGAAATCGATGAGATGCTTCGGCTAGGGGTAATAGAACAGAAAGTCAGAAAGTCCCTGGGCCTCGCCGGTAGTCCTAGTACCAAAGAAGGAAGGGACAACCCGCTTCTGTGTGGATTACCGTTGACTCAATGACAAAACAGTTTCTGACGCCTATCCAATGCCACGGATGGACGAACTGCTTGACCGTATCTCTGCAGGGAAGTATCTGACCACAATTGACCTATGTAAGGGATATTGGATATAGGATTCCCCTAGCAGAAGATGCCATACCCAAGTCTGCCTTCATCACCCTGTTCGGCCTATACCAATTCCGGGTTATGCCATTCGGGATGAAGACCGCCCCGGCCACCTTCCAACGGATGGTGGACCAATTACTGGGAGGTCTCCAGGACTATGCATGTGCCTACCTGGATGACATCGCCGGCTAAGATCGAGGCCGTTGCCAATTTGCCCACTCCCCAAACCAAGACACAAGTCATGGCTTTCTTGGGCACAGCCGGCTATTACAGACACTTTGTACCCGACTATAGCACCCTAGCCAAACCCCTGACCGACCTGACCAAAAACAAGTTACCCCGACAAGTCCTGTGGTCCCCGGAATGCAAGGTGGCTTTCCAAGCACTAAAGAATGCTCTTGTTAATGCTCCAGTGTTGGTTACCCCAGATCCTAACAAAAGGTTTACTGTCCACACAGACGCTTCAATGTTTGGACTGGGGGCAGTACTAAGCCAGATCGGAGAGGATGGGGGAGAGCACCCGGTGGCATACCTGAGTCGGAAGTTGTTGCCAAGGGAGGTCAGTTATGCCACCATTGAGAAGGAGTGTTTGGCCTTGGTATGCGCACTCAAAAAGCTCCTCTCCCTGCTGTTTAAATGCCTGTATCTGTTCGGTTCAATATGTATGTACCACTTTAAGAACCAAGGGTATGTGTGTGTAATGCATTGCAGGACATTTTTAAAAAAGTTGACAGTTGGCAGTTTACTGCTGGAGCGGGGATTAAAAAAAAAGTTCAGTTGACTCCCCGAACGGTGTTTCGTCTGGTTACTGGGGGATGTGGGATATTACCTTCTATACCAGCGGAAATCTGGGGATTTAATATTCAAGTCCCGTTACAGTTTATTTCTGCAATGTGTTACCTTGTTTCTCCTTGGGATCTTGTCTTCCTTCCTTCTGCTATTTCTCCCAGAGATCTCATCTGTTCTTGTGCGATTTGATGTTTAGTAGACCCTGCTGTCTCTTTTCTTTTGACTGCTTGTCTTTTTTGTTCAATCCTGAAGTTCCCTCCGACTGTGGTCTGTGGCTGACCTACAGTGCTGCCATTAACCTCTCCGTCTGTGGTCTGTGGCTGGGTTTCGGTGCTGCCATTACCCTCTCCGACTGTGGTCTGGGGCTGACTTACAGTGCTGCCATTAACCTCTCCGACTGTGGTCTGCGGCTGGGTTACTGTGCTGCTATTACCCTTTTCAGCTGTGGTCTGTGACTGGACTAGGGTGGTGTCATTACCCTCTGCAACTGTGGTCTGTTGCGGGGCTACAGTGCTGACATTAACCTCTCCGACTGTGGTCTGTGGCTGGGTTACGGTGCTGCTATTACCCTTTTCAGCTGTGGTCTGTGACTGGACTAGGGTGGTGTCATTACCCTCTGCAACTGTGGTCTGTTGCTGGGCTACAGTACTGACATTAACCTCTCCGACTGTGGTCTGTGGCTGGGTTACGGTGCTGCTATTACCCTTTTCAGCTGTGGTCTGTGACTGGACTAGGGTGGTGCCATTACCCTCTCCGACTGTGGTCTGTTGCTGGGCTACAGTGCTGCCATTAACCTCTCCGACTGTGGTCTGTGGCTGGGTTAAGGTGCTGCTATTACCCTTTTCAGCTGTGGTCTGTGACTGGACTAGGGTGGTGCCATTACCCTCTGCAACTGTGGTCTGTTGCTGGGCTACAGTGCTGACATTAACCTCTCCGACTGTGGTCTGTGGCTGGGTTACGGTGCTGCTATTACCCTTTTCAGCTGTGGTCTGTGACTGGACTAGGGTGGTGCCATTACCCTCTCCGACTGTGGTCTGTTGCTGGGCTACAGTGCTGCCATTAACCTCTCCGACTGTGGTCTGCGGCTGGGCTGCGGTGCTGCTATTACCCTTTTCAGCTGTGGTCTGTGACTGGACTAGGGTGGTGCCATTACCCTCTGCAACTGTGGTCTGTTGCTGGGCTACAGTGCTGCCATTAACCTCTCCGACTGTGGTCTGTGGCTGGGTTACGGTGCTGCTATTACCCTCTCCGACTGTGGTCTGTGGCTGGGTTACGTTGCTGCCATTACCCTTTTCAGCTGTGGTCTGTGACTGGACTAGGGTGGTGTCATTACCCTCTGCAACTGTGGTCTGTGGCTGGGTTACTCTGGTGCCATTAACCTCTTCAACTGTGGTCTGTGGATGGATTATGGTGGTTCCATTACCCTCCGCAACTGTGGTCTGTGGCTGGGCTACAGTGATGCCATTACCCTTTTCAGCTGCAATCTGTAGCAGATTTGCTGTGGTCTCTACCTCACTGGGAAGCTTTGAATTGGACTCATTGATATTATTTAGAAGGTTCATTGCAACCTCAAGCTCTTTCTCCAGTATTTCCACCTTAGAGGGACTGAATGTAGATCCCTGCTGTGTGGTATTATTGGCACTCCTGTGAATTGGCTTCTGACCACAAACAGTAAAACTAAATTCGAGAAACTGTTCAATGAAAGGCAGAAGACTGGCGTATTTACCCGACAATTGGCTCTTCATTTTGCTCTGCGAATCATCTCTGTGTAGACGGATAAAGATTTTAGAGGTCTCAGGGTCCAAGGTAATTGTTTGAGAGACCTTTGCAACAGATGTTGTTGCAATGAAGGTCTCAGGGGTCTTAGATGTACGTTCTGCAGGTGTAGAGGTATTAAGGATCATTTTAGAGGATGCATGGGAAGAGGACTTGCTGAAAGTTGTGTCAGGGACAGATGTCATTGCCTTCATGCTCCGAGGTGCAGAGGTCTCCGGGACAGATGTCATTGCCTTCATGCTCCGAGGTGCAGAGGTCCCAGGGACAGATGTCATTGCCTTCATGCTCCGAGGTGCAGAATTCTCCGGGACAGATGTCATTGCCTTCATGCTCCGAGGTGCAGAGGACTCCAGGACAGATGTCATTGCCTGCATGCTCCGAGGTGCAGAGGTCTCCGGGACAGATGTCATTGCCTTCATGCTCCGAGGTGCAGATGTCTCTGGGACAGATGTCATTGCCTTCATGCTCCGAGGTGCAGAGGTCTCCGCGACAGATGTCATTGCCTTCATGCTCCGAGGTGCAGAGGTCCCAGGGACAGATGTCATTGCCTTCATGCTCCGAGGTGCAGAGGTCTCCGGGACAGATGTCATTGCCTTCATGCTCCGAGGTGCAGAGGTCTCCGGGACAGATGTCATTGCCTTCATGCTCCGAGGTGCAGAGGTCTCCGGGACAGATATATTTGCCTTCATGCTCTGAGGTGCAGAGGTCTCCAGGACAGATATATTTGCATTCATGCTTTGAGGTGCAGAGGTCTCAGGGACAGAGGTGATTGTGTTTGAAGACTCTAGTGCAGAGGCAACAAGTTTAGAGAACACATAGACAGAAACAACGGGGGTAAGGGCAGTGTTAGTCTGTTTCAAAGACAGAGGGGAAGTAGTAGACATAGATAGCTCTTGATGCATTGAAATAAGCCTTTGAGGCCCAGTGTTTGGGGCAATGATGTTAGGAAATGTTAGAACTGAGGTTAACTTACTTGACACCGCAGATAAAGACTGGATGAGGGGGAAGGTTCCAGATGTCCGAATGAAAAAGGGTAACATTTCTGTCTGGATTTTAGAGGTATAGGTATCGGTTAACTGCATTAGAGGGGCAGAGGTGTCAGGTGACCTAATGAGAGAATCATATATTTCAGGTGGCAGGTAGAAAGTGGAAGAGGTTGCATGCGAGTGAGTGATAGAGGGAAAGATTCCAGGTGGTGTAGTCACAGAGTGAAGGAGTTCAGGTGGCAGGTAGAAGGTGGAAGAGGTTGCATGCATATGAGTGATAGAGGGAAAGATTCCAGGTGGTGTAGTCACAGAGTGAAGGAGTTCAGGTGGCATGTGGAAAGTGGAAGAGGTTGAATGCTTGTGAGTGACAGAGGGAAAGATTCCAGGTGGTGTAGTCACAGAGTGAAGGAGTTCAGGTGGCATGTGGAAAGTGGAAGAGGTTGCAGGCGTATAAGTGATAGAGGGAAAGATTCCAGGTGGTGTAGTCACAGAGTGAAGGAGTTCAGGTGGCATGTGGAAAGTGGAAGAGGTTGCAGGCGTGTGAGTGACAGAGGGAAAGATTCCAGGTGGTGTAGTCACAGAGTGAAGGAGTTCAGGTGTCATGTGGAAAGTGGAAGAGGTTGAATGCTTGTGAGTGACAGAGGGAAAGATTCCAGGTGGTGTAGTCCTAAAGTGAAGGAGTTCAGGTGGCATGTGGAAAGTGGAAGAGGTTGCATGCGTATGAGTGATAGAGGGAAAGATTCCAGGTGGTGTAGTCACAGAGTGAAGGAGTTCAGGTGGCATGTGGAAAATGGAAGAGGTTGCAGGCGTGTGAGTGACAGAGGGAAAGATTCCAGGTGGTGTAGTCACAGAGTGAAGGAGTTCAGGTGGCATGTGGAAAGTGGAAGAGGTTGAATGCTTGTGAGTGACAGAGGGAAAGATTCCAGGTGGTGTAGTCCTAAAGTGAAGGAGTTCAGGTGGCATGTGGAAAGTGGAAGAGGTTGCATGCGTATGAGTGATAGAGGGAAAGATTCCAGGTGGTGTGGTCACAGAGTGAAGGAGTTCAGGTGGCATGTGGAAAATGGAAGAGGTTGCAGGCGTGTGAGTGACAGAGGGAAAGATTCCAGGTGGTGTAGCCATAAAGTGAAGGAGTTCAGGTGTCATGTGGAAAGTGGAAGTGGTTGCATGCTTGTGAGTGACAGAGGGAAAGATTCCAGGTGGTGTAGTCATAAAGTGAAGGAGTTCAGGTGGCATGTGGAAAGTGGAAGAGGTTGCATGCTTGTGAGTGACAGAGGGAAAGATTCCAGGTGGTGTAGTCACAGAGTGAAGGAGTTTAGGTGGCATGTGGAAAGTGGAAGAGGTTGCATGCTTGTGAGTGACAGAGGGAAAGATTCCAGGTGGTGTAGTCATAAAGTGAAGGAGTTCAGGTAGCATGTGGAAAGTGGAAGAGGTTGCATGCTTGTGAGTGACAGAGGGAAAGATTCCAGGTGGTGTAGTCACAGAGTGAAGGAGTTTAGGTGGCATGTGGAAAGTGGAAGAGGTTGCATGCTTGTGAGTGACAGAGGGAAAGATTCCAGGTGGTGTAGTCATAAAGTGAAGGAGTTCAGGTGGCATGTGGAAAGTGGAAGAGGTTGCATGCTTGTGAGTGACAGAGGGAAAGATTCCAGGTGGTGTAGTCATAAAGTGAAGGAGTTCAGGTGGCATGTGGAAAGTGGAAGAGGTTGCATGCTTGTGAGTGATAGAGGGAAAGATTCCAGGTGGTGTAGTCACAGAGTGAAGGAGTTCAGGTGGCATGTGGAAAATGGAAGAGGTTGCAGGCGTGTGAGTGACAGAGGGAAAGATTCCAGGTGGTGTAGTCACAGAGTGAAGGAGTTTAGGTGGCAGGTAGAAAGTGGAAGAGGTTGCATGCTTGTGAGTGACAGAGGGAAATATTCCAGGTGGTGTAGTCACAGAGTGAAGGAGTTCAGGTGGCATGTGGAAAGTGGAAGAGGTTGCATGCGTGTGAGTGATAGAGGGAAAGATTCCAGGTGGTGTAGTCACAGAGTGAAGGGGTTCAGGTGGCATGTGGAAAGTGGAAGAGGTTGCATGCATGTGAGTGATAGAGGGAAAGATTCCAGGTGGTGTAGTCACAGAGTGAAGGAGTTCAGGTGGCATGTGGAAAGTGGAAGAGGTTGCATGCTTGTGAGTGGCAGAGGGAAAGATTCCAGGTGGTGTAGTCATAGAGTGAAGGAGTTCAGGTGGCATGTGGAAAGTGGAAGAGGTTGCATGCGTGTGAGTGAAAGAGGGAAATATTCCAGGTGGTGTAGTCACAGAGTGAAGGGGTTCAGGTGGCATGTGGAAAGTGGGAGAGGTTTCAGGCGTGTGAGTGATAGAGGGAAAGATTCCAGGTGGTGTAGTCACAGAGTGAAGAGGTTCAGGTGGCAGGTAGAGAGTTTTAGAGTCAGATGACTGGATGACAGAAGGAGAGATTTCCAGTAACAAGTCATGGGATTGATGATCATCAGTTGAGTGATTGAGGGCGTTAGGAGCTTCAGTTGGCAGGTCAACACTCATTTCATATACAAATTTGTGAATAAATGGTTTGGTGGATTCAGTGAAGGAATCAATGGAATTGGATTGAGTAGATGGAGGTGACTGCTTGATTACGTGAGTGTCATATGGTATGTTAGGATTAATGTTCTCAAGTGTAGACATAAAAGTGCCAATAAAACTAGGTAACACTATGGTTGGTCTAATGACCTGGGGAAGAGTGTCATCAAATACAGGTGAGAGAGTGACCATATGCAGATTTCTGGTGATTCGAAGGGCTCGAGGTGACTGAGTAGTTTTGTGAAAGGCCATATGTGTTTGCCCAGTAAATGGAGGAGTCTTGGTTGACTGGAGGATTGCACGATATTTCTGAGGAGACAATAAGTTTGAAGAAGTGGTCCTCTGTGATAGGGCATGAGAGTAGGAGGACCCAGAGGACAATCTGATTGACTGAGGAGACTCGATGACAGACTGTGGAGCTGTGGAAACAAACCGATACAAGTTATCTACAGGCTACAACTATATACACATACATTAGATGTATATTATTATGTACTTGTATCATATATGTGTATCATTTGAGTTCTACACCCCTTAAATATCTAAACACAGTTAATCAGGAGGTCCCCAATATTCCACCACCTACTATTATTATTCTGTATGATGCTGAGCCACCTTATGGATCGCTACCTTGAAGAAGGCACTTGTGGACTTCAATGAAGCTAGGAGCTATACCATGTAGGGTCACCCAAGATGAGCCGGTCATAGCAAAGTGGTCAGACAAATCATGCTCCACTGAAGAAGGAACTGGCAACCCACTCCAGTATATTTGCCATGAAAATCTTATGGATTAGCACAACCAGACATAAGATGTGCATTGCATGTCCATAGGATCACCAAGAGTTGGACGCGACTGAAGGACTAAACAACAACAAAAATAATGCTGAAAGAAGACAACTACAACTGCATTTCAATTTATCGATAGCACATGGATATTTACAGTAGTACCTCGGCACTCGTCAATTTCAAAACTCTGTGAATTTGATATTCTATGCATTTTGACAAGTAAAAAATGCTTCAGCACTCCACGCTTGCTTGGCACTCATCATGCTTGATAAAACCTGTATGCGGTTTTATACCGTCTCTCTGGAAGAAACAAAGAGTAGCTTGGTACTCGTTGTTTTCACCACTCGTTGTGCCTTCTGGAACCAATTAATGACCAAGATACCACTGTATATTTCATACCACTAAAGATATATCAGTCTATCTTTTACATGTTCTATAACCTATTATGTTAGCCATTCACCTTGTAAGTATTGTTTCAGTTAGTAATGTCCAAAATATGGATTATTTATTAGGAACATAAAACTAAATGAGGTTGTTCACTCCGTATAACTTTATATATTACTATGTCCTAGCTCGTGTTTAGTGCAAACAACACTAAATGAATGAAGTCCTCGAGAGACGTGCACAATTAGAAATGTTTTTATTATTATCTTTTATTTGTATCGCGCCAACATGTTCCATGGCACTGTACAGGGGATAAGAACAGGGGAAATACAAATTTAACAAATTCAAAAGTTGAAGGGCCCGGTTTTGAGCTTAGAATCTTAGCAGAAAGTGCGTTATCCCAAAGCACCCTACAAGACTGGAAACTCGCTACTTACAATCTAAAGGGAATTAAAGGGCAGAGAACTGGGGAAGAGTAACAAATAAGGAATAGCAAGGGTCAGGAAGCAAGTGAAAGATAGAAAGAGTTTTATTTTAGAGGGAGAGGGGAGGGATCTGAGGTGAAAGACTAGTATGTTGGCTGACCCCTAGTGTTGAGATGATATATCTGCAAGTAGGAAGTCAGGTGTTTTCCATGGCTCTATAAATTTAATCTGAGTTGGGGTGGGCAATATTCTGAGTATCTCACAGATGTAGCAGGCCTTAAACCAGAGTGAATTTGCACTGAAAGAAAGAGAGAATGGATTGGGATCAGACAGTACAGGAAGATACAGGAGTTAAGAAGGAATGGGAGACAGACCTTAGAATGAAGGTATGTGAGGAGGGGGGAGGAGATTTGAGGTAATTATGACAGTCATAAATGGGGGAAGGTTGGGGGAAGGTGGGGACGGCAAAGCAGGGTATAGGAAATGTTATTTGTATTTCTTCGGCTTCTGAGGTGTCGTTGCCTTTCAGGACTGTCCTGGAGAAGCCCTTCAGGGGTGAAGCAAGTCCAAGGGCTGGTCAGATAAGCCAAATATCAGGAAATCACACCAGGTAAGTACCAATCCAGATCAGCAGCAATGATCAGTCCAATGGAGACCAGGAACTGTAACCAATCCGAGCAGGAAGACACAGAGTAACCAGAAGTACCCCCAGTCACAGGAACCCATAACGGGCACTGAGAGGAGGCTGGAGCAGCAAGAAATAGTCCCAGATGAGATGTGATTGGCTGATAGAAAGACTCCGGCTTAACAACAACCAATCAGGAGAACAACAGGAGAAAGCTAGGAGAGGTCCTTCTGACCGATCTGTCTCTTGAACACATAGTTGCACCTGCTGCGGCACAAGACTGTCGTACGTGTCCCATTTGTGCCAAGCCATGAGACTGAATCCAGGCGCGGCGCCTGGTGGCCTAAGGGCCTGGCTGGGTGATGATGATGATGAGTGGAGGGTGAACCATTATGTTGGTGGTTGGTGAAGATAAAGCTGATGCTGATCAGGAAAGATATGATCAGAAAGCTGTATAGCAGCGCCACTAGGGCCGCCATTTTATAACAAAGTCTGTGTCAGGTGACAGTAAAGGTGACAATTTCTAATAGGGGCAACAAGATTACAGAGAAGACGTCTAGTGTCAGGACAAGAAGAGTACAAGATATCTTACCACAATTAAATGATTAAAGAACTAATTGTAGTAAAATATTCACCAGCTGAAAAGAGAAGTCGTGCGAGATCTGATACGAAAGAGAAAATCACCATCACTTTTTATATACTAGCGACTTGCCCGTCAAAAATGACGGCAACAAAATGTGAAGGCAGGCTATGCTGTTTGCCACACATTGCGAGGCTCTCCTCATCTTTGTCGCTCATTGCAGGCCTTGATCGAGTCCTGCGAAGAGCGCTCATTGCAAGTCTATACCACCATGTACTTTACATGGCTTCGCACCTTCAGCGCTCATCGCGAGTCTCGCTTTGCCGCTCATTGCAGGCCTCGGCCAAGCTGACACTTTTACGCATCGAACCCCGCGATGAGCGCCTTCGGTCTTTCAAGTAACGTGCTTGAGCAAGTCTCGGCCGTTAAATTCGTAATTTTTGTATGTGTTGCGAGACTTTCAATCAGCGCCAAAGCGCTACGTACTTTGTCGCTGAACGCACGCATCGCGATCAGCGCATTCAATCATTATTTAATCCTCCATCGGTGTAGCGTTCTCAGGCAAATAACCTGTATGACGGGACAAAGGACCCTTAGAGGGATCCTGAAAAGGCAGCAAAGAGAGACTGGGGAGGAAGAGAGGGGCAAAGAGAGACTGGGGAAGGAGAGAGGGGGCAAAAAGAGACTGAGGAAGGAGAGAGGGGGCAAAGAGAGAGTGTGGAGGGAGAGAGGGCAAAGAGAAACTGGGGAGGGAGAGAGGGTGCAAAGAGAAACTGGGGAGGAAGAGAGGGTGCATAGAGAGACTGGGGAGGAAGAGAGGGGCAAAGAGAGACTGGGGAAGGAGAGAGGGGGCAAAAAGAGACTGAGGAAGGAGAGAGGGGGCAAAGAGAGAGTGTGGAGGGAGAGAGGGCAAAGAGAAACTGGGGAGGGAGAGAGGGTGCAAAGAGAAACTGGGGAGGGAGAGAGGGTGCATAGAGAGACTGAGGAGGGAGAGAGGGGGCAAAGAGAGACATGGGAGGGAGAGAGAGGGCAAAGAGAGACAGGAGAGGGAGAGAGAGGGCAAAGAGAGACAGGGGAGGGAGAGAGGGCAAAGAGAGACAGGGGAGGGAGAGAGGGCAAAGAGAGAATGGGGAGGGAGAGAGGGCAAAGAGAGACTAGGGAGAGAGAGAGGGGCAAATAGAGACTAGGGAGAGAGAGAGAGGCAAAGAGAGACTAAGGAGGGAGAGAGGGGGCAAAGAGAGACTGAGGAGGGGAGAGGGGCAAAGAGAGACTAAGGAGGGAGATAGGGGGCAAAGAGAGACTGGGGAGGGAGAGAGGGTGCAAAGAGAGACTGGGGAGGGAGAGAGGGGGCAAAGAGAGACTGAGGAAGGAGAGAGGGGGCAAAGAGAAACTGGGGAGGGAGAGAGGGTGCATAGAGAGACTGGGGAGGGAGAGAGGGGGCAAAGAGAGACATGGGAGGGAGAGAGAGGGCAAAGAGAGACAGGGGAGAGAGAGAGAGGGCAAAGAGAGACAGGGGAGGGAGAGGGGGCAAAGAGAGACAGGAGAGGGAGAGAGGGCAAAGAGAGAATGGGGAGGGAGAGAGGGCAAAGAGAGACTAGGGAGAGAAAGAGGGGCAAATAGAGACTAGGGAAAGAGAGAGAGAGAGGCAAAGAGAGACTAAGGAGGGAGAGAGGGGGCAAATAGAGACTGGGGAGGGGGAGAGGGTGCAAAGAGAGACTGGGGAGGGAGAGAGGGGGCAGAGAGAGACAGGGGAGGGAGAGAGAGGGCAAAGAGAGACAGGGGAGGTAGAGAGAGGGCAAAGAGAGAAAGGGGAGGGAGAGGGCAAAGAGAGACAGGGGAGGGAGAGAGGGCAAAGAGAGACAGGGAGGGAGAGAGGGCAAAGAGAGAATGGTGAGGGAGAGAGGGCAAAGAGAGACTGGGGAGGGAGAGAGGGGCAAAGAGAGACTAAGGAGGGAGAGAGGGGGCAAAGAGAAACTGGGGAGGGAGAAAGGGTGCAAAGAGAAACTGGGGAGGGAGAGAGGGTGCATAGAGAGACTGGGGAGGGAGAGAGGGGGCAAAGAGAGACAGGGGAGGGAGAGAGAGGGCAAAGAGAGACAGGTGAGGGAGAGAGAGGGCAAAGAGAGACAGGGGAGGGAGAGAGGGCAAAAAGAGACAGGGGAGGGAGAGAGGGCAAAGAGAGAATGGGGAGGGAGAGAGGGCAAAGAGAGACTAGGGAGAGAGAGAGGGGCAAAGAGAGACTAGGGAGAGAGAGAGAGAGAGACAAAGAGAGACTAAGGAGGGAGAGAGGGGGCAAAGAGAGACTAGGGAGAGAGAGAGGGGCAAAGAGAGACTAGGAAGAGAGAGAGAGAGAGACAAAGAGAGACTAAGGAGGGAGAGAGGGGGCAAAGAGAGACTGGGGAAGGGGAGAGGGGCAAAGAGAGACTAAGGAGGGAGAGAGGGGGCAAAGAGAGACAGGGGAGGGAGAGAGGGTGCAAAGAGAAACTGGGGAGGGAGAGAGGGGGCAAATAGAGACAGGGGAGGGAGAGAGAGGGCAAAGAGAGACAGGGGAGGGAGAGAGAGGGCAAAGAGAGAAAGGGGAGGGAGAGAGAGGGCAAAGAGAGACAGGGGAGGGAGAGAGGGCAAAGAGAGACAGGGAGGGAGAGAGGGCAAAGAGAGAATGGGGAGGGAGAGAGGGCAAAGAGAGACTAGGGAGAGAGAGGGGGGAAAATAGAGACTAGGGAGAGAGAGAGAGAGAGAGAGAGAGAGAGAGAGAGGCAAAGAGAGACTAAGGAGGGAGATAGGGGGCAAAGAAAGACTGGGGAGGGGGAGAGAGGCAAAGAGAGACTAAGGAGGGAGAGAGGGGGCAAAGAGAGACTGGGGAGGGAGTGAGGGTGCAAAGAGAAACTGGGGAGGGAGAGAGAGGGCAAAGAGAGACAGGGGAGGGAGAGAGAGGGCAAAGAGAGAATGGGGAGAGAGAGGGCAAAGAGAGAATGGGGAGGGAGAGAGGGCAAAGAGAGACTAGGGAGAGAGAGAGGGGAAAATACAGACTACGGAGGGAGAGAGGGGGCAAAGAGAGACTGGGGAGGGGGAGAGGGGCAAAGAGAGACTAAGGAGGGAGAGAGGGGGCAAAGAGAGACTGGGAGGAAGTGAGGGTGCAATGAGAAACTGGGGAGGGATAGAGAGGGCAAAGAGAGACAGGGGAGGGAGAGAGAGGGCAAAGAGAGACAGGGGAGGGAGAGAGAGAGCAAAGAGAGAAAGGGAAGGGAGAAAGAGGGCAAAGAGAGACAGGGGAGGGAGAGAGGGCAAAGAGAGACAGGGAGGAAGAGAGGGCAAAGAGAGAATGGGGAGGGAGAGAGGGCAAAGAGAGACTAGGGAGAGAGGGGCAAAGAGAGACTAGGGAAAGAGAGAGAGAGAGGCAAAGAGAGACTAAGTAGGGAGAGAGGGGGCACAGAGAGACTGGGGAGGGAGAGAGGGGCAAAGAGAGACTGTGGAGGGAGAGAGGGCAAAGAGAAACTGGGGAGGGAGAGAGGGTGCAAAGAGAAACTGGGGAGGGAGAGAGGGTGCATAGAGAGACTGGGGAGGGAGAGAGGGGGCAAAGAGAGACAGGGGAGGGAGAGAGAGGGCAAAGAGAGACAGGGGAGGGAGAGAGAGGGCAAGGAGAGACAGGGGAGGGAGAGAGGGCAAAAAGAGACAGGGGAGGGAGAGAGGGCAAAGAGAGAATGGTGAGGGAGAGAGGGCAAAGAGAGACTAGGGAGAGAGAGAGGGGAAAATACAGACTAGGGAGAGAGAGAGAGAGAGAGAGACAGAGAGAGGCAAAGAGAGACTAAGGAGGGAGAGAGGGGGCAAAGAGAGACTGGGGAGGGGGAGAGGGGCAAAGAGAGACTGGGGAGGGAGAGAGGGTGCAAAGAGAAACTGGGGAGGGAGAGAGAGTGCAAAGAGAGACAGGGGAGGGAGAGAGAGGGCAAAGAGAGACAGGGGAGGGAGAGAGAGGGCAAAGAGAGAAAGGGAAGGGAGAGAGAGGGCAAAGAGAGACAGGGAGGGAGAGAGGGCAAAGATAGAATGGGGAGGGAGAGAGGGCAAAGAGAGACTAAGGAGAGAGAGAGGGGCAAAGAGAGACTAGGGAAAGAGAGAGAGAGGCAAAGAGAGACTAAGGAGGGAGAGAGGGGGCACAGAGAGACTGGGGAGGGAGAGAGGGGCAAAGAGAGACTGTGGAGGGAGAGAGGGCAAAGAGGAACTGGGGAGGGAGAGAGGGTGCAAAGAGAAACTGGGGAGGGAGCGAGGGTGCATAGAGAGACTGAGGAGGGAGAGAGGGGGCAAAGAGAGACAGGGGAGGGAGAGAGAGGGCAAAGAGAGACAGGGGAGGGAGAGAGAGGGCAAAGAGAGACAGGGGAGGGAGAGAGGGCAAAAAGAGAGAATGGGGAGGGAGAGAGGGCAAAGAGAGAATGGGGAGGGAGAGAGGGCAAAGAGAGACTAGGGAGAGAGAGAGGGGAATATTGAGACTAGGGAGAGAGAGAGAGAGAGAGGCAAAGAGAGACTAAGGAGGGAGAGAGGGGGCAAAGAGAGACTGGGGAGGGGGAGAGGGGCAAAGAGAGACTAAGGAGGGAGAGAGGGGGCAAAGAGAGACAGGGGAGGGAGAGAGAGGGCAAAGAGAAAAAGGGGAGGGAGAGAGAGGGCAAAGAGAGACAGGGGAGGGAGAGAGGGCAAAGAGAGACAGGGAGGGAGAGAGGACAAAGAGAGAATGGGGAGGGAGAGAGGGCAAAGAGAGACTAGGGAGAGAGAGAGGGGCAAAGAGAGACTAGGGAAAGAGAGAGAGAGGCAAAGAGAGACTAAGGAGGGAGAGAGGGGGCACAGAGAGACTGGGGAGGGAGAGAGGGGCAAAGAGAGACTGTGGAGGGGGAGAGGGCAAAGAGAAACTGGGGAGGGAGAGAGGGTGCAAAGAAAAACTGTGGAGGGAGAGAGGGTGCATAGAGAGACTGGGGAGGGAGAGAGGGGGCAAAGAGAGACAGGGGAGGGAGAGAGAGGGCAAAGAGAGACAGGGGAGGGAGAGAGGGCAAAAAGAGACAGGGGAGGGAGAAAGGGCAAAGAGAGAATGGGGAGGGAGAGAGGGCAAAGAGAGACTAGGGAGAGAGAGAGGGGAAAATAGAGACTAGGGAGAGAGAGAGAGAGAGGCAAAGAGAGACTAAGGAGGGAGAGAGGGGGCAAAGAGAGACTGGGGAGGGGAAGAGGGGCAAAGAGAGACTAAGGAGGGAGAGAGGGGGCAAAGAGAGACTGGGGAGAGAGAGAGGGTGCAAAGAGAAACTGGGGAGGGAGGGAGGGGGCAAAGAGAGACAGGGGAGGGAGAGAGAGGGCAAAGAGAGAAAGGGGAGGGAGAGAGAGGGAAAAGAGAGACAGGGGAGGGAGAGAGGGCAAAGAGAGACAGGGAGGGAGAGAGGGCAAAGAGAGAATGGGGAGGGAGAGAGGGCAAAGAGAGACTAGGGAGAGAGAGAGGGGCAAAGAGAGACTAGGGAAAGAGAGAGAGAGAGGCAAAGAGAGACTAAGGAGGGAGAGAGGGGGCACAGAGAGACTGGGGAGGGAGAGAGGTGCAAAGAGAGACTAAGGAGGGAGAGAGGGGGCAAAGAGAGACAGGGGAGGGAGAGAGGGGCAAAGAAGGACTGGGGAGGGAGTGGGCAAAGAGAGACAGGGAAAGGAAAGAGGGGGAAGTGAGAGACAGGGGATGGAGAGAGGGGAAAAAGAGAGACTGGGGAGGAAGGGAGGGGAAAAGAACAGACTGGGAGGGAGAGGGGGCAAATAGAGACTAGAAAGGGAGAGAGGGGGTAAAAAGAGACTGGGGAGGGAGAGAGGCAGCAGAGAGACTTTGGAGGGAGAGGGGGCAAAGTGAGACAGGGTAGGGAGAGAGGGGGCAATGAGAGAGAGACAGAGGAGGGAGAGAGGGGGCAAAGAGAGACAGGAGAGAGGGAACAAAGAGAGACAGGGTAGGGAGAGAGGGACAAAGAGAGACTGGGGAGGAAGAGAGGCGGCAAAGAGATGGGGAGGGAGAGAGGGGACACAGAGAGAGACTAAGGAGGGAGCAAAGAGAGACTGGGGAGGGAAACAGGGAGAAAAGCGATAGATGGGGTGGGGGCAAAGAGAGAGAGACAGGGGAGAGAGGGGGCAAAGAGAGACTGGGGAGGGAGAGAGGGTGCAAAGAGAGACTGGGAAGGGAGTGAGGGGGCAAAGAGAGAGTCAGGTGAGAAGGAGAGGGGGCATAGAGAGAAAGACTATGGAGGGAGAGAGGGCAAATAGAGAAAGGGTAAGGAGAGAGGGGGCAAAGAGAGACAGGGGAGGGAGAGAGGGGACAAGACAATGAGAGACAGGGAAAAGAGAAAGGGTCAAAGAAAGACAAGGGAAGTGGAGAGTGGGCAAATAGAGACAGGGGATGATGAAAAGGGGAGGGAGAGAGGGGGTAAAGAGAGACAGGGGAGGGAGAGAGGGGGCAAAGAGACACTGGGGAGGGAGAGAAGGGGCAAAGAGCGGCTGGGGAGGGGGAGAGGGGGCAATGAGAGACAGGGGAGGGAGAGGGGACAATGAGAGACAGGGGAGGGAGGGAGGGAGGGGGCAATAAGAGACAGAGAAGGTAGAGAGGGAGGGAGGGGGCAATAAGAGACAGAGAAGGTAGAGAGGGAGGGAGGGGGCAATAAGAGACAGAGAAGGTAGAGAGGGGGCAATGAGAGAGAAAGACAGTTTAGGGAGAGAGGGGGCAATGAGAGGCAGGGGAGGGAGAGGGGGACAATGAGAGACAGGGGAGGTAGTGAGGGGGCAATGAGAGACAGGGGAGGTAGACAGGGCGAGGAGAGAGAGAGACAGTGGAGGGAGAGAGGGTGTAAGGAGAGACAGGGGAGGTAGAGAGGGGGCAATGAGAGAGAGAGACAGTTTAGGGAGAGAGGGGGCAATGAGAGACAGGGGAGGGAGAGGGGACAACGAGAGACAGGGGAGGGAGTGAGGGGGCAATAAGAGACAGAGAAGGTAGAGAGGGGGCAATGAGAGAGAAAGACAGTGGAGGGAGAGAGGGGGCAATGAGAGACAGGGGAGGGAGAGGGGGATAATGAGAGACAGGGGAGGTAGTGAGGGGGCAATGAGAGACAGGGGAGGTAGAGAGGGGGCAACGAGAGAGAGACGGTGGAGGGAGAGAAGGTGTAAGGAGAGACAGGGGAGGTGGAGAGGGGGCAATGAGAGAGAGAGAGAGAGAGAGAGACAGGGGAGGATAAGAGGTGGCAATTGGAGACTGGAGAGGGAGAGAGGGGGCACACAGATACTTGGGAGGGAGCAAAGAGAGACTGGGGAGGGAGAGAGGGCAAAGAAAGACAGGGTATGGAGAAAAGAAGCAAAGAGAGACTCTGGAGGGAGAGAGGGGACAAAATATAGAGAGAGAGATAGTGGAGGGAGAGGGGGACAATGAGAGACAGGGGAGGAAGTGAGGGGGCAATGAGAGAGAGAGACAGAGGAGGGAGAGAGGGTGCAATGAGAGACAGGGGAGGTAGAGAGGGGGCAATGAGAGAGAGAGACAGTGGAGGGAGAGAGGGGGCAATGAGAGACAGGGGAGGGAGAGGGGGACAATGAGACACAGGGGAGGGAGGGAGGGGTCAATTAGAGAGAGAGACAGGAAAGGGTGTGAGGGGGCAATGAGAGAGAGACAGTGGAGGGAGAGAGGGGAAAGAGAGAGAGAGAGAGAGAGAGAGGGGAGGGAGAGAGGGAGCAATGAGAGACAGGGGAGGTAGAGGGGGGCAAAGAGACACTGGGGAGGGAGAGAGGGGACAATGAGAGATGGGGAAAAAAGAAGGGGTCAAAGAGAGACAAGGGAGGTGGAGAGAGGGGAAATAGAGACAGGGGTTGAGGAGAGGGGGACAAGAGAGACAGGGGAGGGAGATAGGAGGCAAAGAAAGATGGGAGGGAGAGAGGGGTCAAAGAGAGATAGAGGAAGGTGAGGGAGAGAGGTGGCAAAGAGAGACAGGGAAGGGGTGAGAGGACCAAAGAGAGACAGGGGCAAGAGAGGGGGCAAAGAGAGATGAGAGGCAGAGAGGTGGCAAAGAGAGTGAGGAGGGAGTAAGGGGGAAAAGAGAGACAAGGGAGGGGTGAGGGGGAAAAGAGAGACGGGGAGGGAGATAGGGGGCAAAGAGTGAGACAGGGAGAGGGGGCAAAGTGAAAGAGACAGGGGAGAGAGAGAGAGGGGGCAACTAGAGACTGGAGAGGGAGAGACGGTGCAAAGAGAGACCCGGTAGGGAGAGAGGGAGCAAAGAGACACTGGGGAGGGAGTGAGGGGCAAAAAGAGACTGGGGAGGGAGAGAGGCGGCAAAGAGAGAGAGAGACGGGGGAGAGAGAGGGGGCAAAGAGAGACTGGGAAGGGAGTGCAGGGGCAAAGAGAGACTGGGGAGAGGGGGCAAAGAGAGAGAGACGGAGGAGAGAGAGGGGGCAAATAGAGACTGGAGAGGGAGGGAGGAGGGAAAGAGAGATGTAGATAGAGTTAAACAGAGAGAGAGAGACATGGGACAGAGAGAGGGTGCAAAGAGAGACTTGGGAGGGACAGAGGGTGCAAAGAGAGACTGGGAAGGGGAGGTTGAGGGTGCAAAGAGAGAGAGAGACTGGGGAGGGAGAGAGGGAGCAAATGGAGACTAGGGAGGGAGAGAGGGCAAAGAGAGACAGGGTAGGGAGAGAGGGGGCAAAGAGAGACTGGGGAGAGAGAGAGGGGGCATAGAGAGAGAGACAGGGGATGGAGAGAGGGGGCAAAAAGAGACTGAGGAGGGAGAGAGGGAGCAATGAGAGACAGGGGAGGGAGATCGGGGCAATGAGAGACAGGGGAGGGTGTGAGGGTGCAATGAGAGATAGGGGAGGTAGAGAGGGAGAGGCAAAGATAGACTCTGAGCTAGAGATGGGGCAAATAAAGACTGGGGAGGCATATAGGGGGCAAAGATAGAGAGAGAGGGAGAGAGGGGACAATGAGAGACAGGGATAAGAGAAAGGGTCGATGAGGAGAGGGGGACAAGAGAGACAGGGGAGGGAGAGAGGGGAAAAAGAGAGACAGGGGAGAGAGAAAGGAGGGAGAAAGCCTGGGGAGGGAGAAAGGAGGCAAAGAAAGATGGGATGGAGAGAGGAGGCAAAGAGAGAAAGAGGCAGGGAAAGGAGAGAGGTGGCAAAGAGAGACTGGAGAGGGAGATCGGGGGCAAATAGAGACTGGGGAGGGAGACAGGGGGAAAAGAGAGAGACAGGGAGATTGGGCAAAGAGAGAGAGACAGGGGAGAGAGGGGGCAAATAGAGACTGGAGAGGGAGAGAGGAGGCAAAGAGAGAGATGGAGATAGGGTCAAAGAGAGAGAGACAGGGGACAGAAAGAGGGGGCAAAGAGAGGGTGCAAATAGAGACTGGGAAGAGAGTGAGGGGGCAAAGAGAGAGACTGGGGAGGGAGAGAGGGAGCAAATGTAGACTAGAGAGGGAGAGAGGGCAAAGAGAGACAGTGTAGGGAGAGAGGGGGCAAAGAGAGACTGGGGAGGGTGAGAGGAGGCATAGAGAGAGAGACAGGGGAGGGAGAGAGGGGGCAAAAAGGGACTGGAAAGGGAGAGAGGGAGCAAAGAGAGAAAGGTTAGGGAGAGAGGGGCAAAGAGAGACTGGGGAGGGAGAGAGGAGGCAAAGAGAGACAGGGTAGGGGGAGAGAGGGGGAAAAGAGAGACTGGAGAGGGAGTGCGGGGGCAAAGAGAGACAGGGTAGGAGGAGAGAGGGGGCAAAGAGAGGCAGGGTAGGGAGAGAGTGGGCAATGAGAGAGAGACAGGGGAGGGAGAGAGGGGGCAAAGAGAGTCAGGGAGAGTGGGGCAAAGAGAAAGAGACAGAGGAGAGAGAGAGGGGGCAAAAAGAAACTGGGGAGGGAGAGAGGGGTCAACTAGAGACTGGAGAGGAAGAGAGGGTGCAAAAAGAGACTGGGAGGGGATTGAGGGTGCAAAGAGAGACAGGGTAGGGAGAGAGGGAGCAAAGAGAGACCGGGTAGGGAGAGAGGTAGCAAAGAGAGACAGGGTAGGGAGATAGGGGCCAAGAGAGACTGTGGAGGAAAAGAGGCAGCAAAGAGAGACTGGGGAGGCAGAGAGGTGGCAAAGAGAGACTGGGGAGTCAGAGAGGGGGCAAAGAGAGACTGGGGAGAGAGAGAGGGTGCAAGTAGAGATTATGGAGGAAGGGAGGGGGCAAATAGAGATTGGAGAGGGAGAGAGGGGGCAATGAGAGACATGGGAGGGAGAGGGGGCAATGAAAGACAGGGTAGAGAGGGGGCAATGAGAGACAGGGGAGGGGGTTTGGGTGCAATGAGAGTTGGGGAGAGCGACAAGGAGCAAAGAGAGACAGGGGAGGGAGAGAGGGGGAAATAGAGATTGGGGAGGGAGAGTGGGTGCAAAGAGAGACTGGGGAGTGAGAGAGGGGACAGAGAGTCAGGGGAGGGAAAGAGGTGGAAAAGAGAGACTGGGGAGGGAGAGAGTGGGCAAAGGGAGCGTGGGGAGGTAAAAAGGGGGCAAAAGAGAGAGACAGGGGAGGGAGAGAGGGGCAAATAGAAGAGAGATAGGGAGGGAGAGAGGGTGCAAAGAGAGACTGGGGAGGGAGAGAGGGTAAAGAGAGACAGGGTAGGGAGAAAGGAGGCAAAGGGAGACTCTGGAGGGAGAGAGGGTGCAAAGAGAGACAGGGGAGGGAGAGAGGGGGCAGATAGAGACTGGGGAAGGAGAGAGTGGGCAAAGGGAGCGTGGGGAGGTAAAAAGGGGGCAAAAGAGAGAGGCAGGGGAGGGAGAGAGGGGCAAATAGAAGAGAGATAGGGAGGGAGAGAGGGTGCAAAGAGAGACTGGGGAGGGAGAGAGGGTAAAGAGAGAAAGGGTAGGGAGAAAGGAGGCAAAGGGAGACTCTGGAGGGAGAGAGGGTGCAAAGAGAGACAGGGGAGGGAGAGAGGGGACAAAGGGAGACTCTGGAGGGAGAAAGGGTGAAAGAAAGACAAGGGAGGTGGAGAGCGGGCAAATAGAGAAAGGGGATGAGGAGAGGGGGACAAGAGAGAAAGGGGAGGGAGAGAGGGGGAAGAGAGCCCAGGGAGGGAGAGAGCTGGTAAAGAGAGTCAGGAGGGAGTAAGGGGGGAAAGAGAGACAGGGGAGGGGTGAGAGGACAAAAGAGACAGGGGAGGGAGAGCTAGGGTAAAGAGAGATGGAGGCAGAGAGGTGGCAAAGAGAGTCAGGAGGGAGTAAGGGAGAAAAAGAGAGACAGGGGAGGGAGAGAGGGGGCAAAGAGTGAGACAAGGAGAGGGGGCAAAGAGAAAGACACAGGGGAGAGATGGGGCAACTAGAGACTGTAGAAGAGAGAGGGTGCAAAGAAAAACTGGGAGGGGAGTGAGGGGGCAAAGAGACACAGGGGAGGGAGAGAGGAAGCAAAGAGAGACAGGAGGGAGTAAGGGAGAAAAAGAGAGACAGGGGAGGGAGAGAGGGGGCAAAGAGTGAGACAAGTAGAGGGGGAAAAGAGAAAGACACAGGGGAGAGATGGGGCAACTAGAGACTGTAGAAGACAGAGGGTGCAAAGAGAAACTGGGAGGGGAGAGAAGGAGCAAAAAGAGACAGGGTAGGGAGAGAGGGGCATAGAGAGACTGGAGAGGGGGAGAGGGTGCAATGAGAGACAGGGGAGGGGGAGAGGGTGCAATGAGAGACAGGGGAGGGGGAAAGGGTGCAATGAGAGACAGGGGAGGGGGAGAGGGTGCAAAGAGACAGGGGAGGGGGAAAGGGTGCAATGAGAGACAGGGGAGGGGGAGAGGGTGCAAAGAGAGACAGGGTAGGGAGAGAGGGAGCAAAGAGAGACAGGGTAGGGAGAGAGGGAGCAAAGAGAGACAGGGTAGGGAGAGAGGGAGCAAAGAGAGACAGGGTAGGGAGAGAGGGAGCAAAGAGAGACAGGGTAGGGAGATAGGGGCAAATAGAGACTGGGGAGAGAGAGAGGGGGCAAATAGAGATTGGGGAGGGAGAGAGGGGGCAATGAGAGACATGGGAGGGAGAGGGGGCAATGAGAGACAGGGGAGGTAGAGAGGGGGCAATGAGAGACAGGGGAGGGTGACAGGGAGCAAAGAGAGACAGGGGATGGAAGGAGGGGCAAAGAGCAAGAGACAGGGATGGAGAAAGGGGGTAAGAGAGACAGGGGAGGGAGAGAGGGGGAAAGAGAGATCGGGGAGGGAGAGTGTGTGCATAGAGAGACTGGGGAGTGAGAGATGTGACAGAGAGAAAGGGGTGTGAGAGAGGGGGCAGATAGAGACTGGGGAAGGAGAGAGTGTGCAAAGGGAGCGTGGGGAGGTAGAAAGGGGGAAAAAGAGAGAGACAGGGGAGGGAGAGAGGGGCAAATAGAAGAGAGACAGGGAGGGAGAGAGGGTGCAAAGAGAGACTGGGGAGGGAGAGAGGGTAAAGAGAGACAGGGGAGTGAGAGAGGTGACAGAGAGTCAGGGGAGGGAAAGAGGTGGAAAAGAGAGACTGGGGAGGGAGAGGAGGCAAAGAGAGAAAGGGGAGGGAGAGAGGGGGCAGACAGAGACTGGGGAAGGAGAGAGTGGGCAAAGGGAGCCTGGGGAGGTAGAAAGGGGGCAAAAGAGAGAGAGAGAGACAGAGGAGGGAGAGAGTGGCAAATAGAAGAGAGACAGGGAGGGAGAGAGGGCAAAGAGAGACAGGGTAGGGAGAAAGGAGGCAAAGAGAGACTCTGGAGGGAGAGAGGGTGCAAAGAGAGACTGGGGAGGGAGAAAGGGCAAAGAGAGACAGGGTAGGGAGAAAGGAGGCAAAGAGAGACTCTGGAGGGAGAGAGGGTGCAAAGAGAGACAGGGGAGGGAAAGAGGGGACAATGGGAGACAGGGAAAAGAGAAAGGGTAAAAGGAAAGGCAAGGGAGGTGGAGAGCGGGCAAATAGAGAAAGGGGATGAGGAGAGGGGGACAAGAGAGACAGGGGAGGGAGAGAGGGGGAAGAGAGCCCGGGAGGGAGAGAGCTGGCAAAGAGAGTCAGGAGGGAGTAAGGGGGAAAAAGAGAGACAGGGGAGGGGTGAGGGGGAAAAAGAGAGACGGAAAAGGTAGAGAGGTGGCAAATAGAGACTGGGGAGTGAGAGAGGTGGCAAAGAGAGACTGGGGATGGAGAGAGGTGGCAAAGAGAGACTGGGAGGGAGAAAGGTGGCAAAGAGAGACTGGGAGGGAGAGAGGGGGCAAAGAGAGACTGGGGAGGGAGAAAGGGGGCAAAGAGAGACTGGGGAGGGAGAGAGGGGGCAATGACAGACTGGAGAGGGAGAGAAGGGACAAATAGAGACAGGGGAGGGAGAGTGGGGACAAAGAGTGAGACAGGGAGAGGGGGAAAAGAGAAAGACACAGGGGAGAGAGGGGGCAGCTAGAGACTGGAGAGGGAGAGAGGGTGCAAAGAGAGACTGGGAGGGAAGTGAGGGGGTAAAGAGACACAGGGGAGGGAGAGAGGAAGCAAAGAGAGACAGGGTAGGGAGAGAAGGAGCAAAGAGAGACAGGGTAGGGAGAGAAGGGCAAAGAGAGACTGGAGAGGGAGAGAGGTGGCAAAGAGAGACTGGAGAGGGAGAGAAGGGGCAAAGAGAGACTGGGGAAGGAGAGAGTGGGGAAATAGAGACTAGGGAGGGAGAGAGGGGGCAAAATAAGACTGGGGGAGAGAGGGGACAAAGAGAGACAGGGGTGGGAGAGAGGGGGCAATCAGAGACAGGGAAAAGAGAAAGGGTCAAAAAGAGACAAGGGAGGTGGAGAGCGGGCAAATAGAGACAGGGGATGAGGAGAGGGGGGAAAAGAGAGACTGGGGAGGGAGAGAGGGTAAAGAGAGACAGGGGAGTGAGAGAGGTGACAGAGAGTCAGGGGAGGGAAAGAGGTGGAAAAGAGAGACTGGGGAGGGAGAGGAGGCAAAGAGAGAAAGGGGAGGGAGAGAGGGGGCAGACAGAGACTGGGGAAGGAGAGAGTGGGCAAAGGGAGCCTGGGGAGGTAGAAAGGGGGCAAAAGAGAGAGAGAGAGACAGAGGAGGGAGAGAGTGGCAAATAGAAGAGAGACAGGGAGGGAGAGAGGGCAAAGAGAGACAGGGTAGGGAGAAAGGAGGCAAAGAGAGACTCTGGAGGGAGAGAGGGTGCAAAGAGAGACTGGGGAGGGAGAAAGGGCAAAGAGAGACAGGGTAGGGAGAAAGGAGGCAAAGAGAGACTCTGGAGGGAGAGAGGGTGCAAAGAGAGACAGGGGAGGGAAAGAGGGGACAATGGGAGACAGGGAAAAGAGAAAGGGTAAAAGGAAAGGCAAGGGAGGTGGAGAGCGGGCAAATAGAGAAAGGGGATGAGGAGAGGGGGACAAGAGAGACAGGGGAGGGAGAGAGGGGGAAGAGAGCCCGGGAGGGAGAGAGCTGGCAAAGAGAGTCAGGAGGGAGTAAGGGGGAAAAAGAGAGACAGGGGAGGGGTGAGGGGGAAAAAGAGAGACGGAAAAGGTAGAGAGGTGGCAAATAGAGACTGGGGAGTGAGAGAGGTGGCAAAGAGAGACTGGGGATGGAGAGAGGTGGCAAAGAGAGACTGGGAGGGAGAAAGGTGGCAAAGAGAGACTGGGAGGGAGAGAGGGGGCAAAGAGAGACTGGGGAGGGAGAAAGGGGGCAAAGAGAGACTGGGGAGGGAGAGAGGGGGCAATGACAGACTGGAGAGGGAGAGAAGGGACAAATAGAGACAGGGGAGGGAGAGTGGGGACAAAGAGTGAGACAGGGAGAGGGGGGAAAAGAGAAAGACACAGGGGAGAGAGGGGGCAGCTAGAGACTGGAGAGGGAGAGAGGGTGCAAAGAGAGACTGGGAGGGAAGTGAGGGGGTAAAGAGACACAGGGGAGGGAGAGAGGAAGCAAAGAGAGACAGGGTAGGGAGAGAAGGAGCAAAGAGAGACAGGGTAGGGAGAGAAGGGCAGAGACTGGAGAGGGAGAGAGGTGGCAAAGAGAGACTGGAGAGGGAGAGAAGGGGCAAAGAGAGACTGGGGAAGGAGAGAGTGGGCAAATAGAGACTAGGGAGGGAGAGAGGGGGCAAAATAAGACTGGGGGAGAGAGGGGACAAAGAGAGACAGGGGTGGGAGAGAGGGGGCAATCAGAGACAGGGAAAAGAGAAAGGGTCAAAGAGAGACAAGGGAGGTGGAGAGCGGGCAAATAGAGACAGGGGATGAGGAGAGGGGGGAAAAGAGAGCCCAGGGAGGGACAGACGAGGCAAAGAAAAATGGGAGGGAGAGAGGGGGCAAAGAGAGTCAGAAGGGAGTAAGGGGGCAAAGAGAGAAAGGGGAGGGGGCAAAGAGAAAGATACAGGGGAGAGAGGAAGCAAATAGAGACTGGAGAGGGAGAGAGGGTGCAAAGAGAGACTGGGGAGGGAGAGAGGGGGCAAAGAGAGACTGGTGAGAGAGAGAGGGGGCAAAGAGAGATTGGGGAGGGAGAAAGGGGGCAAAGAGAGACTGGGGAGGGAGAGAGGGGCAATGAGAGACAGGGGAGGGTGAGAGGGGGCAATGAGAGACAGGGGAGGGTGTGAGGGGGCAATGAGAGACAGGGGAGGTAGAGAGGGGGCAATGAGAGACAGGGGAGGTAGGGAGGGGGCAATGAGAGACAGGGGAGGGGAGACGGTGCAATGAGAGTCAGGGAGGGAGACAGGGGAAAAGAGAGACAGGGGAGGGGGAGAGGGGGAAAAGAGAGACAGGGGAGGGATAAAAGACAGGGGAGGAAGACAGGGGGCAAAGAGAGACAGGGGACGGTGAGAGGGGCAAAGAGCGACAGGGGAGGGAGAGAGGGGCAAAGAGAGAGAGACAGGGATGGAGAGAGGGGGAAAGAAAGATTGGGGAGGGACAGTGGGTGCAAAGAGCGACTGGGGAGGGAGAGGGGGGACAAAGAGAGTCAGGGGAGGGAAAGAGGTGGATAGGAGAGACTGGGGAGGGAGAGGGGGCAAAGAGAGAGAGAGACAGGGGATGGAGAGAGGGGGCAAATAGAGACTGGAGAAGGAGAGAGTGGGCAAAGAGAGAGAGACAGGGGATGGAGAGAGGGGCAAAGAGAAGAGATTAGAGGGTGCAAAGAGAGACTGGGGAGGGAGAGAGGGGGCACAGAGAGACTGGGGAGGGAGCAATGAGAGACTGGTGAGGGAGAGAGCGGGCACGGAGAGACTTAAGAGGGAGCAAAGATAGACTGGGGAGGGAGAGAGGGCAAAAAAAACAGGGTAGGGGGCAAGGAGGCAAAGAGAGACTCTGGAGGGAGAGAGGGGCAAAGAGAGACAGGGGAGGGAGAGAGGGTGAAGAGAGCCCAGGGAGGGAGAGAGGAGGCAAAGAAAGATGGGAGGGAGAGAGGTGTCAAAGAGAGACTGGGGAGGGAGAGATGGGGGGAAAAAGAGACAGGTTAGGGAGATATGGGCAAAGAAAGACTGGCGAGGGAGAGAGGGGGGAAAGAGAGACTGGGGAGGGAGGGGGAAAGAGAAACTGGAGAGGGAGAGAGAGAGGGCAAAGAGAGACAGGGGGAAGAGAGGGGGCACACTGATACTCTCATGACCATACTATATGTACACATTCCATCCATGATATACTATACTCACACATTACACGCATGACCATACTATATGTACACATTCCATCCATGATATACTATACTCACACATTACACGCATGACCATACTATATGTACACATTCCATCCATGATATACTATACTCACACATTACACGCATGACCATACTATATGTACACATTCCATCCATGATATACTATACTCACACATTACACGCATGACCAGACTATATGTACACATTCCATCCATGATATACTATACTCACACATTACACGCATGACCAGACTATATATACACATTCCATCCATGATATAACTATACTCACACATTACACGCATGACCAGACTATATGTACACATTCCATCCATGATATAACTATACTCACACATTACACTCATGACCATACTATATGTACACATTCCATCCATGATATAACTATACTCACACATTACACACATGACCATACTATATGTACACATTCCATCCATGATATAACTATACTCACACATTACACACATGACCATACTATATGTACACATTCCATCCATGATATAACTATACTCACACATTACACACATGACCATACTATATGTACACATTCCATCCATGATATAACTATACTCACACATTACACGCATGACCATACTATATGTACACATTCCATCCATGATATACTATACTCACACATTACACAGATGAGCATACTATATGTACACATTCCATCCATGATATAACTATACTCACACATTACACGCATGACCATACTATATGTACACATTCCATCCATGATATACTATACTCACACATTACACAGATGAGCATACTATATGTACACATTCCATCCATGATATAACTATACTCACACATTACACTCATGACCATACTATATGTACACATTCCATCCATGATATAACTATACTCACACATTACACACATGACCATACTATATGTACACATTCCATCCATGATATAACTATACTCACACATTACACTCATGACCATACTATATGTACACATTCCATCCATGATATAACTATACTCACACATTACACAGATGAGCATACTATATGTACACATTCCATCCATGATATACTATACTCACACATTACACGCATGACCATACTATATGTACACATTCCATCCATGATATAACTATACTCACACATTACACGCATGACCATACTATATGTACACATTCCATCCATGATATAACTATACTCACACATTACACTCATGACCATACTATATGTACACATTCCATCCATGATATAACTATACTCACACATTACACGCATGACCATACTATATGTACACATTCCATCCATGATATAACTATACTCACACATTACACGCATGACCATACTATATGTACACATTCCATCCATGATATAACTATACTCACACATTACACGCATGACCATACTATATGTACACATTCCATCCATGATATAACTATACTCACACATTACACGCATGACCATACTATATGTACACATTCCATCCATGATATAACTATACTCACACATTACACGCATGACCATACTATATGTACACATTCCATCCATGATATAACTATACTCACACATTACACTCATGACCATACTATATGTACACATTCCATCCATGATATAACTATACTCACACATTACACGCATGACCATACTATATGTACACATTCCATCCATGATATAACTATACTCACACATTACACGCATGACCATACTATATGTACACATTCCATCCATGATATAACTATACTCACACATTACACGCATGACCATACTATATGTACACATTCCATCCATGATATAACTATACTCACACATTACACTCATGACCATACTATATGTACACATTCCATCCATGATATAACTATACTCACACATTACACGCATGACCATACTATATGTACACATTCCATCCATGATATAACTATACTCACACATTACACGCATGACCATACTATATGTACACATTCCATCCATGATATAACTATACTCACACATTACACGCATGACCAGACTATATATACACATTCCATCCATGATATAACTATACTCACACATTACACACATGACCATACTATATGTACACATTCCATCCATGATATAACTATACTCACACATTACACACATGACCATACTATATGTACACATTCCATCCATGATATACTATACTCACACATTACACGCATGAACATACTATATGTACACATTCCATCCATGATATACTATACTCACACATTACACGCATGAACATACTATATGTACACATTCCATCCATGATATAACTATACTCACACATTACACGCATGACCATACTATATGTACACATTCCATCCATGATATAACTATACTCACACATTACACGCATGACCATACTATATGTACACATTCCATCTATGATATAACTATACTCACACATTACACGCATGACCATACTATATGTACACATTCCATCCATGATATAACTATACTCACACATTACACGCATGACCATACTATATGTACTCATTCCATCCATGATATAACTATACTCACACATTACACGCATGACCATACTATATGTACACATTCCATCCATAATATAACTATACTCACACATTACACGCATGACCATACTATATGTACACATTCCATCCATGATATAACTATACTCACACATTACACGCATGACCATACTATATGTACGCATTCAATCCATGATATAACTATACTCACACATTACACACATGACCATACTATATGTACACATTCCATCCATGATATACTATACTCACACATTACACGCATGAACATACTATATGTACACATTCCATCCATGATATACTATACTCACACATTACACGCATGACCATACTATATGTACACATTCCATCCATGATATACTATACTCACACATTACACAGATGACCATACTATATGTACACATTCCATCCATGATATAACTATACTCACACATTACACACATGACCATACTATATGTACACATTCCATCCATGATATAACTATACTCACACATTACACGCATGACCATACTATATGTACACATTCCATCCATGATATACTATACTCACACATTACACAGATGACCATACTATATGTACACATTCCATCCATGATATAACTATACTCACACATTACACACATGACCATACTATATGTACACATTCCATCCATGATATAACTATACTCACACATTACACACATGACCATACTATATGTACACATTCCATCCATGATATACTATACTCACACATTACACACATGACCATACTATATGTACACATTCCATCCATGATATAACTATACTCACACATTACACACATGACCATACTATATGTACACATTCCATCCATGATATACTATACTCACACATTACACGCATGAACATACTATATGTACACATTCCATCCATGATATAACTATACTCACACATTACACTCATGACCATACTATATGTACACATTCCATCCATGATATACTATACTCACACATTACACGCATGAACATACTATATGTACACATTCCATCCATGATATAACTATACTCACACATTACACGCATGACCATACTATATGTACACATTCCATCCATGATATAACTATACTCACACATTACACGCATGACCATACTATATGTACACATTCCATCTATGATATAACTATACTCACACATTACACGCATGACCATACTATATGTACACATTCCATCCATGATATAACTATACTCACACATTACACGCATGACCATACTATATGTACACATTCCATCCATGATATAACTATACTCACACATTACACGCATGACCATACTATATGTACACATTCCATCCATAATATAACTATACTCACACATTACACGCATGACCATACTATATGTACACATTCCATCCATGATATAACTATACTCACACATTACACAGATGACCATACTATATGTACACATTCCATCCATGATATAACTATACTCACACATTACACGCATGACCATACTATATGTACACATTCCATCCATGATATAACTATACTCACACATTACACGCATGAACATACTATATGTACACATTCCATCCATGATATACTATACTCACACATTACACGCATGAACATACTATATGTACACATTAATTATTTTAACATAACACAGAACAAATTAATATTACATGGGGAATTGCATATGGTATACAGGATAAGACCACATGAGGCTTGGTGGTACACTATGGCCGTATGTCCTAGGGCTTTTTTAACCCCACCACCCACCTGCCCACATTTCCCATGTGTTAATATAATTCCCCTACCCCATTTTCCAACTGGGCGGTATGTCCTTTATGGTGGCTCAAGCACCAGAATCCAGGCCCAGGAAGTGGTCCCTGACATTACTCCCCCTTCCAGACAGCAGTTCTGGGGCTATGATCCGTAACGGATGATGGACAGCGGTCCGTGACAGATAGCTTCTCAATCTCAAATGGAATCATTTGTTAGAGGATCACCCAAATATCATGGACAAGACCCGGCAAGATCCACGAGAAATAACGACTGACACCAATTTAGGAAAAACAGGGGCCACAGCTTGATTAACTAACTGGATTAACATAATCCATAACTTAAACATAATTACTGTAATTAACATAGCATTCCTTAATTAACATAATGGAGAAGGAGCCCGGCCAGGACAACAACCTCACGCCCCAGGGTCACCCAGTGCTTTTCCAAGCACGCCCATGAGGCAGGGAAACATCCACTTAAGCCAGTGGACCGGGCACCTCCCGCCGTGAGACAACAAGATCCAGCAAAACAAGAAAAAACATTTTGATACAACGTGCCAAAATTACACCCTTCCTACTCAATTCTACTCCTAGAACACAAGGAAAATATATATATATTATTATTTTTTTAGACTTTTTTTCACTCAGGTTAGTGTCTCCCTAGGGCTTCAGTCCATCTACAGTATCTCACAAAAGTGAGTACACCCCTAAGAGGAAATGTCCAAATTGGGCCCAAAGTGTCAATATGTTGTGTGGCCACCATTATTTTCCAGCACTGCCTTAACCCTCATGGGCATGGAGGTCACCAGAGCTTCCCAGGTTGCCACTGGAGTCCTCTTCCACTCCTCCATGAGGACATCTCGGAGCTGGTGGATGTTAGAGACCTTGCACTCCCTCACCTTCCATTGGAGGATGCCCCACAGATGCTCAGTAGGGTTTAGGTCTGGAGACATGCTTGGCCGGTCCATCACCTTTACCTTCAGCTTCTTTAGTAAGTGGTCGTCTTAGAGGTGGGTTTGGGGCCGTTATCATGTTTGAATACCTCATATCAACATTTAATCAATTAATTGAAGTATTAAACCAACTCTCTCTATACGTGGCGTCCATCAGCATTTTTAACACTGTATTTTAATATTAACAATAAAAGTGACATCTTAAGACGTATTTCTCGCCTGTCGGAGGTGACACTCCAGGTGCTCCAGTAACAAGGGTGGTTTTTTGTCTTTTTGGATCAGTTTGCAAAATCGCTTAAATTACCAAATCTCACCACAGACCAGACGGAAGACGCCCAACCAAATTATCTAGGAATAGATTGGTGTCTGACGAGCATCTAACACGGCCCGGAGGGTGCCGTTATGGCCACTAAGAAATATTCCAAGTACAACTGATCCCAAAACTCCAAGTGATACCGACCCCTCCTCCTTAAGGCCCATATTATCTTATTGCCTACACCAGGGAACGATCCATCCCATACGGAGGACAACAGGTTAATGTAAAGCTATGAGAATGAATAAAGTAATACAAACAAGAAGCCATGCAGGTCAGCTCTCCAGAAGGAAGCCCATGTGGAAATCTACCTACCCGGGTAATCCCATGGCGCTGCACTCAGAGTCTGGGAGAGGGCCGCGTCACTCATCACCATAAGGGCCGCGTCACTAATCACCATAAGTCCGTTACCTGCTGAGAATAAAAATCATAACACTAAGATCACAATAAATGAATTTAGTAACTGCTTATCTCCACCCTTATTAGGTGTCGGGAGGGCGGGAGCAGATAAATCCAGGAGGTGGTACAGATAGTCAGAAGACCTATTGTGTGACACGAAATATGTGAGCGCCAGATTCCTACTCCAGATAGTATTACATTTCCTCAACGTGTAAAACCGTAGCCCGTAACGTAAATCAACCCACTAACAATCTGCGGGTTACAGGTGGAAAAAACGTACGGGACGTCGAACTATGAACTCCTCTGCCGCACATTCTTTGTTCTGTGAAGTCCGTAACTGTTACGTTTGAAAATCACTATTAAATTGCTACGAATCCACCGGCGTTCAAACCCGTAGCCCGCAAATGGAGCCAAAAAGCCAATGGATGCATGCGAGGACCCGCAAAGGGTTAAAGTCCTATCCGTCGCACCGTAAATGCAAATATACACAGCCTAGTGTATCTGAAACTAAAAGGGAAAGTGATGTTAGGCATTAAAATGGACAGCGCAACATTCATAAGCCCGCAAATCTGCAATATCAAATAAAAATGTTTCTGTTTAATTTATGTTTTATATCGATTCCGGCAATGAATGTGTTAATACATATAACGGACTCATATTTACTGATTTATGAATATTGCGTTATTTCTGGGTCTGACCTAAACTAATCCCGTAAAGGGATTGAAATCTAACCGCCATTTTTCAGTGACGTCATGATGACGATCTCGTTTGCCTTTGGCACCCTCTAAACCCATAACTACGGGTTTAACTACTTGATCATGTCCATGGCCGCACATCCAACGTGCGCAACAATGGTTTGCGGGTTTGTGTCTACTGCATGTGATTCGCGGCATGGTTCAATTTACTACCTCTATCCCGCAGCCTTTGCGGGGGTGACGAGTATACGAGTATATACAATCCCCTAAATCCCCTAAATCTGGCTGGTTAAAGACTTTACGCCAGTGACATCATCAGAAGCCATATTTGTCTTACTTACTGTGCTAGAAATTTGTCACCAATCAGTGAGCTGGAAATGAGATGCGCCATGAAATAAGGAGAGCTCCATGTGATGGCCACCCAACGTGATAGACCACTCGTGTCTATAAGCCACCCAACGTGATAGCCCACTCGTGTCTATAAGCCACCCAACGTGATAGCCCACTCGTGTCTATAAGCCACCCAACGTGATAGCCCACTCGTGTCTATAAGCCACCTTAAAGTGATGGCCACTCATGTATAAGCCACTCACAGTGATAGCCCACTCATGTACTGTATAAGCCACTTAAAGTGATGGCCCACTCGTGTATAAGCCACCCAAAGTGATAGCCCACTCATGTGTATACGCCACCCAAAGTGATAGCCCACACATGTGTATACGCCACCCAAAGTGATAGCCCACTCATGTGTATACGCCACCCAAAGTGATAGCCCACTCATGTGTATAAGCCACCCAAAGTGATAGCCCACTCATGTGTATAAGCCACCCAAAGTGATGGCCCACTCATGTACTGTATAAGCCCCTTAAAGTGATGGCCCACTCATGTGTATACACCACCCAAAATGATGGCCCACTCATGTGTATAAGCCACCCAAAGTGATGGCCCACTCGTGTATGGGCCACCCAAAGTGATAGCCCACATCATGTGTATAAGCCACCCAAAGTGATGCCCACTCATGTGTATAAGTCTCCCAAAGTGATGGTCCACTTATGTGTATAAGCCACACAAAGTGATGCCCACTCATGTGTATACGCCACCCAAAGTGATGGCCCACTCATGTGTAAAAGGCCACCCAAAGTGATTGCGCACTCGTGTATAAGCCACCCAAAGTGATGCCCACTCATGTGTATAAGCCACCCAAAGTGATAGCCACTCATGTCTAAAAGGCCACCCAAAGTGATTGCCCACTCGTGTATAAGCCACCCAAAGTGATAGCCCACTCATGTGTATAAGCCACCCAAAGTGATAGCCCACTCATGTGTATAAGCCACCCAAAGTGATAGCCCACTCATGTGTATAAGCCACGCAAAGTGTTTGCCCACTCATGTGTATAAGCCACCCAAAGTGATAGCCCACTCATGTGTATAAGCCACCCAAAGTGATAGCCCACTCATGAGTATAAGCCACGCAAAGTGTTTGCCCACTCATGTGTATAAGCCACCCAAAGTGTTTGCCCACTCATGTGTATAAGCCACCCAAAGTGATAGCCCACTCATGTGTATAAGCCACCCAAAGTGATAGCCCACTCGTGTATAAGCCACCCAAAGTGATAGCCCACTCATGTGTATAAGCCACCCAAAGTGATGGCCACTCATGTGTATAAGCCACCCAAAGTGATAGCCCACTCATGTCTAAAAGGCCACCCAAAGTGATTGCCCACTCGTGTATAAGCCACCCAAAGTGATGGCCACTCATGTGTATAAGCCACCCAAAGTGATAGCCCACTCATGTGTATAAGCCACCCAAAGTGATGGCCACTCATGTGTATAAGCCACCCAAAGTCATGGCCCACTCATGTGTATAAGCCACCCAAAGTGATAGCCCACATCATGTGTATAAGCCACCCAAAGTGATGGCCCACTCATGTACTGTATAAGCCACCCAAAGTGATGGCCCACTCGTGTATAAGCCTCCCAAAGTGATAGCCCACTCATGTGTATACGCCACCCAAAGTGATAGCCCACTCATGTATAAGCCACACAAAGTGATAGCCCACTCATGTGTATAAGCCACCCAAAGTGATAGCCCACTCATGTGTATAAGCCACCCAAAGTGATAGCTTACTCATATATAAGCCACCCAAAGTGATAGCCCACTCATATATAAGCCACCCAAAGTGATATCCCGCTCATGTATAAGCCACCCAAAGTGATAGCCCACTCATAAGTATAAGCCGCAAAAAGTGATAGCCCACTCATGTATAAGCCACCCAAAGTGATAGCCCACTCATAAGTATAAGCCACAAAAAGTGATAGCCCACTCATTTTGTATAAGCCACCCAAAGTTATGGCCCACTCCTGTGTATAAGCCACCCAAAGTGATGGCCCACTCATGTGTATAAGCCTCCCAAAGTGATAGCCCACTCATGTGTATATGCCACGCAAAGTGATAGCCCACTCATGTGTATAAGCCACCCAAAGTGATAGCCCACTCGTGTATAAGCCACTCAAAGTGATAGCCCACTCATGTGTATAAGCCACCCAAAGTGATGGCCACTCAAGTGTATAAGCCACCCAAAGTGATGGCCCACTCATGTGTATATGCCACCCAAAGTGATAGCCCACTCATGTGTATAAGCCACCCAAAGTGATGGCCCACTCATGTATATACGCCACCCAAAGTGATAGCCCACTCATGTGTATAAGCCACCCAAAGTGATGGCCACTCATGTGTATAAGCCACCCAAAGTAATGGCCCACTCATGTGTATAAGCCACCCAAAGTGAGAGCCCACTCATGTGTATAAGCCACCCAAAGTGATGGCCACTCATGTACTGTATAAGCCACCCAAAGTTATAGCCCACTCATGTGTATAAGCCACCCAAAGTGATGGCCTCTCATGTACTGTATAAGCCACACAAAGTGATGGCCCACTCATGTGTATACACCACCCAAAGTGATGGCCCACTCATGTGTAAAAGGCCACCCAAAGTGATTGCCCACTTGTGTATAAGCCACCCAAAGGGATGGCCCACTCATGTGTATAGGCCACCCAAAGTGATAGCCACTCATGTCTAAAAGGCCACCCAAAGTGATTACCCACTCGTGTATAAGCCACCTAAAGGGATGGAGCACTCATGTGTATAAGCCACCCAAAGTGATAGCCCACTCATGTGTATAAGCCACCCAAAGTGATTGCCACTCATGTGTATAAGCCACCCAAAGTGATTGCCACTCATGTGTATAAGCCACTCAAAGTGATGGCCCACCCATGTGTATAAGCCACCCAAAGTGATAGCCCACTCATGTGTATACGCCACCCAAAGTGATGGCCCACTCATGTGTATAAGCCACCCAAAGTGATAGCCCACTCATGTGTATAAGCCACCCAAAGTGATGGCCATTTATGTACTGTATAAGCCACCCAAAGTGATGGCCCACTTGTGTATTAGACACCCAAAGTGATAACCCACTCATGTGTATAAGCCATCCAAACATGGCCCACTCATGTATAAGCCACTCAAAGTGATGGCCACTCATGTGTATAAGCCACCCAAAGTGATGGCCCACCCATGTGTATAAGCCACCCAAAGTGATAGCCCACTCATGTGTATAAGCCACCCAAAGTGATGGCCTACTCATGTGTTTAAGCTACCCAAAGTGATGCCCACTCATGTGTATAAGCCACCCAAAGTGATGGCCCACTTGTGTATAAGACACCCAAAGTGATAGCCCACTCATGTGTATAAGCCATCCAAACATGTCCCACTCATGTATAAGCCACTCAAAGTGATGGCCACTCATGTGTATAAGCCACCCACAGTGATAGCCCACTCATGTACTGTATAAGCCACCCGAAGTGATGGCCCACTCAAGTATAAGCCACCCAAAGTGATTGCCACTCATGTGTATAAGCCACCCAAAGTGATAGCCCATTCATGTGGATAAGCCACCCAAAGTGAGGGCCCACCCCTGTGTATAAGCCACCCAAAGTGAGGGCCCACTCATGTCTATAAGCCACCCAAAGTGATTGCCACTCATGTGTATAAGCCACCCAAAGTGATAGCCCACTCATGTATAAGCCACCCAAAATGATGGCCCACTCATAAGTATAAGCCACCCAAAATGATGGCCCACTCATAAGTATAAGCCAACCAAAGTTATAGCACACTCGTGTATAAGCCACCCAAAGTGATGGCCACTCATGTGTATAAGCCACCCACAGTGATGACCCACTTGTGTATAACCCACCCAAAGTGATGGCCCACTCGTGTATAAGCCACCCAAATTGATGGCCCACTCGTGTATAAGCCACCCAAAGTGATAGCCCACTCATGTGTATACGCCACCCAAATTGATGGCCCACTCGTGTATAAGCCACCCAAAGTGATAGCCCACTCATGTGTATAAGCCACCAAAAGTAATGGCCCACTCATGTGTATAAGCCTCCCAAAGTGATAGCCCACTCATGTGTATAAGCCACCCAAAGTGATAGCCCACATCATGTGTATAAGCCACCCAAAGTGATGGACCACTCGTGTATAAGCCGCACAAAGTGATAGCCCACTCATGTGTATAAGCCACCCAAATTGATGGCCCACTCGTGTATAAGCCACCCAAAGTGATAGCCCACTCATGTGTATAAGCCACCAAAAGTAATGGCCCACTCATGTGTATAAGCCTCCCAAAGTGATAGCCCACTCATGTGTATACGCCACCCAAAGTGATAGCCCACTCATGTGTATAAGCCACCCAAAGGGATGGCCCACTCGTGTATAAGCCACCCAAAGTGATAGCCCACTCATGTGTATAAGCCACCCAAAGTGATAGCCCACTCATGTGTATAAGCCACCCAAAGTGATAGCCCACATCATGTGTATAAGCCACCCAAAGTGATGGCCACTCATGTGTATAAGCCACCCAAAGTGATAGCCCACTCATATGTATAAGCCACCCAAAGTGATGGTCCACTCATGTGTATAAGCCACACAAAGTGATATCCCACTCATGTACTGTATAAGCCACCTAAAGTGATGGTCCACTCATGTGTATAAGCCACACAAAGTGATAGCCCACTCATGTGTATAAGCCACCCAAAGTGATAGCCCACTCATATGTATAAGCCACCCAAAGTGATAGCCCACTCATGTGTATTAGCCACCCAAAGTGATGGCCCACTTGTGTATAAGCCACACAAAGTGATAGCCCACTCATATGTATAAGCCACCCAAAGTGATGGCCCACTCATGTATAAGCCACCCAAAGTGATAGCCCACTCATATGTATACGCCACCCAAAGTGATAGCCCACTCATATGTATACGCCACCCAAAGTGATGGCCCACTCATATGTATACGCCACCCAAAGTGATAGCCCACTCATGTCTATAAGCGACCCAAAGTGATGGCCCACTCATTTGTAAAAGCCACCCAAAGTGATAGCCCACTCATATGTATAAGCCACAGAAAGTGATGGCCCACTAATGTGTTTAAGCCACCCAAAGTGATGGCCACTCATGTGTATAAGCCACCCAAAGTGATAGCCCACTCATGTGTATAAGCCACCCAAAGTGATGGCCCACTCATGTGTATAAGCCACCCAAAAGTGATGGCCCACTCATATGTATACGCCACCCAAAGTGATGGCCCACTCATATGTATAAGCCACCCAAAGTGATGGCCCACTAATGTGTATAAGCCACCAAAAGTAATGGCCCACTCATGTGTATAAGCCTCCAAAAGTGATAGCCCACTCATGTGTATACGCCACCCAAAGTGATAGCCCACTCATGTGTATAAGCCACCCAAAGTGATGGCCACTCATGTGTATAAGCCACCCAAAGTTATGGCCCACTCATGTGTATAAGCCACCCAAAGTGATAGCCCACTCATATGTATAAGCCACCCAAAGTGATAGCCCACTCATATGTATAAGCCACCAAAAGTGATGGCCCACTCATATGTATACGCCACCCAAAGTGATGGCCCACTCATATGTATACGCCACCCAAAGTGATGGCCCACTCATGTGTATAAGCCACCCAAAGTGATAGCCCACTCATATGTATAAGCCACCCAAAGTGATAGCCCACTCATATGTATAAGCCACCAAAAGTGATGGCCCACTCATATGTATACGCCACCCAAAGTGATGGCCCACTCATATGTATACGCCACCCAAAGTGATGGCCCACTCATATGTATACGCCACCCAAAGTGATAGCCCACTCATGTGTATAAGCCACCCAAAGTGATGGCCCACTCATAAGTATAAGCCGCCCAAAGTGATAGCCCACTCATTTGTATAAGCCACAGAAAGTGATGGCCCACTCATGTGTATACACCACCCAAAGTGATAGCCCACTCATATGTATACGCCACCCAAAGTGATAGCCCACTCATGTATATAAGCCACCCAAAGTTATAGCCCACTCATAAGTATAAGCCACCCAAAGTAATAGCCCACTCATGTATAAGCCACCCAAATTGATGGCCACTCATGTGTATAAGCCACCCAAAGTGATAGCCCACTCATGTGTATAAGCCACCCAAAGTTATAGCCCACTCATAAGTATAAGCCACCCAAAGTAATAGCCCACTCATGTATAAGCCACCCAAATTGATGGCCACTCATGTGTATAAGCCACCAAAAGTGATGGCCCACTCATGTGTATAAGCCACCCAAAGTGACGGCCCACTCATGTGTATAAGCCACCCAAAGTGATGGCCCACTCATGTGTATAAGCCACACAAAGTGATGGCCCATTCATGTGTATAAGCCACCCACAGGGATAGCCCACTCATGTACTGTATAAGCCACCCAAAATGATGGTCCACTCGTGTATAGGCCACCCAAAGTGATAGCCCACTCATGTACTGTATAAGCCACCCAAAGTGATGGTCCACTCATGTGTATAAGCCACACAAAGTGATATCCCACTCATGTACTGTATAAGCCACCCAAAGTGATGGTCCACTCATGTGTATAAGTCACACAAAGTGATAGCCCACTCATGTATATAAGCCACCCAAAGTGATAGCCCACTCATATGTATAAGCCACCCAAAGTGATAGCCCACTCATGTGTATTAGCCACCCAAAGTGATGGCCCACTTGTGTATAAGCCCCCCAAAGGTCAGGCCCACTCATGTGTATAAGCCACCCAAAGTGATAGCCCACTCATGTGTATAAGCCACCCAAAATGATAGCCCACATCATGTGTATAAGCCACCCAAAGTGATGGCCACTCATGTGTATAAGCCACCCAAAGTTATGGCCCACTCATGTGTATAAGCATCCCAAAGTGATAGCCCACTCATGTGTATAAGCCACCCAAAGTGATGGTCCACTCATGTGTATAAGCCACCCAAAGTGATAGCCCACTCATATGTATAAGCCACCCAAAGTGATGGCCCACTCATATGTATACGCCACCCAAAGTGATGGCCCACTCATATGTATACACCACCCAAAGTGATAGCCCACTCATGTCTATAAGCCACCCAAAGTGATGGCCCACTTATTTGTATAAGCCACCCAAAGTGATAGCCCACTCATGTGTATAAGCCACCCAAAGTGATGGCCCACTCATATGTATACGCCACCCAAAGTGATGGCCCACTCATATGTATACGCCACCCAAAGTGATGGCCCACTCATATGTATAAGCCACCCAAAGTGATAGCCCACTCATATGTATACGCCACCCAAAGTGATGGCCCACTCATATGTATAAGCCACCCAAAGTGATAGCCCACTCATATGTATACGCCACCCAAAGTGATAGCCCACTCATAAGTATAAGCCACCAAAAGTGATTGCCCACTCATATGTATAAGCCACCCAATGTGATAGCCCACTCATAAGTATAAGCCACCCAAAGTGATGGCCCACTTATGTGTATAAGCCACCCAAAGTGATGGCCACTCATGTGTATAAGCCACAGAAAGTGATGGCCCACTCATATGTATACGCTACCAAAGTGATAGCCCACTCATGTGTATAAGCCACCCAAAGTGATGGCCACTCATGTACTGTAAAAGCCACACAAAGTGATGGCCCACTCATGTGTATACACCACCCAAAGTGATGGCCCACTCATGTGTATAAGCCACCCAAAGTGATGGCCCACTCATGTGTATAAGCCACCCAAAGTGATAGCCCACTCATAAGTATAAGCCACCCAAAGTGATGGCCCACTCATAAGTATACGCCACCCAAAGTGATAGCCCACTCATGTGTATAAGCCACCCAAAGTGATGGCCACTCATGTACTGTAAAAGCCACACAAAGTGATGGCCCACTCATGTGTATACACCACCCAAAGTGATGGCCCACTCATGTGTATAAGCCACACAAAGTGATATCCCACTCATAAGTATAAGCCACCCAAAGTGATGGCCCACTCATAAGTATACGCCACCCAAAGTGATAGCCCACTCATGTGTATAAGCCACCCAAAGTGATGGCCACTCATGTACTGTAAAAGCCACACAAAGTGATGGCCCACTCATGTGTATACACCACCCAAAGTGATAGCCCACTCATGTGTATAAGCCACCCAAAGTGATAGCCCACTCATAAGTATAAGCCACCCAAAGTGATGGCCCACTCATAAGTATACGCCACCCAAAGTGATAGCCCACTCATGTGTATAAGCCACCGAAAGTGATGGCCCACTCATGTGTATAAGCCACCCACAGGGATAGCCCACTCATGTACTGTATAAGCCACCCAAAATGATGGTCCACTCGTGTATAAGCCACCCAAAGTGATAGCCCACTCATGTACTGTATAAGCCACCCAAAGTGATGGTCCACTCATGTGTATAAGCCACACAAAGTGATATTCCACTCATGTACTGTATAAACCACCCAAAGTGATGGTCCACTCATGTGTATAAGCCACACAAAGTGATAGCCCACTCATGTGTATAAGCCACCCAAAGTGATGGCCCACTTGTGTATAAGCCACCCAAAGGTCTGGCCCACTCATGTGTATAAGCCACCCAAAGTGATAGCCCAATCATGTGTATAAAACACCCAAAATGATAGCCCACTCATGTGTATAAGCCACCCAAAGTTATGGCCCACTCATGTGTATAAGCATCCCAAAGTCATAGCCCACTCATGTGTATAAGCCACCCAAAGTGATGGCCCACTCATGTGTATAAGCCACCTGTAACGGCTACCCCGGTAGTGAGAGGGTACCAGCCGTTGGAGACGTCCTTTTCCCTGGCAAGCTGCTGTGTAAAAGTGAAGTTGGTATAATCCCATCCAAGAGTTCCAGAGGGAAAGTCAGGTTCAGCATTAAATATCCATATAGAAGCACTGCGCAGTCTCAGAAGCCCAGACCACCCATATTGGAGGACACTTTCTTGGGAGTCAAAGAATACTGTCTTTATTTTGTTATATGCAGAAATATATATACACCTCTTTCCACAGGTAATACACATGCCCATATTTGCCACACAATACACATAGGGACAATAGGTGAGTCACACCTCCCTGGCAACTTGGATACAATCAGACATTAATTAGATCAGCCTTCCCTTTGTTCCATCTTCACAATGGGAACACTTCACACAATGGACCTCTCTTGCAGAAGAGTCTCTGTAATAGGATTATCTATTAGCCTAGTAGCATATCTACAATACAGCAATGTGATCATATTTTAACCATAATAATTAAATAACCATATAACAGGGCAAAACAGTGATGGGTTCCGTTACACACCTCCCCCGTGACCATAAGCCGGCATACACGGTCTGATCCCAACGGATCGGCCTGGGGATGTCCGGACAAAAGTATTTGTTGGTCAATTCTCTAGTTTGACAACCCATCAGCATTACTGCAATAAACATTTCAAGGAGAGGGAAAATACATTTTACAAACTGGTTTCAGACAATTAAATAATGAGGCAGAAAAGCATCAGCCTTCCAAATGAACTGAAGTCCTTTAGCTAAACCTTCCCAAGTTGCAGAGTACATTCCTCCCCCAGCTCGTGGTCGGGCCCCTATTGTACAGGGCCCACTGTTCTCCCCCTGTACACCCACCCAAAAAAATCCAGGATCCCATCCCAACAGTCCAGGATCCCAGTGTCCAAAAAGTGGGCCACAATCTCTGTCCCATAGAAACCCCTTTCCATATAAAACGTTCCCGCTCATCCCCTCTATCGTCGGCCAATGCTCGGTACTTTTGGAGGGTGGGGTCCTGTCTAGTTTCCCTCACCAGCTCTTCGGGGGTGTCCCACGCTATGGGTCTCTCTGTGGCGGTAGTGCTAAGTGTCTGCTTGTGGCTTACCTGGGTCTCCCGACCTGTTGTAGGATCGTCCTCGGTACGGGTCTGTGAGCGGGTGGTCACGGGACAAGCAGCAGCAGTCGTGGGTAAAAAGGCTGAGGCTAGAGGGCCAATATCGTTGCCCAGCACAACCTCAGCAGGTAAATTATCCATGATGCCTACTGTGGTCTTTCCCGACCCGACTCCCCAATCCAAGTGTACCCGGGCAGTGGGTAAGCGAAAAACAGCCCCCCCTGCGACACGAACAGCAACGGTACGATTAGATACATGTTCTGGTTTCACGAGATGTTTCTGCACCAAAGTGATGGTAGCGCCAGTATCTCTTAAGCCTTGTGCTATCTGTCCATTCACACGCACCTCTTGGCGGTGATGCTGGCGGTTATCCGGGGAGGCAGCCTGTACGGGGTTGGCCTCATACAAGATTCCCAAACACTCCTCAGGGCTCCCTTTGATTTCCAGGCAGTGAGCAGCAGAGGGACGTGATGGCGGGGTCTCTGTGTGGGGTGTTGTGCGCCTCCATTTGTTATTGGCTGATCTCAAAGAGCAATAACGGGCAATATGCCCTGTGTTGCTGCAGCGATGGCACGTCATTTTGTAAGAATCCCGGGGTTGGTGGTTAGACCCCTGAGGCCGTGGCGGTCCTGGGGGTACTGGGGCCCGAAATTCTGTGCGTGCAGCGGGTATTGAAGTGCGTGGCTCTGCTCTAGACGTTGGTCGTGTGGACCCTTGGCTCACCTTTCTGGACTCTGCGTATTCGTCCGCTAGCCGTGCTGCCTCGGTTAAGTTAGCAGGGCGACGATCTCTCACCCAATCCTGTATGTCTGCCGCCAGATCTTGGAAGAAATGTTCCATCAGGAATAGCTGTAGTACTTCCTCTCCTGTGTTGGCATTGCACCCTCGCACCCAATGTGATGCCACCCTTTGTATATTGCTGGCCCATTCCATGTGGGAGTCTGCAGCCTTCTTTTTAGACTCCCTGAAGCGACGGCGATATGTTTCCGGGGTGACGGCATATCTGGTGAGCAGTGCAGCCTTCACCTGGCGATACTGCGCAATATCTTCCTCAGTAAGCGCCCGAAAAGCCTCATTTGCTTTTCCTGATAGCTTTCCAGCCAAAATAGTGACCCATTGGTCTGGTGGTATTTGGTGTAGTGAGCACTGCCTCTCGAAGTCAGCCAAATATCCATCAATTTCTTCCTCACTTTCCACAAACGCTTTGAAGGCAGTGAAGGGTATTTTCTTTACTGTAGCAGGGGGTGGGGGAGTATGAACTGTATGTGCCAGGGGTTGTCTAGCTCTTGCCAGTTCAAGTTCGTGCCCCCTCCTATTTTGTATCTCCGTTCTCGCTTCCCGGAACAGCTGATCTATTAGCTCCCTGGATGTTGCTGGGTACATGGATAATCTCCGCTGAACCAGGTTTGTAATTTCCTCCTCCTCGCTGACAGGGGTAGGTTGGTCCACGACCTCCATGGTTCGATCTATCTCGTCCAGCTCCAGTAGGTCAGCTATCAGCTCTCTCCGTGGTCGGTTGTTGGCACTCCTTCCTCTGGTTTCCAAGAGATCCTTTAGTGTGGATCTTTTCAGTTTAGCGTACTGGGATTCCATTCAGCACTTGCGTTGGGGATGAAAAGGACCATCCCACCGCTGCCAGCCAATGTAACGGCTACCCCGGTAGTGAGAGGGTACCAGCCGTTGGAGACGTCCTTTTCCCTTGCAAGCTGCTGTGTAAAAGTGAAGTTGGTATAATCCCATCCAAGAGTTCCAGAGGGAAAGTCAGGTTCAGCATTAAATATCCATATAGAAGCACTGCGCAGTCTCAGAAGCCCAGACCACTCATATTGGACGACACTTTCTTGGGAGTCAAAGAATACTGTCTTTATTTTGTTATATGCAGAAATATATATACACCTCTTTCCACAGGTAATACACATGCCCATATTTGCCACACAATACACATAGGGACAATAGGTGAGCCACACCTCCCTGGCAACTTGGATACAATCAGACATTAATTAGATCATCCTTCCCTTTGTTCCATCTTCACAATGGGAACACTTCACACAATGGACCGCTCTTGCAGAAGAGTCTCTGTAATAGGATTATCTATTAGCCTAGTAGCATATCTACAATACAGCAATGTGATCATATTTTAACCATAATAATTAAATAACCATAACACAGGGCAAAACAGTGATGGGTTCCGTTACACCACCCAAAGTGATGGCCCACTCATATGTATATGCCACCCAAAGTGATGGTCCACTCATGTGTATAAGCCACCCAAAGTGATGGCCCACTTATTTGTATAAGCCACCCAAAGTGATAGCCCACTCATGTGTATAAGCCACCCAAAGTGATGGCCCACTCATATGTATAAGCCACCCAAAGTGATGGCCTACTCATATGTATAAGCCACCCAAAGTGATGGCCACTCATGTGTATAAGCCACCCAAAGTGATAGCCCACTCATATGTATAAGCCACCCAAAGTGATGGTCCACTCATGTGTATAAGCCACACAAAGTGATATCCCACTCATGTACTGTATAAGCCACCTAAAGTGATGGTCCACTCATGTGTATAAGCCACACAAAGTGATAGCCCACTCATGTGTATAAGCCACCCAAAGTGATAGCCCACTCATATGTATAAGCCACCCAAAGTGATAGCCCACTCATGTGTATTAGCCACCCAAAGTGATGGCCCACTTGTGTATAAGCCACCCAAAGTTATAGCCCACTCATATGTATAAGCCACCCAAAGTGATGGCCCACTCATATGTATACGCCACCCAAAGTGATGGCCCACTCATATGTATACGCCACCCAAAGTGATGGCCCACTCATATGTATACGCCACCCAAAGTGATAGCCCACTCATGTCTATAAGCGACCCAAAGTGATGGCCCACTCATTTGTAAAAACCACCCAAAGTGATAGCCCACTCATATGTATAAGCCACAGAAAGTGATGGCCTACTAATGTGTTTAAGCCACCCAAAGGGATGGCCACTCATGTCTATAAGCCACCCAAAGTGATAGCCCACTCATGTGTATAAGCCACCCAAAGTGATGGCCCACTCATGTGTATAAGCAACCCAAAAGTGATGGCCCACTCATATGTATACGCCACCCAAAGTGATGGCCCACTCATATGTATAAGCCACCCAAAGTGATGGCCCACTAATGTGTATAAGCCACCAAAAGTAATGGCCCACTCATGTGTATAAGCCTCCCAAAGTGATTGCAGACTCATGTGTATACGCCACCCAAAGTGATAGCCCACTCATGTGTATAAGCCACCCAAAGTGATGGCCACTCATGTGTATAAGCCACCCAAAGTTATGGCCCACTCATGTGTATAAGCCACCCAAAGTGATAGCCCACTCATATGTATAAGCCACCCAAAGTGATAGCCCACTCATATGTATAAGCCACCAAAAGTGATGGCCCACTCATATGTATACGCCACCCAAAGTGATGGCCCACTCATGTGTAAAAGCCACCCAAAGTGATAGCCCACTCATGTGTATAAGCCACCCAAAGTGATGGCCACTCATGTGTATAAGCCACCCAAAGTTATGGCCCACTCATGTGTATAAGCCACCCAAAGTGATAGCCCACTCATATGTATAAGCCACCAAAAGTGATGGCCTACTCATATGTATACGCCACCCAAAGTGATGGCCCACTCATATGTATACGCCACCCAAAGTGATAGCCCACTCATGTGTATAAGCCACCCAAAGTAATGGCCCACTCATTTGTATAAGCCACAGAAAGTGATGGCCCACTAATGTGTTTAAGCCACCCAAAGTGATGGCCACTCATGTGTATAAGCCACCCAAAGTGATAGCCCACTCATGTGTATAAGCCACCCAAAGTTATAGCCCACTCATAAGTATAAGCCACCCAAAGTGATAGCCCACTCATGTATAAGCCACCCAAATTGATGGCCACTCATGTGTATAAGCCACCAAAAGTGATGGCCCACTCATGTGTATAAGCCACCCAAAGTGACGGCCCACTCATGTGTATAAGCCACCCAAAGTGATGGCCCACTCATGTGTATAAGCCACACAAAGTGATGGCCCATTCATGTGTATAAGCCACCCACAGGGATAGCCCACTCATGTACTGTATAAGCCACCCAAAATGATGGTCCACTCGTGTATAAGCCACCCAAAGTGATAGCCCACTCATGTACTGTATAAGCCACCCAAAGTGATGGTCCACTCATGTGTATAAGCCACACAAAGTGATATCCCACTCATGTACTATATAAGCCACCCAAAGTGATGGTCCACTCATGTGTATAAGCCACACAAAGTGATAGCCCACTCATGTGTATAAGCCACCCAAAGTGATAGCCCACTCATATGTATAAGCCACCCAAAGTGATAGCCCACTCATGTGTATTAGTCACCCAAAGTGATGGCCCACTTGTGTATAAGCCCCCCAAAGGTCGGGCCCACTCATGTGTTTAAGCCACCCAAAGTGATAGCCCACTCATGTGTATAAGCCACCCAAAATGATAGCCCGCATCATGTGTATAAGCCACCCAAAGTGATGGCCACTCATGTGTATAAGCCACCCAAAGTTATGGCCCACTCATGTGTATAAGCATCCCAAAGTGATAGCCCACTCATGTGTATAAGCCACCCAAAGTGATGGTCCACTCATGTGTATAAGCCACACAAAGTGATGGCCCATTCATGTGTATAAGCCACCCAAAGTGATATCCCACTCATGTACTGTATAAGCCACCCAAAGTGATGGTCCACTCATGTGTATAAGCCACACAAAGTGATAGCCCACTCATGTGTATAAGCCACCCAAAGTGATAGCCCACTCATGTGTATAAGCCACCCAAAATGATAGCCCACATCATGTGTATAAGCCACCCAAAGTGATGGCCACTCATGTGTATAAGCCACCCAAAGTGATAGCCCACATCATGTGTATAAGCCACCCAAAGTGATGGCCCACTCATATGTATACGCCACCCAAAGTGATGGCCCACTCATGTCTATAAGCCACCCAAAGTGATGGCCCACTTATTTGTATAAGCCACCCAAAGTGATAGCCCACTCATGTGTATAAGCCACCCAAAGTGATGGCCCACTCATATGTATACGCCACCCAAAGTGATGGCCCACTCATATGTATAAGCCACCCAAAGTGATGGCCACTCATAAGTATAAGCCACCAAAAGTGATTGCCCACTCATATGTATAAGCCACCCAAAGTGATAGCCCAGTCATAAGTTTAAGCCACCCAAAGTGATGGCCCACTCATATGTATACGCTACCAAAGTGATAGCCCACTCATGTGTATAAGCCACCCAAAGTGATAGCCCACTCATGTGTATAAGCCACCCAAAGTGATGGCCACTCATGTACTGTAAAAGCCACCCAAAGTGATGGCCCACTCATGTGTATAAGCCACCCAAAGTGATGGCCCACTCATGTGTATAAGTCACCCAAAGTGATAGCCCACTCATAAGTATAAGCCACCCAAAGTGATGGCCCACTCATAAGTATACGCCACCCAAAGTGATAGCCCACTCATGTGTATAAGCCACCGAAAGTGATGGCCACTCATGTGTATAAGCCACCCACAGGGATAGCCCACTCATGTACTGTATAAGCCACCCAAAATGATGGTCCACTCGTGTATAAGCCACCCAAAGTGATAGCCCACTCATGTACTGTATAAGCCACCAAAAGTGATGGTCCACTCATGTGTATAAGCCACACAAAGTGATAGCCCACTCATGTGTATAAGCCACCCAAAGTGATAGCCCACTCATGTGTATAAGCCACCCAAAGTGATGGCACACTTGTGTATAAGCCACCCAAAGGTCTGGCCCACTCATGTGTATAAGCCACCCAAAGTGATGGCCCAATCATGTGTATAAAACACCCAAAATGATAGCCCACATCATGTGTATAAGCCACCAAAAGTGTTGGTCCACTCATGTGTATAAGCCACCCAAAGTGATGGCCACTCATGTGTATAAGCCACCCAAAGTGATGGTCCACTCATGTGTATAAGCCACCCAAAGTGATAGCCCACTCATGTGTATAAGCCACCCAAAGTGATAGCCCACTCATGTGTATAAGCCACCCAAAGTGATAGCCCACTCATGTGTATAAGCCACCCAAAGTGATGGCCACTCATGTGTATACGCCACCCAAAGTGATAGCCCACTCGTGTATAAGTCACCCATATACTGCCTATTTCACACAAAAAAATACATTTCTCCTCAGGTGATGCGCAGTGTGACTGGACATGGCGCTGCTTTTACTTGAGAAGACAATTCTTTACTAATTTCCTACTTTACATTGTGCAAATTACAACTGAGAGGTAAGCTATAATATATTACATTTTATTATCAGGACAGGTCAAAAAAAATAAAAAATAAACTAGGATTTATGTAGTGACATATATGGCACATTTATGTGTATAGGCTCACAAAAAAAATACGGTTCATTTAACAAAACAACAAAAATACATAATTCAATATTAAACAGAGGTTTATGTATAGTGACATGTGACACGCACATATATGTCTATAATGTATAGTGACATGTGACACGCACATATATGTCTATAATGTATAGTGACATGTGACACGCACATATATGTCTATAATGTATAGTGACATGTGACACGCACATATATGTCTATAATGTATAGTGACATGTGACACGCACATATATGTCTATAATGTATAGTGACATGTGACACGCACATATATGTCTATAATGTATAGTGACATCTGACACGCACATATATGTGTATAATATATAGTGACATGTGACACGCACGTATATGTGTATAATGTATACTGATATGTCACACGCACATATATGTGTTTCATCTATAGTTACATCTCACACACAGACATTTATGTGTGTTGGAAAAAAAACATATAAGGTTAATTTAACCATTTAAATATGAGTCATGTATACTGATATGTCACACATACACAAAATAATTACATTAAACTATGGAATGTGCTTCATGTATGTGACATATGTGTGTAGCCCCCAACAAAAAATAAGGTCAATTGAAAAAAATTACAGAAGTATATTTAAATGACATTCATTTACTGCAATTCAATAGATCATATAAAGCTGAATCTTTCTATTTCTTTTAATATTCAAACAGACTCTGCATCAACAGCGTCTCTCAACAATTTGCACCGTGCACTGTGAAGCACAATCCCTTTTAAAGAACACCAACAAAGAAGAAGAGGTAAGATACAACAAGACATTACATGCTCAAAAGGCCATGCTTTGCTAGATGAAAAATTATAAATATACAAATAACTATTTCACTTTCTTTTTCAAACAGACACTACAAGAAGACCGGCGGATTAAGATTGGCAGGAGGGGACCCTCTGTCATTCCACACTTCAATCAAGGTAAAGTAATAAGTGTAAAAAAGAAAGAACCATGAGCCTCATTCAATTGCGAGTTGCTCAATTGAATAGGGCTCTATATAAGCACATAACATATTTTTTATACAGAACTTTTTAGTTACTGAACTTCTAACCACAATCAAGGTTTTCAATAACTAAAAACTTTGCTCAATAAATATGTTATGTGATTATATAGAGCCCTCTTCAATTGGCAAAATTGCAATTCAATGAGGACCTATATATCTTTAATGGCCAAGGGCCTCACTCAAATGTGATTTGCCCATTTCAATAGGGCTCTATATAAGCACAGAGCATATTTTTTAAAGGAAATTTTTCTTTTGTGAACACGTTGCTTTTGGATACAAGTTCACTAAATACAAAATTCGGTAAAAAAATATGCTCTGTGCTGATATTGAGCTCTATTCCATTGGACAAAACACAATTGAATGAGGAGCTCACAATATAACAAATGCAGTAACCAAAGGCCCTCATTCAATTGCTATTTTGGACAATTAAATATGGCTATAAATAAGCACTTTTAGGCCCTTATTCTATTTTAACAAATATATGTGAGCTTATTTACAACCCTATTCAAATTTCTACATTGCAATTCAATGACGGCCTTAGAGTACTATTACATTGTAAAAAATGCAATTGAATGAGGGCCAAACTATGCAACATATGGTACACACAAAGGCCCTCATTCAATTGCAATTTGCCCAATTGAATAGGGCTCTAAATAACAACATAACATTTTTTTTAAAAGAAGTTTTTAGTTACTAAAAATCTATCCAAAATAAAGTTTTTCACTGACTAAAAACTTCTTTAAAAAATATGCTATGTGCTTATTTAGGGCACGATTCAATTAGCCAAATCGCAATTGAATGAGACACAAACTGCTACACACAAAACAGAATTTCTTATTCAATGTTTAACAACCTATAAGCCTTACAAATAAGCAAAAATAAGAATAACAAAAGTGTTGTGCACCTAATAGCATTGTACAAAAAATCACACAAACACATAGGAAACTACATTAACATTCTTCTTTGATGTTTAACAACCTATAACCAGTACAATCAAGAATAAATAACTTTTGCACAAGTGCTGCGCACCAAACAGGATTGTCAAAAACTAACACAAACACATAGCAAACTACATTAATTATATTATTTCATGTTTCACTAACTATAACCATCCCAATAAAGGTTAAATAACTATACCACAAGTGGTGTGCACAAAACAGGATTGTACAAAAAATTACATAAACACATCTTATTTAATATATCACAACCCACAAGCCTTACTAAGAACCTTCAATAAGAATAACAAAAGTTGTGGGATTGTACAGAAAGTAAAAAAAAAAATATAGAAATAAATAACCATAACTGATACAATACAGCCAAATTCATACATTTTTTACTTATTTAAAAGACATTTCACTCAAACAACATTTTCTATTTTATATTACAACAGATACTACGTGAAGACAATCGGACGAGGACTTTCTCCACAGGACCGGACCATCGGACGAGGACTTTCAACACAGGACCAGACCAGCAGACGTGGAATTTCAACACAGGACCAGACCAGCAGACGAGGAATTTCACCAAAGGACCACAACATCGGACGAGGGCTATCGCCACAGGACCACAACATCGGACGAGGGCTATCGCCACAGGACCACAACATCGGACGAGGGCTATCGCCACAGGACCACACCATCGGACCAGGACTTTCAACAGAGGACCAGACCATAGGACCAGGATTTTACACACAGGACCACACCATCGGACGAGGACTTCCAACAGAGGACCACACCATTAGACAACGATTTTGAACCGAGGACCAACAAACATTCGGATTTAAATCACACTTCAACCAAGGTACAGTATAATAAGTACAAAAGTATAAAACTAAAGAAACTGCTTTCAGTTGCATCCGTGTCAACAGAAAAATAAAAAAAATAATTTACTATCTCCCTTATTCTATTTAAATTGCCACTATGCAATACATAGCTCAATAACCACATTCATTTTTTTTTTAGCAAAGAAGTTTTGCAGTGGTAAATATCTATCCACAAACAACGTTTTTAATAAATAAAAACATTTTTTTTTAAAAATATGTTACATGCTTATTTACAGCAATATTCCATTGGCCAAATTCTTAGCCAGTGAGGACAGGAATTATAAATTTAACTAAACATAACTGATACATTAATGATTTGCCTTTTATTTCACCAATTGTGCACAAGAATCTTTAACAGGAATTACAAATTAAAATATACACAATTACATTTATTTTTTTTCCTTTACAGATTAATATGGCTGATAACGAGACCAAAGAAGAGAAGAAAAGACGTCAAACTAGAGAAAGACAAGAGAGATGGGCCGCCCAGCAGACACCGGAGGAGAAAGAAATTCGACGAGAAAAAGAACTTGCAAATAAAAGAATATCAGCTGCAAAAATGAAAGATACAACAAAAAAAATAAAAAGATAATAAAGCATTTACAAACTGTTCCTAAAACATCAGATGACATTTTACAAGATACCAGTCAAGACAGACCAAAAAAAGCAACTACAAAAACAAAGCATTTACAAACTCTTACTAAAAACTTACAGGACATTTCAACCAAACAAGGACAACATATACCAAGAAAAGCCACGAAAAAAACTAAACATTTAGAACCTGTTGTTGAAACATTTCATGACTTTTCACCTGATGAATATGAAAGTCAACATCCGATATGCTTTGCAAATTGTCCTTTACTCAAGTCTTTAGCAGTAAAGGTTCATAGTTGTGGGGACATGAGTACTCAATGTCAATTTTGTGAGGCTTATTATTTTAAACAGGAGAGACCCAGAGATGGACAATTTATTAGTTGTTGTCAAAAAGGCAAGTTCAAACTTCCAGAAAGGAAACAATTTCCAAGCTATTTACAAAATATTATGACTGAACCTACTTTTCCAAATTACAAAAATTTTAAGACAAACATAAGATCCTACAATAGTGCCATATCATTTGCATCTATGGGGGCAACATTGGCTGCTAATGTACCAGGACATGGTCCTTACTGTTTTAAAGTCCAAGGACAAATTTATCATCGGACTTCACATTTACATCCAGAGGAAGGAGAGCAAAGAAAATCCGCTCAACTATATCTCCTAGATACAATGGAAGCTGTTCACCAACGTATGCAGATGGAAGAAAATAAAAAATGCTTACCCAGTGTTTTTATAGAGCTAAGTAACATTATGGACAACAATCCCTACAGTAAAGCTTACAAAAAATTGGCAGAAGTAGAAAATGAACAACTACTTCATGCACAAAGATATCAATTACCCATGCCAAAGGTTAATATGGTGCTTAAAAGAGACAGACATACTGATAAACGTCGTTATAACTTGCCAACATCAAATGAGGTTGCAATGGTCTTTCAGAATGATGAAGGAGAACCACCATTTCAAAGAGACATTAGAGTATATCCCAGAAAGGAGGAGCAACCATTTATTAATATTAATATCTTAAGTCCAAATTTAGATCCAATGACATATCCCATCTTTTTCCCACATGGAGAAGCAGGTTGGCAACCAAAATTAACCCTTCCCAGTTACCCAAATGCTAAAGCCAGAATCCAAAATAATGTTTCTATGCTTGAATTTAAAGTAGCTCAAATTGCCATTAGAGATGAATTTAATCCAATTTTATGTGGTGGAAAACTAACCCAACAATGGATTATTGATTCATATTTGCAAGTTGAGGCAAATAATTTAAACTTTATAAAATATCAACAAGATAAACTACGTGTAGAACAATATTGTGGACTCATGGACTATGTTGCTGACGTGGCTACAAGCAGAGACATGACAGCTGGCAAAGCCATCATTTTACCATCTTCTTTTCAAGGATCTCCTCGAAATATGAGAGAAAGATACAACGATGCTATGGCTATTGTGACAAAATTTGGAAAACCAGATTTATTTGTGACATTTACATGTAATCCACAATGGCCAGAAATTAATCAAAATCTACTTATTGGACAAAGTGCTTCAGATCGACCAGATTTAGTAGCCAGAGTTTTTAAGATCAAATTAAATGAATTAATACGTGACTTCACTATAAATCAGTTATTTGGAAAATGTCTTGCTTATGTATATACCATTGAATTTCAAAAAAGAGGCCTTCCACATGCACATCTTCTCATAATACTTCAAGAGAAAGATAAATTAGATACTTCGGACAAAGTGGATGCAGTCATAGTTGCTGAACTACCAGATCCAGAACTATATGGTAGACTATATGAGATTGTTACTCATCGCATGATTCATGGACCCTGTGGAGACCTTAATCCACAATCACCATGTATGGAAAATAATCAATGTTCAAAAGATTTTCTAAAAGATTATAGAGACAAAACATATGCAAATTGTGATGGATATCCACTTTATAAAAGAAGAGAAGGAGATAGTGCCATTATTCGTGGAAAAAAAGTGGACAATAGATATGTAGTACCCTACAATCCACATTTACTCATGAAGTACAACGCCCACATCAACGTAGAAGCCTGCACTTCCATCAAATCCATTAAATATGTCTACAAATATATTTACAAAGGTTACGATGCAGCTACTGTAGTCGTCAAAAGTGCAGACAACCCTGAAAGTAGTGAGTTAGTACATGATGAACTTGCATCTCATGTAGATGCTCGCTATGTCAGTGCGCCAGAAGCTATGTGGCGGCTTTTAAAATTTGAAATGCATGATAGATCACATGCAGTATATAGGTTAGCAGTACATTTGCCACAACGACATTTAGTCTATTTCCATGCTGGAAATGAAATGAATGCATTGGCCCAAAGTGAAGATCGTCACACTACACTAACTGCATGGTTTGCATTAAATTCCACTGATGCTCAAGCAACACAATACTTATATATTGAAATTCCATATCACTATGTTTTTGTGAATGGATTATGGAGAGCAAGAAAAACCAGAGGCAATAAAATAATTCCACGAATTTACACAGTCAGTCCAAGAGATGTTGAACGTTTTTGCTTACGGATATTACTTTTAAATGTTCCAGGAGCACAAAGTTTTGAACAATTAAGAACTGTTAATGACATTGTATATGAATCCTTCCATTTAGCTGCAAGACATAGAAACTTACTCGCTGATGATACAGAGTGGGAAAGATGTTTAGAAGAAGCAGCACAATGTCAAATGCCACGACAGATGAGAGAACAATTTGCTTTTATTTGTATCTTCTCAAATGCTCCAAATGCATTAGCTTTGTGGGAGACTTTTAAAAGTAATATGGCTGAAGACTTTATGCGACGATACAATGAACCCATTGCACACTTAAAAGCGTTAATGGAAATTCAAGAAGTCTTTTTAACTCATGGATTAAGTTGTGCAAGTTTTAATTTGCCTGATCCAGGTCTTATAGATGACATTAACTTTGAAGACTATGACATTCAACTACAAGCAGAAAGAACAGAAGAAAGACTTGCAACTTTAAATACACTACAATTGCAAGCATTTCATGCCATTAAAAATGCTATAGATGATGACATGGTGACAGAGCGTTATTTCTATCTTGATGGACCTGGCGGATCAGGGAAAACATATTTGTACAATTTATTAATGAGTTCAGTACGAGCACAAGGAAAAATAGCAATGGCGTTTGCCACTACTGGAATTGCTGCACTTTTATTAGAAGGTGGAAAAACTGTTCATAGTGGATTTAAACTGCCAGTGCCCATTTTAGAAAATTTTGTGTCAGATATTCGCATGACATCCTTACAAGCAAAGAAATTGAAGAAATGTAAATTAATTATAATAGATGAGGCCACAATGATGTCATGCTATGCCCTCCAATGTATTGACCGTTTGCTTCGTGAAGTCATGGATAATATTTTTCCATTTGGTGGAAAGGTAATGTTGTTGGGTGGCGATTTTAGACAAACATTACCTGTCGTTGTACATGGAAATCGAACAGACATTATTGAAACATGTATAAAGTCAAGTACAGTATGGAAACATTTTACCCATCTTCAACTGCAACAAAATATGAGATCAGAAGGCCAAACTGATTTCAATGATTGGCTTATTAAAATTGGAGAAGGCAGAACAGAAAAAATACTACATTTACCTGACGACACTGTAGAGATCCCACCTCATATGATTTGTCAACAAGATATTATATCGGCTATATTTGAAGGGAGCATAAATAACGAAGAATATTCCGAGCTTGCCAACCAAGTTATACTGACGTGTAAAAATAAAGATGCATTAATACTCAATAATAAAATCTTAAAAAAAATGTATGCACCACAAAGAAATTATCACAGTGCTGATTCTGTACTTGCTGATGACAATGAAAGTCAGGCAAACTTTTCAACTGAATTCATTAACTCTTTAACTACTTCTGGAATGCCACCACATATTTTGCAGCGAAAGAAAGGTGCAATTATTATGTTACTGCGAAATATGAACCCGAAAAAAGGCCTATGCAATGGCACAAGATTAATTGTTCAACAATTAAAGGACCATTTTATAGATGCTGAAATTTTAACTGGGACCCATAAAGGAGAGAGAGTTTTCATACCAAGAATAGATTTAGCACCAAGTGAAAGTAGTCTCCCTTTTATACTTCAAAGAAGACAATTTCTCATTATTATGGCATTTGCCATGACCATTAATAAATCACAAGGTCAAACTTTCAAATCTGTGGGTATTTTCTTGGAAGAACCTGTTTTTGCACATGGTCAATTGTACGTTGCGTTGTCACGGTGCAAAAATCCACAGGCTATTAAAGTTTACATTGAAAACAATGAAAGTCAAGGTGATTTATTAGAAGATGGACGTATTTTTACTAAAAACATTGTCTACTATGAAGTACTATAACTTTGCAGGATACAAACTAAAGCCATGCAAACATTTTGGAAAAACATTCAAAAATACAAAACAATTGGTTGTTTAATTCAGTCATAATTAATGGAAGTCATGTTTATGGATAATTCGCCTCACAAAATACTTGCCTTGCATTTCTATGAAAAATTATGATAAAATGTTAAGTCACTATGTTAATGTTTCTAATGTTACAAGTTTAAAAACAATATTTTCAAGTTATTTCATTCAACATATTACAAAGTTCATGTTAACAGCTCAAGCACCTTTTAAGTCACAATGTAAATATTCTCTGTTATCTTAAGATTACTACCTACATTAATGTTTATCGCCACTTTATGTGCTCAGTAATGAATTACTTTAATTACGTACGGTTTAAGGAGAGTTTTTACTGTATGCCTTCCTCTACATTCAATGTATATTAAACTTAACAATTATTCTGATACAAATTGCATGTTAATACTGATTAATTTAAAGTTAAACTGTTTTTACATTCAAATGTTAATACTTTTAATTCAAAATTACGTTACAAAATGTATTTACTATGTTCCTGTTTATAATGTTCAAAATTACACAAATGTTTTGCAAAACTTCCAAAGTTACATAAAAAATAAAGTTCAATTTTTAAAAATATATACTTTCAAGGTTATTGCTTACATATATTTTAAACTTCATGGTAAAATTCGGCACGTTTCAAAAAGTCTTTTTACTTTTTACTTTCCTCTGGATTCTATGTATATTAAAGTTAACAATTCTTCAAATACAAAATTCATTGTAAAAAACCATTACATCAACGTTTTACAAAAATACATGTTCATATCACAATACTTACAAGGGTCAAAAATATATTTAAATAACTAAACAACTTCACAAACATATACATCACATTGCCGTCATTTTTTGACGGGCAAGTCGCTAGTATTTAATAAAAGCCGTGGCCAGTCATACCCCGTCATACCGCGACTTATAGCCTTATTCTGTAAGCTACTTGCAGATGCCGCGAATGCATACATTGGGCTTTGGGTGTTTGTTTTATAAATGTTTATATGCATTCTATTGACTTAAGAATTCATTAATGCCAATCACATATATAGTTGTGAGCAATGCGGGTCGCTGCTAACGCTTGCGGGCTCGCAGTTGCTGCCAAGAAGCGCCAAAGGCGCTCCTTGCGCTGGTGGAGATGAGCACAGTAGGCGCTCATCCATACGACCCCCTGTGACTTTCGGACTGCAAATGGAGACCGTGGGCCCGCATTTGTGGAGGTGGAGGCTCTACGGCGCCTCACAACCGGTTACAAACCACTACACAATCGTGACTTGCAAAAATACATAAACACGCAATGACTAACTACGGACTTACGCAAAAATATATGAGCCGCGGGACTTAGAAAAAATCCATTACGGACTTGCAAAAATACGAACGGACAATCCGCGCACAGCGCCAAACATTAACCCCCCCCCCCAAAAAAAACAAAACTCACCCACACCAAGGGGGGACATCCAGGACCTCTGCAACAGCTTAAAGAAAATGAGGCTACACGACCCCTAAAGCCGCAAAATACCACAAAGCAAATACGGCTTTTACACAAACCCGCACGACCTACAACATACACCGTTAGCAAGGACGCTTCGTCATACACACCCGCGTACCACATACACATTCACCGCCATTTTACAACACTAACTTACACAATGCGGAACTGCACAGCTACCCTAATGGCTTCCCCTCGCGCACGCAGCCTATTTACCCTGCACACTGCGCACATTGCTGACACTACAAACCGACATTGTATGCTGCAGGAACATAAAACAGATTGTCAGCTCTTCAGCACAATGCTTCCAAATAGGTAAAGTATATTCATTTATTAATTTACTAATTATTTCATTAGCATCACAAAAACACTTATCACTAAAACACTATCGCAAGAAACGCTAAAGACACTCACAATGAGCGCTAACGCTGCTCACAACAGGGGACCGCCTCACAATAAGCCCAAAAAAAGATCAGCGCCGACCTTACAATGACAGCAAAAGTGCCTCTGATGAAAAAAAATACAACAACCAAGAGGCTCGCAATGAGCGCCGAGATCTCAGACCACCACAAAAAATAATGTCAGCGCCAAACACCATTACCTGCCTAACAGTTCTTTTGCCGCCATTTTTTGACGGGCAAGTCGCTAGTAAGTAATGTTTCCCGAATATGTAGAGTAAGAGTGATTTTAAGTGTGTATAAATGTACCAACTGGGCAATCGGGCCCTACGTGTTTTTATTTGTGTGGCGCCTCTTTTATTTGGGAATCGTCCATGTCCGGGTCAAGAAATAATATCATGGCCAGAGTATTTGGAGGGTCAGGGATGGGGGAGCGTGCGCTCATTTACATTTACTGAGACCTCACATTGTGCAACAAACAAAGAGAGAGGATCCAGCTTGGACCATGGGCCGGACAAACGGGTGAGGGGGCAGCAAACTACGGGCGGGGAGAATAGGTGAGGGGGCAGCAAACCACGGGCGGGGAGAATAGGTGAGGGGGCAGCAAACCACGGGCGGGGAGAATAGGTGAGGGGGCAGAAAACCACAGGCGGGGGCAATAGGTGAGGGGGCAGCAAACCACGGGCAGGGAGAATAGGTGAGGGGGCAGCAAACCACGGGCGGGGAGAATAGGTGAGGGGGCAGCAAACCACGGGCGGGGAAAATAGGTGAGGGGGCAGCAAACCACGGGCGGGGCAATAGGTGAGGGGGCAGCAAACCACGGGCGGGGGCAATAGGTGAGGGGGCAGCAAACCACGGGCGGGGGCAATAGGTGAGGGGGCAGCAAACCACGGGCGGGGGCAATAGGTGAGGGGGCAGCAAACCACAGGCGGGGAGAATAGGTGAGGGGGCAGCAAACCAGGGGCGGGGGAATAGGTGAGGGGGCAGCAAACCACGGGCGGGGGAATAGGTGAGGGGGCAGCAAACCACGAGCGGGGAGAATAGGTGAGGGGGCAGCAAACCACGGGCGGGGAGAATAGGTGAGGGGGCAGTAAACCACGGGCGGGGGGAATAGGTGAGGGGGCAGCAAACCACAAGCGGGGGGAATAGGTGAGGGGGCAGCAAACCACAGGCGGGGGCAATAGGTGAGGGGGCAGCAAACCACGGGCAGGGGCAATAGGTGAGGGGGCAGCAAACCACAGGCAAGGTAAAAGGTGAGGGGGCAGCATACCACGGGCAGGGGCAATAGGTGAGGGGGCAGTAAACCACGGGCGGGGGGAATAGGTGAGGGGGCAGCAAACCACAAGCGGGGGGAATAGGTGAGGGGGCAGCAAACCACAGGCGGGGGCAATAGGTGAAGGGGCAGCAAACCACAGGCAGGGGCAATAGGTGAGGGGGCAGCAAACCACGGGCAGGGGCAATAGGTGAAGGGGCAGCAAACCACGGGCGGGGAGAATAGGTGAGGGGGCAGCAAACCACAGGGGGGGGCAATAGGTGAGGGGGCAGCAAACCACGAGCGGGGAGAATAGGTGAGGGGGCAGCAAACCACGGGCGGGGAGAATAGGTGAGGGGGCAGCAAACCACGGGCGGGGGGAATAGGTGAGGGGGCAGCAAACCACAGGTGGGGGGAATAGGTGAGGGGGCAGCAAACCACAGGCGGGGGCAATAGGTGAAGGGGCAGCAAACCACAGGCAGGGGCAATAGGTGAGGGGGCAGCAAACCACGGGCAGGGGCAATAGGTGAGGGGGCAGCAAACCACGGGCGGGGTAAAAGGTGAGGGGGCAGCATACCACGGGCAGGGGCAATAGGTGAGGGGGCAGCAATTCACAGGCGGGGAAAACAGGTGAGGGGGCAGCAAACCACGGGCGGGGAAATAGGTGAGGGGGCAGCAAACCGTGGGCAGGGGCAATAGGTGAGGGGGCAGCAAGCCACAGGCGGGGGCAATAGGTGAGGGGGCAGCAAATCACGGGCAGGGGCAATAGGTGAGGGGGCAGCAAACAACGGGCAGGGGCAATAAGTGAGGGGGCAGCAAACCACGGGCGGGGGAATAGGTGAGGGGGCAGCAAACCACAAGCGGGGGCAATAGGTGAAGGGGCAGCAAACCACAGGCAGGGGCAATAGGTGAGGGGGCAGCAAACCATGGGCAGGGGCAATAGGTGAGGGGGCAGCAAGCCACAGGCGGGGGCAATAGGTGAGGGGGCAGCAAACCATGGGCAGGTGTCAATAGGTGAGGGGGCAGCAAACCACGGGCAGGGGCAATAGGTGAGGGGGCAGCAAACCACGGGTGGGGGAATAGGTGAGGGGGCAGCAAACCACGGGCAGGGGCAATAGGTGAGGGGGCAGCAAACCATGGGCGGGGAGAACAGGTGAGGGGGCAGCAAACCACGGGCGGGGGAATAGGTGAGGGGGCAGCAAACCGCGGGCAGGGGCAATAGGTGAGGGGGCAGCAAGCCACAGGCGGGGGCAATAGGTGAGGGGGCAGCAAACCACGGGCAGGGGCAATAGGTGAGGGGGCAGCAAACCAAGGGCAGGGGCAATAGGTGAGGGGGCAGCAAACCACGGGCGTCGGGAATAGGTGAGGGGGCAGCAAACCACGGGCAGGGGCAATAGGTGAGGGGCAGCAAACCACGGGCAGGGGCAATAGGTGAGGGGGCAGCAAACCACGGGCATGGGCAATAGGTGAGGGGACAGCAAACCACGGGCGGGGGCAATAGGTGAGGGGGCAGCAAACCACGGGCGGGGGCAATAGGTGAGGGGGCAGCAAACCACAGGCAGGGGCAATAGGTGAGGGGGCAGCAAACCAAGGGCGGGGGCAATAGGTGAGGGGGCAGCAAACCACGGGCGGGGGCAATAGGTGAGGGGGCAGCAAACCACGGGCAGAGGCAATAGGTGAGGGGGCAGCAAACCAAGGGCTGGGGCAATATGTGAGGGGGCAGCAAACCACAGGCAGGGGCAATAGGTGAGGGGGCAGCAAACCACAGGCAGGGGCAATAGGTGAGGAGGCAGCAAACCACAGGCAGGGGCAATAGGTGAGGGGGCAGCAAACCACAGGCAGGGGCAATAGGTGAGGGGGCAGCAAACCACAGGCAGGGGCAATAGGTGAGGGGGCAGCAAACCATGGGCGGGGGCAATAGGTGAGGAGGCAGCAAACCACAGGCAGGGGCAATAGGTGAGGGGGCAGCAAACCACGGGCAGGGGCAATAGGTGAGGGGGCAGCAAACCACGGGCAGGGGCAATAGGTGAGGGGCAGCAAACCACAGCCAGGGGCAATAGGTGTGGGGGCAGCAAACCTCGGGCAGAGGCAATAGGTGAGGGGGCAGCAAACCACTAAGTCTCCTAAATGAGCAAGCAACCTTATTGATTTTATCCCACATTTGAAAAATCATCTTTAATATAAATACACTAGCGACTTGCCCGTCAAAAAATGACGGCAATGTGATGTGTATATTTGGAAAGTTGTTTAGTTATTAATATACTTCTTTGACACTTGTAAGTATTGTGATATTAAACATGTGTATTTTTGTAAAATGTTCTCTTGGTGAACAATAAGTCTTAAAGCATTTTGTATTCAAAGTATTAACATTTGAATGTAAAAACAGTTGAACTTGAAATTAATCAGTATTGTAAAGTTAAGGTAATGGTTTTTTAACATGTAATTTGTCTCTGAAGAATTGTTAACTTCAATATACATTGAATCCAGAGGAAGGCAAACAGTAAAAAGCCTTGTTCAAACGTTCACAATTTTAACATGAAGTTTGAAATATATGTAAGTAAGAAACTTGAAAGTATATTTTTTGAAACTTGAACTTTATTATTTGTGTAACTTTGGAACTTGACAAAACATTTTTAGAACTTGGAACATTATAAACAGTAACATAGTGAATACATTGTTTTACATAATTTTGTATTAAAAATATAAACAGTTGAATGTAAAAACAGTTGAACTTTAAATTAATCAGTATTGTAAAGTTGAGGTAATGTTTTTTTAACATGCAATTTCTATCTGAAGAATTGTTAACTTCAATATACATTTAATCCAGAGTAAGACAAACATTAAAAACCCTCCTTTAAAAGTACCCAATTTTAACATGAACTTTGTAATATGTTTAAGTCAGAAACTTGACATAATATTTTTTTAAACTTGAACTTTATTATCTGTGTAACTAAGAAACTTGAAAAAACATTTTTACAACTTGGAACATTATAAACAGTAACATAGGGAATTAATATTTAAACATAATTTTGTATTAAAAGTATTAACATTTGAATGTAAAAACAGTTGAACTTTAAACTAATCAGTATTAACATGCAATTTTTATCAGAATAATTGTTAACTTCAATATACATTTAATGCAGAGGAAGGCAAACAGTAAAAACTCTCCTTAAAACGTACCCAATTAAATTAATTCCTTACTGACCCCATGAACTGGCGATAAACATTAATCCAGGGAGTAATCTTAAGCTAACAGACAATATTTACATTGTAACTTAAAACGTGGTTGAGCTGTTAACATGAACCTTGTAATATGTTGAAGTAAAGAACTTGAAAATATTGTTTTGAACTTGTAACATTATAAACAGTAACATAGTTAATTAACATTTTAACATAATTTGTCAAAAAAAATGCAAGGCAAGTGTTTTGTGAGGCGAATCATCCATAAACAGTACTTCCATGAATTATGACTGAATTGTTTATATTTTTTTTATTTTTGAATGCTTTTAAATTTGTTTTGCATGGGTTTTATTTCTTTACTGAAAAGTTATAGTACTTCATAGTAGACAATGTTTTTAGTAAAAATACGTCCATCTTCTAATAAATCACCTTGACTTTCATTCTTTTCAATGTAAACTTTAATAGCCTGTGGATTTTTGCACCATGACAACGCAACGTACAATTGACCATGTGCAAATACTGGTTCTTCCAAGAAAATAACCACAGATTTGAACGTTTGACCTTGTGATTTATTAATGGTCATGGCAAATGCCATAATAATGGGAAATTGTCTTCTTTGAAGTATAAAAGGAAGACTACTTTTACTTAGTGCTAAATCTATTCTTGGTATGAAAACTCTCTCTATTATGGGTACCAGTTAAAATTTCAGCATCTATGAAATGGTCCTATAATTGTTGAACAATTAATCTTGTCCCATTGCATAGACCTTTTTTGGGGTTCATATTTCGCAGTAACATGACAATTGCACTTTTCTTTAGCTGCAAAATATGTGGTGGCATTCCAGAAGGAGTTAGTGAGTTTATGAATTCAGTAGAAAAGTTAGCCTGACTTTCATTGTCATCAGCAAGTACAGAATCAGCACTGTGATAATATCTTTGTGGTGCATTAATTTTTTTAAAGATTTCATTATTGAGGATTAATGCATCCTTATTTTTACACGTTAGTATGACTTGGTTGGCAAGCTCGGAATATTCCTGGTTATTTATGCTCCCTTCAAATATAGCGGATATAATATCTTAGTGACAAATCATATGAGGTGGGATCTCTACAGTGTCGTCAGGTAAATGTAGTATTTTTTCTGTTCTGCCTTCTCCAATTTTAATAAGCCAATCATTGAAATCAGTTTGGCCTTCTGATCTCATATTTTGTTGCAGTTGAAGATGGGTAAAATGTTTCCATAGTGTGCTTGACTTGATACAGGTTTCAATAATGTCAGTTCGATTTCCATGTACAACGACAGGTAATGTTTGTCTAAAATCACCACCTAACAACATTACCTTTCCACCAAATGGTAAAGTACTGAACTCATTAATAAATTATATAGATAGGTTTTTCCTGATTCGCTAGGTCCATCAAGATAGAAATAACGCTCTGTCACCATGTCATCATCTATTGCATTTTTAATGGAATTAAATGCTTGCAATTGTAAGGTATTTAAAGTTGCAAGTCTTTCTTCTGTTCTTTCTGCTTGTAGTTGAATGTCATAGTCTTCAAAGTTTATGTCATCTATAAGACCTGGATCAGGCAAATTAAAACTTGCACAACTTAATCCATGAGTTAAAAATACTTCTTGGATTTCCATTAAGGCTTTTAAGTGTGCAATAGGTTCATTGTATCGTCGCATTAAGTCTTCAGCCATATTACTTTTAAATCTCTCCCACAAAGCTAATGCATTTGGAGCATTTGAGAAGATACAAATAAATGCAAATTGTTCTCTCATCTGCCGTGGCATTTGACATTGTGCTGCTTCTTCTAAACATATTTCCCATTCTGTATCATCAGCTAGTAGGTTTCTATGTCTTGCAGCTAAATGGAAGGATTTATATACAATGTCATTAACAGTTCTTAAGTGTTTCAAAACATTGTGCTCCAGGAACATTTAAAAGTAATATCCATAAGCAAAAACGTTCAACATCTCTTGGACTGTCTATGTAAATTCTTGGGATTATTTTATTGCCTCTGCTTTTTCTAGGTCTGTGGAATTTAATTCAAACCATGCAGTTAGTGTAGTGAAACAATCTTCACTTTGGGCCAATGCATTCATTTCATTTCCAGCATGGAAATACACTAAATGTCTTTTGTGGCAAATGTACTGCTAATCTATATACTGCATGTGATCTATCATGCATTTCAAATTTTAAAAGCTGCCACATAGCTTCTGGCGGACTGACATAGCGAGCATCTACATGAGATGCAAGTTCATCATGTACTAACTCACTACTTTCAGGGTTGTCTGCACTTTTGACGACTACAGTAGCTGCATCGTAGCCTTTGTAAATATATTTGTAGACATATTTAATGGATTTGATGGAAGTGCAAGCTTCTACGTTGATGTGGGTGTTGTACTTCATGAGTAAATGTGGATTGTAGGGTACTACATATCTATTGTCAACTTTTTTCCACGAATAATGGCACTATCTCCTTCTCTTCTTTTATAAAGTGGATAGCCATCACAGTTGGCATAGGTTTTGTCTCTATAATCTTTTGGAAATTCTTTGCAACATTTATTATTTTCCATACATGGTGATTGTGGATTAAGCTCACCACAGGGTCCATGAATCATGCGATGAGTAACAATCTCATATAGTCTACCATATAGTTCTGGATCTGGTAGTTCAGCAACAATGACTGCATCCACTTTGTCAGAAGTATCTAATTTATCTTTTTCTTGAATTATTATCAGAAGATGTGCATGTGGAAGTCCTCTTTTTTTAAATTCAATGGTATATACATAAGCAAGACATTTGCCAAATAACTGACTTATAGTGATGTCACGTATTAATTCATTTAATTTAATCTTAAAAACTCTAGCTACTAAATCTGGTCTATCGGAAGCACTTTGTCCAAAAAGTAGATTTTGTGTAATTTCTGGCCATTGTGGATTACATGTAAATGTAAAAAATAAATCGGGTTTTCCAAATTTGGTGACAATAGCCATAGCATCATTGTATCTTTCTCTCATATTTCGAGGAGATCCTTGAAAGGAAGATGGTAAAATGATGGCTTTGCCAGCTGTCATGTCTCTGCTTGTAGCCACGTCAGCAACATAGTCCATTAGTCCAGAATATTGTTCTACACATAGTTTATCTTGTTGATATTTTATAAAGTTTAAATTATTGGCCTCAACTTGCAAATATGAATCAATAATCCATTGTTGTGTTAGTTTTCCACCACATAAAATTGGATTAAATCCATTTCGAATGGCAATTTGAGCTACTTTAAATTCAAGCATAGAAACATTATTTCGGATTCTGGCTTTAGCATTTGGGTAACTGGGAAGTGTTAATTTTGATTGCCAACCTGCTTCTCCGTGTGGGAAAAAGATGGGATATGTCATTGGATCTAAATTTGGACTTAAGATACTCATATTAATGAACGGTTGCTTCTCATTTCTGGGATATATTCTAATGTCTCTTTGAAATGGTGGTTCTCCTTCATCATTTTGAAACACCATTGCAACCTCATTTGATGTTGGCAAGTTATAACGACGTTTATCAGTATGTCTGTCTCTTTTAAGCACCATATTGACCTTTGGCATTGGTAATTGATGTCTTTGTGCATGAAGTTGTTGTTCCTTTTCTACTTCTGCCAATTTTTTATAAGCTTTACTGTAGGGGTTATTGTCCATAATGGTATTTAGCTCTATGAAAACACTGGGTAAGCATTTTTTATGTTCTTCCATCTGCATACATTGGTCAACAGCTTCCATTGTATCTAGGACATATAGTAAATGTGATGATAAATTTGTCCTTGGACTTTAAAACAGTAAGGACCATGTCCTGGTACATTAGCACCATTTTTGACAGCAACTAGTGAATTGGCCATCTCTGGGTCTCTCCTGTTTAAAATAATAAGCCTCACAAAAGTGACATTGAGTATTCATGTCCCCACAACTATGAACCTCTACTGCTAAAGACTTGAGTAAAGGACAATTTGCAAAGCATATAGCAGTTTGACTTTCATATTCATCAGGTGAAATGTCATGTGATGTTTCAACAACAGGTTCTAAATGCTTTGTTTTTTTCGTGGCTTTTCTTGGTATATCTTGTATTGGTTTTGGTAAAATGTCATGTAATGTTTCAGGAACAGGTTCTAAATGCTTTGTTTTTTTCGTGGCTTTTTTGGTATCTCTTTTATTTTTTCTGGTAAAATGTCATCTGATGTTTGAGGAACAGGTTGCAAATGCTTTATTTGCTTAGTAGTTTTTTTTGGTGTATCTTTAATTTGTGCAGCTGATAGTCTTTTGCTTGCAAGTCTTTTGCGTTCTTTTTCTCGTTGAATTTCTTTCTCCTCTGGTGTCTGCGGGTCGGCCCATCTCTCTTGTCTTTCTCTAGTTTTACATCTTTTCTTCTCTCGTTAGTAGCCATGTTAATCTTTAAACCAAAATAATGAAATGTAATTGGGTATATTGAAATTTGGAATTACTGTTAAACTTTATTGTCCATAATAGACAAATAAGAGGTAAATCAGAAATGTGTCAGTTATATTTTTGTAAAAGTTATAGGCCTCATTGAATTGCGATTTGGCCAATTCAATAGTGCTGTAAATAAGCAGATAACATTTTTTTTTTTTAAAGAAGTTTTTAGTTAGTGAAAACCTTGCTTGTGGATAGATGTTTACCAACTAAAAACTTCTTTAAAAAAAAAGTGATGTGGTTATTTAGACCTGTATTGAATTGGGCAAATTGCAATTGAATAAGGGACATAGCTAGTGCTTGTTCTTTTTTTTTTTCTGTTGACACGGATGCAGATGAAACATGTTTATTTAGTTTTCTCATTTTTTACTTGTTATACTGTACCTTGGTTGAAGTGTGATTTCAATTAGAATGTTTGTTGGTCCTCTGTTGAAAGTCTTTGTCCGATGGTCTGGTCTTCTGTTGAAAGTCCTCATCCGATGGTGTGGTCCCCTGTTGAAAGTCCTCGTCCGATGGTGTGGTCCTCTGTTGAAAGTCCTCGTCCGATGGTGTAGTCCTCTGTTGAAAGTTCTCGTCCGATGGTCTGGTCATCTGTTGAAAGTGCTCGTCCGATGGTCTGGTCCTCTGTTGAAAGTCCTCGACCGATGGTCTGGTCCTCTGGTGAAAGTCCTCGTCCAATGGTCTGGTCCTCTGTTGAAAGTGCTCGTCCTATGGTCTGGTCCTCTGTTGAAAGTCCTCGTCCGATGGTCTGGTCCTCTGGTGAAAGTCCTCATACGATGGTCTGCTCCTCTGGTGAAAGTCCTCGTCCGATGGTCTGGTCCTGTGTTGAAAGTCCTCGTTCCGATGGTCTGGTCCTCTGGTGAAAGTCCTCGTCCGATGGTCTGCTCCTCTGGTGAAAGTCCTCTTCCGATGGCCTGGTCCTCTGGTGAAAGTCCTCGTCCGATTGTCTTCACGCAGTATCTGTTGTAAAAGAAAAATGAAGATGTTATTTGATTTGAATGTATTTGTAATAAAGAAAAAATGTCATTATTTTGGTGTATTGTATGTGTTATGGTGAATTTTTGTGCTATGCTGTTTTTTGTGCAACCTTTTAAAATAATTTAAGTGTATTTGTATATTCCAGTAATTTTTTTTATACTGTAATTATTAATGTTGTTCTTATTTTGGATATGATTGCAATGTTTTTAGCATTATCATGTTTTGTGTCCACCACTTTTGTTATACAAATGTAGACTTGTTTATAAGGCTTATAGGTTCTTAAACATTAAAGAAGAATATTAATGTAGTTTGCTATGTGTTTGTGTGAGTTTTGGAACAATCCTGTTTTGTGTCTACCACTTTTGGTATGCTTATTTAGGCTTCTTTGTAAGGCTTATAGGTTCTTAATCATTAAAGAAGAATATTCATTTATATTGGCGGCCATTAAACATATATAGTTCATTTCTTTTTTGTACTTGTTATACTTTACCTTGATTGAAGTGTCGAATGACAGAGGGTCCCCCCCTGCCAATCTTAATCTGCCGGTCTTCTTGTAGTGTCTGTTTTAAAAAGAAAGTGAAATGGTTAATTGTATATTTCTTCATTTTGATTTAGCAAAGCAAGGTCTTTTTCAGCATGTAATGTATTTTTCTATCTTACCTGTTCTTCTTTCTTTGTGTTCTTTAAAAGGGATTCTGGTTCACAGTGCACGGTGCAAATTCTTGAGTGACGCTGTTGATGCAGAGTCTGTTTGAATAGTAAAAAAAAGGAGAAAGATTGATCTTTAGGTTATATATTGCATTACAATAAATTAATGTCATATAAATATATACTTCTGTAATTACTTTCAATTAACATTAGTTTGTTTTTGGGCCTACACACATAAATGTGCGTGTCAGATGTCACTGGACATAAATCACATTTTAATAGATATTTTTTTTTTTTTTTACTGTCATTTAAATATACTTGTTTAATTAGTTTGGGTTAAGATTAGTCTGTTGTAGGGGCTATACACATAAATGTGCGTGTCACATGACACTACATGAATCACATTTTCATAGTTAAAGTTGTTGTTTTCTTTGTCCTGTCTTGATAATAAAATGTTATATATTTTAGCTTACCTCTCAGTTGTAATTTGCACAATGTAAAGTATTAAATTAGGAAACAATTCTCTTCTCAAGTAACAGCAGCAGCGCCATGTCCAGTCACTCCGTTCATTAACTGAGTAGAAATGTAGAAATTCCTGGAAAGTAGGCAGTATTTATAAACTTTCAAGTGCCTCAGACCGTTAGAACGCAATACGCATGCGCTATTTGCGTTTAAGCTTACAATTTGCGTTCCTTCCGCCATTTTATGCATAGTAGTTTTTAAAATGGTGGTTAATATCAGTGTGGTACGTGCCGCATAGTATGTGTTTCAGTTTTGTGAGTCACTGCAGTATAGTTATGTGTGAAGCCTCGTTTTCGTTTTGTTTGGCGGCCATTTTTTCTCTTGCTTAGGTGATTTTCGGCAGTTTAAACTCGTTTTTTGGACTTAAATGGGCGTGTAAATTAACTTTTCGAGGTGCCGGATGCCCCCCTTGCTGTAAGTAAGCTTTTTATGTGTTCGTTGTGTTTATTTCTTGTGTTTCTGATGTTTTGATGTGCGGCGTTTGGAATGGGTCGTTTCGCTGCCGTATTTTTTTGCAATGCGGCCGTATTTTTTGCGAGGGACGCAGTTGGTTTTTACGTGTACGACGCAGTGTATTTTTTTCATGCGTATGTGTGTTAACCAGGTGTGAGGCGCCTTTGAGATTTTTTTTTTAAAAAGTCGTGTGTGTGTGTGTGTTAACACAGCCGACGTTGGATCCTCCACCTCCGCAAATGCGGACCATCGCTTCGCGAGGATCCGCATTTGTGGGGACGTTGGGATGCTCCACCACCGCAAATGCGGCCCCTCGCTTCGCGAGGACCCGCATTTGTGGGGAACTGCGTCCCTCGCGACCCCGCAAGCGTTAGCAACAACTCGTATGCTCACAACTATATATGTGATAGATGCAATAGCTGTGACCGTGTAATACGTGAGATGTAAATGATATGCAGCAAGCCCGCAGTGGCCTTTATGCAGCCCGTATGTCGGAAATTTGCTGCAGTTACAGAGCGATTAAATTGAACAAGGCCGGAACAAAAGGGCCGAAGCCCGAAAACCCTTCCTGAGCCCCCAAGCTGCCAGTGGGCTGGGATAGATGCGGTCCGCAGTTACAATCCAATCCCATAATTACGGAGTGCGACACAGGCCTCAGAGCCAATGAAAAGCGGGATCACAGAAAATGATTGACATGGGGAGATAATAAAGCTGCGCTCCACCCGCCCATGCGCTGACTGTGTTATAGAGTCTTCTGAAGTAGCGCGCAGGTCCCGGAGTTGGAGGTTGGATAGAGAGAGAGAGAAGGTGATATTGGGGAGCAGGTACTTTCACTTCTATTCATTTCTATTATCAGCAGAGCTATTTTACACATATATATTGATTACACATAATACAAATACATATAGACCAAATAACACACATAGATACACATAGAGCCAGGTCAACACATACCCCCCCAACCTATGGCCCCCCAACCTATGCCCCAACAGTTAGAAATTAAACAGAACACATTTTTTTTTCACTTCACAAATCTATACATACACACTTCTTTTCATTTATACTTATTTTATTTTTGGGACTGAAATAGAGGGAGGAGGGGAGAAGAGTGGAGAGGTGGCCAAGGGGAGTGTTGGAGAGGAGGGGGAGGAGAGTGTAGGAGACAAGGCGGTGGAGGAGGAGGCGGTGGAGGAGGTTGAGGAGGAGGCGTGGAGCAGGTAAAGGTGGAGAAGGAGGGGGAGGAGGTTGAGGAGGAGGTGGAGGAGGTGAGTGGAGAGGCTAGGAGGAGAGAGAGGAGAGAGAGAGGTGGCCAAGGGGAGTGTTGGAGAGGAGGTGGAGGAGAGTGTAGGAGACAAGGCGGTGGAGGAGGAGGCGGTGGAGGAGGTTGAGGAGGAGGCGTGGAGCAGGTAGAGGTGAAGAAGGAGGGGGAGGAGGTTGAGGAGGAGGTGGAGGAGGTGAGTGGAAGAGGAAAGGAGGAAGGAGAGAGCGTGGAGAGGAGATGATGGGACATAGTGTAGAGGGAGAGGTGGGTGAGCAGGTGTCCATATTAATAGGCACATCATCCTCAGGGTCAGAGGGGGAGGGGCATGATCCCAGGGGGGTGGTAGTGAGGATAAGGAACAGGCCTAGGGACAATTGAGGAAGGGCAGGATCCCCACCCACAGTCAGGAGGGCAAGAGGATGGGGGCAGGCACAGGGCCCCACATTACTCCCCCAGGAGATGTTGGTACTCCTGCATGCCATCCTTGAGTGGCCCACTATCCATTTTAGGGGGTAGGGAAGTTAGGCCCAGGACAAGAGCCAGGCATGGAAGGAGGAAGCTGCCGCAGTAAAAGCATTGGACACGACGAAAAGGGATGTGAGGTCTGTGAAGCACAGGTTTGATGATGTCAGGGTCCTGGTGAGGAGGAAGATGGCCAAGGAGATGGATGCAGCCTCAGCAACAAGTGGTGGCCCCAGAGTGACCATCACCTACAATGAGTGGGAGAGGAACATCAAGGACCTACTAAGCCAGGTGCCCGCCACTGGAGCTTCAGGCCTGAAGTCCCAGCAGGATCCAGCCTCCACGTCAGGTAATTATCACATACACCAACATGCCACCACATGTGCATCACACACACTACGCATGTACAGGATGGCCAACAAGGACACTGACATGTCAGCTCTATGGAATTAACAAGGTATGGATGGAAGTGTCATTAAATCCACGAGGCTGACAAATCACTGTCCTCAGTGGGCACAACAACATTAATGAACCAATAGCCAGTCCATGTATGGGTGTGCCCACTGGAGGGTATGCACTCAAAGGGACAGTTACCTCAGTATAGGTGATTCATTGTGTGAAAGAGCACAAGATTCTATGTTAAAGGGATCTATTGCTTTATTGTAATTTAAAGAACTGTTAAACATATGTAGTCTAAGATTTATCTACAGACACAGTGATGATTAACAGCCTCTGCCTCAATACATTTTTAACATATTATGGTTTAACTGCTTACAGGAATGTAATTAGCCAGCATAACCAGGGCAAACGTATTGGAGGGACTATAGGTGCATGCCCCCTACCTTCTCCTCCCCTCTGCGGTTCATCATGCTTATTCTAGACTACGATATTACCCCCTGTAGGTATCCCCTTTTTGCCACAAGCCTCTTGCTCTCCCGGGATCCGCCCACACCACACCCATGATATTAATGCACAGTCTTGTCCATTTCTGACTGTGCTCTGTGATTAAAATAAAGCTTTGTTATACCGTTCTCACCGTGTCAGTGTGTTGTCAATGGTTGGGGTTCTGGGACATCCACATACATCACATTAGTGTCACATTCCTATATCTGTAAACTAATGAGCACTAGTTATTATGCAATAGATTAATACATATAATGCTAAAAATAATAACAATAATAATAATAATAATAATATAATAATATATAATTATATAGATAAAATATATAATAATAAAGGGTTAATACACATGACAGGTCCAAAGTGTGATACTGTGGAGTATAGACATTCCCCTGAAGGGCTGATAACAATATGACAGGTAATAATGTACATTGATTGATAGCAAAATACTTGCTCGGAGGTCACCAAATGATAATGGGTATACATCTTGGTACATGGCTACCAGCAATAGCGTGGGACTTTCCAGGATGGACGTAGCTGAGATTACTCCTGATGGAGGTGAGTTGCCTGTTGCTCCACATGCATCTACACAACCTCCATGTGTGTTTGTGACCCTTCCTGATGGGTTAGAGTGGATCAGTGTGGTGTATGTTCCCCTGTTCCCCTTCTGGATCGCTACCTTGTGATGGTGAAGGGGCTTGTGTACTTCAATTAAGCTGTGGGCTATACCATGTATTGTCACTCTAGGTGGGCAGGTCATAGCAGAGAGGTCAGACAAATGGCAGTCCACTGGAGAAGGAACTGTCAATCTACTCCAGTATCTCTGGCATGTAAACCTTGTGTATAAGCACAGACAGAGACATAGCTGAATGTGCTGCAGCCCATAGGTTCTCAAAGAGTCGGACACGACTGAAGAACTGAACAAATCTAAAATGTTCACCGGGTACTTGATATATGCCACGTGGCAGTGTAATTTGGCCACTAGTTCTTTTCCCAATGTAGATGTGATGTATATAAGATGATCTTTGCATTTGTAGGGTCCACATTAGAGCCTCTGTGAGTAAGAAAGAGTTAATACGGGAGCCATTGTCATGTATTTGTGTTGCTATTTAATCAAGTAGTGTCTCTTTATTTGCTTTCTGCATGTTGCAGCATGGCTTTTCATATTGGCAGATGCATGACCATTCCAACATAGGATAAAAAATGTTTTTTTTTTTTTTTTTTAAATGCCAGTTCTTTATTTTGGGATTATTGTAACGCCTTTCCATGCTTTCCTTATATTTAAGGTCCAGTGGTGTGTTTATATCGTCTTTTACAGTGTCTGTAAACCCTTTGCGGAGTCTTATTTGGAGTAATATTTTTAGCTCCATTTGCCGTTTACGGGTTTAAAAGCCAGCGCGTCTTTGCGGGATTGTAGCAATTTATTAGCGATTTGCAATTGTAACATTTACGGGCTTGACAGATCAAAGGCTTAGCTGGGACAGAGTTCAGATCATTTGGGGTTAGCTAAAAGAGGCCGATTTAATAGCCGTAACTTTTGCGTGCTCCTTGATAGGCTTCGGGAACACAAGATTGGCGAATTGAATAGGGCCCATGGACAAGTACACTTATATAATGTATAGAAATATAGCGCCACTCTAAATTCCACACCAGTAAATCCAACGTGAAGCTCGTAACGGCGGCAGGCTTGAAATTTGGCCGAGTTACGGTGCTATTAAATTAGAATGGCTGCTATATACGAGCTGGAGACACAAAACCGTAAACCATTTGTCAGCCGTTTGGATTTGCGGGCTACAACGTAATCAATTAAGCAAGCCCGTAGTTACAAGTTTTGATGGAGCCCGAATTTAATGTGGCACATAGACGGCAGATAAGACCCAAAAGGTCCCTCTAGTCTGCTCATTCGATCTACCTCTCCAACCATTGATAGAAACCAGTTTGTGAACGGAGAATATAACAGAGAACATACCCGATACTATAAGAGAATAATATACCAGATAATATAAGACATGGTATAATAGATAATACAGTGGACTAGCGACTTGCCCATCAAAAATGACAGCAATAAAATTTTAAGCCTGGCACTGCTGTTTCCAACACAATCTGAGCAGCTTCGGCACTCACCGTGAGCCCAGCGGTGATCGCTTTCGGCACTCATTGCGAGCCTCTCCCCTATCTACTTTACGGGCCTTGCGATGAGCACCTCAAAATGACGGCAATAAGATTTGAAGCCTGGCAATGGTGTTTGCCACACCTTGCGAGGCTCCCGGCCCCTCTAACCTGCCTGCCTCGTGATGAGCGCCTTTGGTGCTCATAGCAAATCCCCCCTCTACCTTGCTGGCTTTGCGATGTGAGCCTTTGGCGCTCATCACGGGCCTCACAATGAGTGCCTTTGGCGCTCATTGCGAGCCTCTCCCCCCTCTACTTTTTCCCTGTGTCTTACCCCATCCCGTCTCTCTTTTTCTGTCCCTCCCCCTTCCCTGTGTCGCTTTCCCCCCTCTCCCTCCCCTGTGTCTCTTCCCCCTCTCCCTCCCCTATGTCTCTTCCCCTCTCTCCCTCCCCTGTGTCTCTTCCCCCCTCTACCTCTCCTCTGTTTTCTTCCCCCCTCCTCTCCCTGCCCTGTGTCTCTTCCCCCTCTCCCTCCCCTGTGTCTCTTTCCCCCTCTCCCTCCCCTGTGTTTCTCCCACCTCTCCCTCCCGTTTTTCTTCCCCCCGTGTCTCTCCACCCTCCTCTCCATCTCCTATGTCTCTTCCCTCTCCTCTCCCTCCCCTGTGTCTCTTCCCCCCTCCTCTGTGTCTCTCCCCCCTCCTCCCCTGTATGACTCCCCTACCCCAGAGTGTGTCTCCAACCCCTCTCTGTCTCTTACTCCCTCCCCTGTGTCTCTCCCCCTCCTCTCCCTCCACCGGATCTTTCCCCCTCCTCTCTCTTACCTGTGTCTCTCCCCCTCCTCTCTCTCCTCTGTGTGTCTCCAACCTCCTCTTCCACCACTGTGTCTCTTCCCCCCTCCTCTGCGTCTCTCCACCATCCTCCCCTGTTTCTCTCCCCCTCCTCCCCTGTGTGTCTCCCCACTCCTTCCCTATGTGTCTCCCAGTCCTCTGCGTCTATCTCCCCCCTATCTCTCCCCCCCTCAAATCACTCCCCTGTGTCTCCCCCCTCCTCTCCCTTCTTTGTGTCTCCCTCCCCTCTACCTCCCCTGTGTCTCTTTCCCCCTCCTCTCACTCCCCTGTGTCTCTTTTCCTCTCCTGTCTCTCCACTGTGTGTCTCTCACTCCTCTATCTCCTCTTTGTGTCTCCCCCTCCTCCCCCTCCTCTCACTCCCCTGTGTCTCTTCCCCCTCCTCTCACTCCCCATTGTCTCCCCCCTCCTGTCTCCTTCCCCCTCCTCTCCCTTCCCTGTGTCTCACCCCCTCCTCCCCGGTGTCTCCCCCCTCCTCTCCGTCTTATCCCCCTCCTCTGTGTCTCTTCCCGTCCTCCCAAGTGTCTCTACCCCTCCTCCCCTATGTGTCTCCCACTCCTCCCCTGTGTATCTCCCCCTCCTCCCCTGTGTCTCTTTCCCCTCTCACTCCCTTGTGTCTCTTCCCCTCTCTCCCTCCCCTGTGTCTCTTCTTACCCCCCTGTATTTCTTCCCCCCTCCTCTCCCTGCCCCTTGTCTCTTTCCCCCCTCTCCCTCCCCTGTGTTTCTTCCCCCCATGTTTCTATTCCCCCTCCTCTCCCTCCCCTATGTCTCTTCCACCTCCTCTCCCCCATGTCTCTCCCCCCTGCTCGTTGTCTCTCTCCCTCCTCCCCTGTTTGTCTCCCCAAAGTGTCTCCCCCCTCCTCTGTGTCTCTTCCCCCTCTCTGTCTCCTCCCCCTTCCTCTCCCTCCCCTGTGTCTCTTCCCCCTCCTCTCACTCCCCCGTGTCTCTTCCCCCTCCTCTCACTCCCCCGTGTCTCTTCCCCCCTCCTCTCCCTGCCCTGTGTCTCTTCCCCCCTCCTCTCACTCCTTTGTGTCTCTTCCCTCCTCCTCTCACTCCACTGTGTGTCTCCCTCCTTACTCTCCCTCCCCTGTGTCTCTTTCCCCCTCCTCTCACTCCTGTGCCTCTTCCCCCCTCCTCTCACTGCCCTGTGTCTCCCCGCTCTCCCCCTCCCGTGTCTTTCCCCCTCCTCCCCTGTGTGTCTCACCCCCTCCTCCCCTATTCTCTCCCCTCTCCTCTCCCTCCTCTGTGTGTCTCCCCCTCCTCTCCATCCCCATCTCTCCCAGTGTCTCCTCCCCTCCTCTGTGTCTCTTGTAACTTCACTTGCAGAGGTCCTTTGTGCCCCCCCCCCCCTTACTGTGGGTAAGCTTTTTATGTCAATTGTTTGTGTATTTATTGTTTTTTTATGTTTTCTGTTGCTCGCGGATCTGGTCGTATTTTTGCAAGTTCGTAAACTTTTTTCTTTCTAAGTCCCGCGGTTCATATTTTTTTGTGTAAGTCCGTATTTAGTCATTTTGTGTTAGATGTATTTTTTCAAAGTCCCGCTTCTGTGGCTGTTTGTAACCGCTTGTGATGCGCCGTAGAGCCTCCATCACTGCAAAGGCGGCCCCTTGCCTTCGGCTCATTGCAGCCGACATTGGAGCCTCCACCTTCGCGAGGTACGCAGTTTTGCGTGACGGTGTTTCGTAGTTTGACAACTATTATATGTGATAATAGAACTGAGAATATAACAGATAATTCCATAGAATTGGTTCCTTTGACCACATTGGCTCTAGTTATGGGATGGAGACGCTGAACAAGGAGGAATGACTCGTATCATAGTGACCGTGACTCATGATACAACACCCCAAAATCAGCCCCTGACTCAGTTAGACAGAAGATACTAGGAAATACTGTGAAGGCCTCTAAGAAGCAGCCATGTCTTTCCAGTCACAGAATAATCTTATGGCTTGGGAGCACCTGTCTCCGGTATCCAGAGGGGCAGGCTCGGAGTAAGGGATAGTAAGTTTGGGGGTCGAGGGGTCACACAGAGGGTTAAGATTTTACCAAGCAGGAGAATCACAGATATCTGCATCCTTCTCATCTTGCGATCAGGTGACCAGGGCTCCAGGACAGTCATTAGCGAATTGTCTCCAGGACGGTCACTAACAGACATGATGTCACAATGCTTGATGACATCACAGCTGGAATCCATCAAAAGATTAAGAACGTGGCTCCATAGAGCTGACACTCTACCCAAGCAACGTCACCACTTACCTTCCACATTATCATTATTATTTTTATTGTTATTTGTAACAAACCAACATATTCCAAGGTGCGAATCAGGGGTTAAATATAAAGAAAACATATTAAACACACAGAAAAAAAGTGGAGGCCATATCTGAGTGTACATGGTGTATCTGCAAAAAACATAAAAATATGAATTTGTAAAGAGCAGGAAAAGAAAGTTGAGAATGGTAGAAAGTGACGGAATAAAAGACAATTCTGTCAGACAGAAGAAGACGTTGGGAAGACGTCTCCATCTAGTATGAGGCAGTAGATATCTGATAGGACGGCTTTGTGAGACAGTGGCGCTACCATTACCTAGCGCTGACAGGTGATCAGGATGGGTATGGTGGGTGGAGAGGCGATATATACGGAGAGCGAACACTGCTGATTAGTCAAGTGCTGGCGGGGGCCTAGAACCCCCAGGACCATGAGCTTCCCCTCCTCCCTTTGGCTTATTTCTCATTCCCGCGTCTCACGATCAGATCACAAAATCTTGCGAGATCTCATGAGACTCAGGTATGAGGGAAGCTACTGGGGAACAGTCGGGGGGGACAGATAGGAAAGGAGGGACCGATACAGGACTACAAGAAGATATAAGGTACCGATACCTGGATATATATATATATATATATATATATATATATATAATGTATGTGTGTGTATATATATATATATTATATACAGTATATATAATATAGATGTATATAGTCGTGTCCGACTCTCTGTGACCTTATGGACTGCAGCACGCCAGGCACAGCTATTGCTATGTCTCTGGTCGTGCTTATCTATAGGGTTATCTTGGCAAAGATACTGGAGTGGGTTTGCCAGTTCCTTCTCCAGTGGACCTCAATTTGCCTGACCTCTCTGCAATGATCTGCCCATCTTGGGTGACCCTACATGGTACAACTCACAACTTCATTGAGGTAGACAAGCCACTACACCATAACAAGATATCCAGAAGGGGATATATTTATTTCTATACTGTATATCTATGTGGTATCTATAAATAAAGACTAAACAAGGAGGGAGGGAAGCGCTGCCCCAGAACAGGAGAGTGTGGGGGAGTATTTGGAGATGAGAGCAGAGATGTATGGGGTTGCGCTGTTGTTGAGTGGCTGTGGGAATGGAGGTGGGGGGTAGATTGGGTGTTATTGGTTAGTTGAGAGGGTGGAGTGTGTGAGCCACGATGAGAGGAGAGTTCATTGTGGATAGATTGAAATTGAATTAACCCCCCTCTATGCTGGGGGTCCCCATCGTGACCCCTGAAGTGTACGCACATTAACCCCTTGCTGCAGGGGTCCATAGGTATCCCCGCAGCCCCCCCCCCCCATTAACCCCTTGCAGCGGGGGTCCCCGATCGGCACCGATCGTGACCCCGTTGTATTTAAAAATTTTAATTTCCAAACTCGCGGCGTGGCCAACGGCTTGAAGTGAGCAGACGTGTGTCAGGAGAGCTCTGCAGGCAAAGGCACAAATTGTGGGGTTTTATCCCAAAAAACTGATCCAACACAGCGCAGACTAAGATAATAAAGTCCAGCTGAGCTGGCTGAGCAAGGGGATATAAGAAAACTTTGGATGCACCGGGTGGAGGCCCAAGAAGGAGTAACATCATCTCCAACCTCTCCCAGCATTACAACCTGCGGCCCTGGGAGCAACTGAGGAAGGGCCGCAGCAAGAAGACTCACCAGACACGCTGCAGAGGGAGAGGTGAGAAGGAGCCCCTCCCCACCCCCCAGGAAAGCCAACACCCGGGCAGTGTCTGATGAAGGGCTGAAGCTAAGGCCGCCATCTTGGAAAAGGGCAGGCCAAGATAATACCAGGAGCCTGCCAGTCCTGTAAGGACTACAAAGAAAGAAAACAAAAAAAACCTCTCTTCACTCTATATAAGCATACAAATAACACCACTTACCTGATGGGTACCTGCACTGTCTGACAACTAAGCGGGCTGTAACTATCTAACTCTCACAAGTCAGAATAATAAGCAAAGCTGAAGTGGCTTTCCTAGAAGATCCTCCAGTATTGAGAGTAACCGAGAGGGACTACTGCCACCCAGTGGCAAAAGTTTGCATTGCCTGCACTTATTTGGGCTGAACTAAATTTACAATATACCAGACAGCAGAGGGACAATATTTTGTGCCACAAGAGCTACTCTTCCAAATACCTATTACCCAGGACTATATTTGACACCAGTGCCACCAGGAAGCCCGAATGGCCGCTTCTCTGACAACTGACATCCCACACATTGAAATACATCAAGGGCTCCAAAGAGTCCACTGCCTAAAGCAATGCTCATTTGGGACTAAAGGCTCACCTGGAGGGGGATACTCCAATGGATCACTAGCACAGCAACACTGAATACTACAGCAAGCAGCCGCACTACCACTGCATAGCAGCCCTTCCAAAAGAAGGGGAGAGAAAAAATAAAGGGAGAGAGAGAAAGCTAACCCTCGACCGTCCACCGGGACCCCATAAGTCTGGCCACTCTGACCCTATGCCCAACTCACCGCTTGAAAAACGACAACAAAAGATGGGGAGAAACAAGAAAGCCCTACCAACAAAAAGAATCACCAACTATTGCAAACCTCCTGGGGCAGCAAAAGAAGCGGCATTGGACCCCTCAGGTGAATCAGAGGATGAGGGCCAGGCAGATTCACCTCAACCTGACATGAACCTCTCGAAAAGCTCATTAGCCCAGATTGAGGGGCTATTTCAGGCGTACATGACTAAGACTGTGGACACCATCAAGAAAGATATCCAAGACCTGGGCCAAAGGACCAATCTGCTTGAGGAGACAACGGATCAGATAGTGGAGGCACAAGAAAGGGGCAGGCTGGAGATTCACAAGAACTCTTCTCGCATAGCAGCGTTAGAAGATAAATATGAAGACCTTGAGAACCGCTCGAGACGTCATAATATAAGAATAAGGGGGATTCCCAGGGCGGTACAGAATCTAAAGCAATATGTCTCAGAGACTCTGACCAAGCTCCTCCCGGAAGTACCGGCCCCACAGCTGGAAGTTGAGAGGGCCCATAGAGCACTAGGGGCGACAAGAGACATGGAAGTGCCCAAAGATGTCATTATCCGATTCCCTTGGCAACAATCAAGAGACCTGGTGCTAGCGGCGGCCCGAAAAGCCCTGGACATTAGGGGACCTGATAACGCTCCACTCCTTGTCTTCGCGGACCTCTCCCCCATCACATTGGCTAGACGCAGAGACATGAAACCGGTCTCGGGAGTGCTGATTCAACACAACATTCAGTACTGGTGGGGCTTCCCCTTTGCCCTGGTATTCCAACACAAGGGTAAATCATCCTCTGCCCGTACACTAGAGGAAGGCTGGGCAATTCTCTTATCGCTGCACATGGTCTCGGAGGAAGGGGCCAGAGGACCAGAGCCCCGACGAGGGGAACCAGATCTCAACCCCAGGCGGCAATGGTCAACTGTCCCTTACAAAACCCGGACTCTGCCTTCTTAGGCTACAAATAGAGGCCCCACATCCTCACCCTGGACTCAACCTATCCAGACGCGGAACGAAGCGGCCCCAGAAGGTCCAGCTACAAGTGACTTGGGACAATGAGGAAACTAGAAAGGACATTAAAACGGCTGGACTGAGTCTTGCTCTTTTCTGAGAATGGACTGTTTTCTACCAAGGTCTTTGTGGCAGAATACCAAGTTTACTTGTTTTTTCTTTTTCTTTTTTGGCCTCTTTTTTCTTAGCACCAAGACCTTACATTAATTATTCTAATGGGCGATCTGGTTGCTAGTTGCACTGTTCCTGCGACAATAAGATTCTAGATATAAACATACTCCCCCTCACAGGCAGAGTCTTTATTTGTTCACTTTGTTTTTTATTCTATTTTTTCTCTGTCCCTCCCAGGGGACTAGTCAACCCCTTCCTATTGGGGTATTTTGGAGGAGTGGCAGGTCCACCCATCCTCCCCCAAGGCGCCAGGATAGACGACTGGTGTAGGAAGAAGTGTTTAAAAGATTCAATATGTTACTGTACATGTTTAAATTTACTAATTGTAAAGATTTATAAAGTTGACACTATTTTTTTATTTCATGTTACTTTCTTTCCCCTCCCCTCCTGGTGTGCCCTCTCCATCTCTGCTCTAACGTGGGCAGTGCCTGGCTCTCGGTGGTGGCTCCGGCCCTCCCCCAGCCGCTCTCCTTGCTGGTCCCTCTACAAGACAAGGTAAGATGACTGGACACTATGGCCTTACACTAAACATTAGGAATGGCTAGACCGGTTGATACAAACTTTACTTTTGTAACTCACAATGTTAAGGGCTTTAATTCCCAGTTCAAGAGAAAGAAGGCCTTTATGTATTACAAGGATATGAAGCCTTCGATCATATTCATACAGGAAACAGATTTCGCCCGTAACCATATCCCAACATATTTAAGCAGAGACTACCCCACCAATTATTCCTCCACCCAAGCCACCAGGAAAGCGGGGGCCTCTATATTGATACACCGTAACTTCCCCTTCCAGGTAGAGTCTAAGATAGTGGACAGAAATGGACACTATGTAATTCTTCAGTTCTAGAGACTAAATTGTCCCTCATCTCCTTTTATACACCTACCACTACACCACATAAGGCACTGCTGCATATCTTGAGGCTTTTAGAGCCATACTCCGGCAATACAATGGTGATGGGAGGGGATTATAATCTAGCCTTTGACCAAAACCTGGACCGCTCGGGCACCCAAGCCACAGACAGGTACACCGACAAATTAAGACAAATTAAGAAGGCACTGCATAGTCTGGGCCTAGTGGATGCCTGGAGGGGGCATCACCCACAAGAACGGGAATATACGTACTATTCACACACCCACGGTTCTTACTCGCGCATTGATACCTTTTTGATGGCTTCGCCATTGTTTGATCGCTCATGGAGGGGTCGGAAATAAGGGTATGCCCCTGGTCGGATCACACGGTGGTGAGCATAGACATAGATCTAGGGGTGAACATGTCCACACCATACACATGGAAACTAAATAAGCTTTTACTTGCTAACCCAGAGCTGTCGGACCAAATTAAAAAATAACTTCTCCTTTACTTTGAGTGCAACCGCTCGGGGGACTCGGGCATAGGCTGGGTTTGGATGGCCCATAAGGCCTTTATTAGGGGGTCATGCATTAAGCTAGCTTCTGCTTTTTAAAAACAATGTAAAATCAGAGAGCAGGAAATCACTACTAGGCTTCAGGACCTGGAGGCTAGGAACCAGACTCGCCTCTCCTCTAGACTTCGCCAGAAAATAGACTAGTGCAGGCTAGAGCTAGATGCGGTGCTCTCCCACAAAACGGAAAAAGCCCTGAGACGAACCAAACATCTGTTCTACTCAAAGGCCAATAAGCCGGACTCTATGTTGGCTAGAAAGCTTCGGTCTAAGATAGCGGAGTCTAGGATCTTAAGTATAAAAACTGCAAAGGGACAGGTATCGGTCAGCCAAAATATCATCAAGGAAACATTTGCTGACTTCTATAGCTCAATTTTTTCCACGAAGCGGCAACCGACCGCGACCCTTCTTCGATCTTACTTGGAGTCCTGCGATCTTCCTAAGGTATCAGACCAGAGCGTGGCTACACTCAATTCAGACATAACGGTAGAGGAGATACTTGAAGCCATCAATAGCTTAAAAATAGGGAAAGCCCCTGGCCCTGACGGCTTTACCAACTCCTACTACAAGTCCTTTGCGCATATTCTAGCACCTTATCTCTGCCAACTATTTAACTCCATTCTAAACGGGGAACCAATGCCCCCAGAACTGAATAGGGCTGACTTGATTGTCTTTCCCAAAGAAGGCTGAGACCCACTAGACCCGAAAAATTATAGGCACATCTCCCTTATAAATGGAGATCTTAAACTGTTAGCCAAGATTATTGCAGATAGGATCTCGGGGTTCCTTCCGGATTTGATCCACAAGGATCAAACCGGTTTCGTCCGACACCGGCAGACAGCTGATAACATTCGAAGGACTATGAACATCATTCACTTGGCCTCTCAGGACAGGACCCCCCCTTTGTGTGCTGGCTCTTGACATGGAAAAGGCCTTTGACACATTGGAGTGGTCTTATTTATACGAGGTGCTGGCTAAGTTTGGCTTTAAAGGTCGATTCATACAGCTGATCAGAACACTATACAAGAATCCGCAGGCCTGTTTAAAACTCCCTGGATCGGAAAACATTTCTATAGCTATCCAGAGGGGAACCCGGCAAGGCTGCCCCTTGACTCCGTTACTATTTGCGTTGGCGGCCCAACAAATTAGATGTAACACAGAGATAAAAGGGATGCAGGTGGGTCATCATCACTTGAAATGCTCGCTATTTGCGGATGACCTTCTCTGCACCCTAACGGAGCCAGCGAGGTCAATCCCTGCTTTGCTGTCAACCCTAGGCGAATTCGGTGCCTTATCGGGTCTGCAAATCAATGTGGAAAAGACTGAGGCCCTGGGAATAGACATTCCTCACACGGTCCTGGGGGCACTGAAAGCGGAATTTAAAGTTCAATGGCCCAAAAACTCTATTAAATACCTGGGAGTTAGAATCGCCAAGAAGCTGTCGGACATGTACAAAACCAACTTTCCACCCTTAATTAAACAATTAAACGAAGAATTGCAAAACTGGGCAAAATATAATATCTCGTGGACAGGGCGGATTAACTCGGTGAAAATGACGGTTCTGCCAAGAATATTGTACTAAGACTAAGACTATGTTCCGGCAGAGGTCTCAGGGGGGACTCTCGTGCCCGAACCTGAGGCTCTACTTAAGAGCGGCGAAACTCGCGTTCATTCCACTAGCCCACTCGAGTAAGCTACAACCGCTGTGGACCTTTGTGGAAAACTGGCAAATGAAGCCCCACTCGTGGGACACTATAGTCTGGGACGTGCCCCACGATGGGTGCTAGGCAGCGATATCCCAATCCCATAATTTCATCAACCCTGATGTCTTGGGCTAGGTCCGGGCCGGTCGGTTGTTTGGCTCCCCTTCTTTCGCCATTGTTGTCAGTTAAATTTTTACCGGAATTCGGGATGGGGCTTAGTCCCACCTCCAGACAGTGGTGGCTGGGCAGTCCATTGGAAAGAGCAGGAACCTGGTTCTCAGACGATGCTCTACTATCCTATACCTCCCTTATTACCAAATACCACATACCAGAGAGTGAACTCTGGAATTACAGAAAAATAAGACACTGGTTATCCTCACTAGCCTGAGTATTTGGGACCCCGAAACATTCCTGGTGGTTGACTATATGTGCAAAACTGCCCTCTATCAAAGGCCTCCTTGGGTCTTTATATTCATTTCTGAATAACTCTCAGAACATACAGAAACCAAAATATATGCTGCAATGGGAGAAGGACCTAGGTAGGGAGCTAGATAGAGCAACTTGGAGAGAAATCTGCACCAACCTAACAAAAGGATCATACACATATAGCCTATTGGAGACCTCAATCAAAGTGTTGCATAGGACCTACTCTACTCCTTATCTGATGTCCAGACTTAATAATAGTCTAGAGAGGACTGCTTTAGAGGATGCAAACTCAGGGGAGACTTTCAGCATATATGGTGGACGTGCCAGGTGGTACAAAAGGTATGGAGGGAGATGACTGACTTATTCTCGCAGGTGACAGGGACAAGGCTGGGGACGGAGATGGAGATTTGTCTTCTTGGGGTTCATGGGCCCGGTCTCTCAAAATAACAAAACAAACTGTGGCAATTTATGGCTCTTGCCACCAAAAGCTGCATAACAAAAAACTGGAAAGTGGCAACACTGACCACCAAAGAGATCATTTTAAAAACAAATTATGTTATGGTAAATGAGAGACTGTCCCATGTCCTACAGAACACGGCCCGCTATTCCAGAATATCTGGACTCCATGGCTGGCCTCAGCCCACAGCATTAAGATGGGAACGTGACCGGGACAGAGGGGACCGAGGCTCTTGCTCGGGGATGGCGGTCGGGGGGAGCCCGGATGACCACTTATACCTATTGAATCCCAGCCATTGTGGGTTTGGAGGAGTACACCAGGTAATCACTACCCTTTTCCCTTCCCTGTTTTTTCCCTTTCCTTTATCCCTACTTCTCCCCACCCCATTAAGTTGACATTGTTGATGTTTATATTTTCCAGTTTATATATTCTTGTCTCTTGAAAAGAAACAGACAATAGCATAAAAAAACAATATAAAAAAAATGCCATGCTAGAAGACATAGAGGGATAGACAGGGCATAGTATATTAATGTTACAACGTTTCAGTCAGAAAACTAGGAAAAATGCAGACAGTATCTTGGTTAAGATGTTTTGGAATCGTGTGACTGTACGATATAACTATCTTGTTGTTCTGTTGTCTACCCTTTTACTAAATGCAATGTGATATTGTTACCGTGTCTTCAACAATAAAAAAAAATGATAAAAAAAAAAAAGGACAGTAAAGGTCCTAAAAGGACTTGCGCTAAAAAATATTAACCCCGGCCAACTAAAATTAACCCCATAACTCATGCTGGTCAATACAGACCCCCATAAGCCTTAATTTACACTATAACTCATGAGGGTCAATACAGACCCCCATAAGCACTTATTTAACCCTATAACTCATGCTGGTCAATACAGACCCCCATAAGCCTTAATTAACCCTGTCACTCATGGGGGTCAATACAGACCCCCATGAGCACTTAATTAATGCTATAACTCATGGGGGTCAATACAGACCCCCATAAGCACTTAATTAACGCTATAACTCATGGGGGTCAATACAGACTCCCATAAGCACTTAATTAACGCTATAACTCTTGGGGGTTAATACAGACCCCCATAAGCACTTAATTTACCCTGTCACTCATGGGTGTCCATACAGACCCCCACTCATTCCCGCGTCTCACGATCAGATCACAAAATCTTGCGAGATCTCATGAGACTCAGGTATGAGGGAAGCTACTGGGGAACAGTCGGGGGGGACAGATAGGAAAGGAGGGACCGATACAGGACTACAAGAAGATATAAGGTACCGATACCTGGATATATATATATATATATATATATATATATATATATATAATGTATGTGTGTGTATATATATATATATTATATACAGTATATATAATATAGATGTATATAGTCGTGTCCGACTCTCTGTGACCTTATGGACTGCAGCACGCCAGGCACAGCTATTGCTATGTCTCTGGTCGTGCTTATCTATAGGGTTATCTTGGCAAAGATACTGGAGTGGGTTTGCCAGTTCCTTCTCCAGTGGACCTCAATTTGCCTGACCTCTCTGCAATGATCTGCCCATCTTGGGTGACCCTACATGGTACAACTCACAACTTCATTGAGGTAGACAAGCCACTACACCATAACAAGATATCCAGAAGGGGATATATTTATTTCTATACTGTATATCTATGTGGTATCTATAAATAAAGACTAAACAAGGAGGGAGGGAAGCGCTGCCCCAGAACAGGAGAGTGTGGGGGAGTATTTGGAGATGAGAGCAGAGATGTATGGGGTTGCGCTGTTGTTGAGTGGCTGTGGGAATGGAGGTGGGGGGTAGATTGGGTGTTATTGGTTAGTTGAGAGGGTGGAGTGAGCCACGATGAGAGGAGAGTTCATTGTGGATAGATTGAAATTGAATTAACCCCCCTCTATGCTGGGGGTCCCCATCGTGACCCCTGAAGTGTACGCACATTAACCCCTTGCTGCAGGGGTCCATAGGTATCCCCGCAGCCCCCCCCCCCATTAACCCCTTGCAGCGGGGGTCCCCGATCGGCACCGATCGTGACCCCGTTGTATTTAAAATTTTTAATTTCCAAACTCGCGGCGTGGCCAACGGCTTGAAGTGAGCAGACGTGTGTCAGGAGAGCTCTGCAGGCAAAGGCACAAATTGTGGGGTTTTATCCCAAAAAACTGATCCAACACAGCGCAGACTAAGATAATAAAGTCCAGCTGAGCTGGCTGAGCAAGGGGATATAAGAAAACTTTGGATGCACCGGGTGGAGGCCCAAGAAGGAGTAACATCATCTCCAACCTCTCCCAGCATTACAACCTGCGGCCCTGGGAGCAACTGAGGAAGGGCCGCAGCAAGAAGACTCACCAGACACGCTGCAGAGGGAGAGGTGAGAAGGAGCCCCTCCCCACCCCCCAGGAAAGCCAACACCCGGGCAGTGTCTGATGAAGGGCTGAAGCTAAGGCCGCCATCTTGGAAAAGGGCAGGCCAAGATAATACCAGGAGCCTGCCAGTCCTGTAAGGACTACAAAGAAAGAAAACAAAAAAAACCTCTCTTCACTCTATATAAGCATACAAATAACACCACTTACCTGATGGGTACCTGCACTGTCTGACAACTAAGCGGGCTGTAACTATCTAACTCTCACAAGTCAGAATAATAAGCAAAGCTGAAGTGGCTTTCCTAGAAGATCCTCCAGTATTGAGAGTAACCGAGAGGGACTACTGCCACCCAGTGGCAAAAGTTTGCATTGCCTGCACTTATTTGGGCTGAACTAAATTTACAATATACCAGACAGCAGAGGGACAATATTTTGTGCCACAAGAGCTACTCTTCCAAATACCTATTACCCAGGACTATATTTGACACCAGTGCCACCAGGAAGCCCGAATGGCCGCTTCTCTGACAACTGACATCCCACACATTGAAATACATCAAGGGCTCCAAAGAGTCCACTGCCTAAAGCAATGCTCATTTGGGACTAAAGGCTCACCTGGAGGGGGATACTCCAATGGATCACTAGCACAGCAACACTGAATACTACAGCAAGCAGCCGCACTACCACTGCATAGCAGCCCTTCCAAAAGAAGGGGAGAGAAAAAATAAAGGGAGAGAGAGAAAGCTAACCCTCGACCGTCCACCGGGACCCCATAAGTCTGGCCACTCTGACCCTATGCCCAACTCACCGCTTGAAAAACGACAACAAAAGATGGGGAGAAACAAGAAAGCCCTACCAACAAAAAGAATCACCAACTATTGCAAACCTCCTGGGGCAGCAAAAGAAGCGGCATTGGACCCCTCAGGTGAATCAGAGGATGAGGGCCAGGCAGATTCACCTCAACCTGACATGAACCTCTCGAAAAGCTCATTAGCCCAGATTGAGGGGCTATTTCAGGCGTACATGACTAAGACTGTGGACACCATCAAGAAAGATATCCAAGACCTGGGCCAAAGGACCAATCTGCTTGAGGAGACAACGGATCAGATAGTGGAGGCACAAGAAAGGGGCAGGCTGGAGATTCACAAGAACTCTTCTCGCATAGCAGCGTTAGAAGATAAATATGAAGACCTTGAGAACCGCTCGAGACGTCATAATATAAGAATAAGGGGGATTCCCAGGGCGGTACAGAATCTAAAGCAATATGTCTCAGAGACTCTGACCAAGCTCCTCCCGGAAGTACCGGCCCCACAGCTGGAAGTTGAGAGGGCCCATAGAGCACTAGGGGCGACAAGAGACATGGAAGTGCCCAAAGATGTCATTATCCGATTCCCTTGGCAACAATCAAGAGACCTGGTGCTAGCGGCGGCCCGAAAAGCCCTGGACATTAGGGGACCTGATAACGCTCCACTCCTTGTCTTCGCGGACCTCTCCCCCATCACATTGGCTAGACGCAGAGACATGAAACCGGTCTCGGGAGTGCTGATTCAACACAACATTCAGTACTGGTGGGGCTTCCCCTTTGCCCTGGTATTCCAACACAAGGGTAAATCATCCTCTGCCCGTACACTAGAGGAAGGCTGGGCAATTCTCTTATCGCTGCACATGGTCTCGGAGGAAGGGGCCAGAGGACCAGAGCCCCGACGAGGGGAACCAGATCTCAACCCCAGGCGGCAATGGTCAACTGTCCCTTACAAAACCCGGACTCTGCCTTCTTAGGCTACAAATAGAGGCCCCACATCCTCACCCTGGACTCAACCTATCCAGACGCGGAACGAAGCGGCCCCAGAAGGTCCAGCTACAAGTGACTTGGGACAATGAGGAAACTAGAAAGGACATTAAAACGGCTGGACTGAGTCTTGCTCTTTTCTGAGAATGGACTGTTTTCTACCAAGGTCTTTGTGGCAGAATACCAAGTTTACTTGTTTTTTCTTTTTCTTTTTTGGCCTCTTTTTTCTTAGCACCAAGACCTTACATTAATTATTCTAATGGGCGATCTGGTTGCTAGTTGCACTGTTCCTGCGACAATAAGATTCTAGATATAAACATACTCCCCCTCACAGGCAGAGTCTTTATTTGTTCACTTTGTTTTTTATTCTATTTTTTCTCTGTCCCTCCCAGGGGACTAGTCAACCCCTTCCTATTGGGGTATTTTGGAGGAGTGGCAGGTCCACCCATCCTCCCCCAAGGCGCCAGGATAGACGACTGGTGTAGGAAGAAGTGTTTAAAAGATTCAATATGTTACTGTACATGTTTAAATTTACTAATTGTAAAGATTTATAAAGTTGACACTATTTTTTTATTTCATGTTACTTTCTTTCCCCTCCCCTCCTGGTGTGCCCTCTCCATCTCTGCTCTAACGTGGGCAGTGCCTGGCTCTCGGTGGTGGCTCCGGCCCTCCCCCAGCCGCTCTCCTTGCTGGTCCCTCTACAAGACAAGGTAAGATGACTGGACACTATGGCCTTACACTAAACATTAGGAATGGCTAGACCGGTTGATACAAACTTTACTTTTGTAACTCACAATGTTAAGGGCTTTAATTCCCAGTTCAAGAGAAAGAAGGCCTTTATGTATTACAAGGATATGAAGCCTTCGATCATATTCATACAGGAAACAGATTTCGCCCGTAACCATATCCCAACATATTTAAGCAGAGACTACCCCACCAATTATTCCTCCACCCAAGCCACCAGGAAAGCGGGGGCCTCTATATTGATACACCGTAACTTCCCCTTCCAGGTAGAGTCTAAGATAGTGGACAGAAATGGACACTATGTAATTCTTCAGTTCTAGAGACTAAATTGTCCCTCATCTCCTTTTATACACCTACCACTACACCACATAAGGCACTGCTGCATATCTTGAGGCTTTTAGAGCCATACTCCGGCAATACAATGGTGATGGGAGGGGATTATAATCTAGCCTTTGACCAAAACCTGGACCGCTCGGGCACCCAAGCCACAGACAGGTACACCGACAAATTAAGACAAATTAAGAAGGCACTGCATAGTCTGGGCCTAGTGGATGCCTGGAGGGGGCATCACCCACAAGAACGGGAATATACGTACTATTCACACACCCACGGTTCTTACTCGCGCATTGATACCTTTTTGATGGCTTCGCCATTGTTTGATCGCTCATGGAGGGGTCGGAAATAAGGGTATGCCCCTGGTCGGATCACACGGTGGTGAGCATAGACATAGATCTAGGGGTGAACATGTCCACACCATACACATGGAAACTAAATAAGCTTTTACTTGCTAACCCAGAGCTGTCGGACCAAATTAAAAAATAACTTCTCCTTTACTTTGAGTGCAACCGCTCGGGGGACTCGGGCATAGGCTGGGTTTGGATGGCCCATAAGGCCTTTATTAGGGGGTCATGCATTAAGCTAGCTTCTGCTTTTTAAAAACAATGTAAAATCAGAGAGCAGGAAATCACTACTAGGCTTCAGGACCTGGAGGCTAGGAACCAGACTCGCCTCTCCTCTAGACTTCGCCAGAAAATAGACTAGTGCAGGCTAGAGCTAGATGCGGTGCTCTCCCACAAAACGGAAAAAGCCCTGAGACGAACCAAACATCTGTTCTACTCAAAGGCCAATAAGCCGGACTCTATGTTGGCTAGAAAGCTTCGGTCTAAGATAGCGGAGTCTAGGATCTTAAGTATAAAAACTGCAAAGGGACAGGTATCGGTCAGCCAAAATATCATCAAGGAAACATTTGCTGACTTCTATAGCTCAATTTTTTCCACGAAGCGGCAACCGACCGCGACCCTTCTTCGATCTTACTTGGAGTCCTGCGATCTTCCTAAGGTATCAGACCAGAGCGTGGCTACACTCAATTCAGACATAACGGTAGAGGAGATACTTGAAGCCATCAATAGCTTAAAAATAGGGAAAGCCCCTGGCCCTGACGGCTTTACCAACTCCTACTACAAGTCCTTTGCGCATATTCTAGCACCTTATCTCTGCCAACTATTTAACTCCATTCTAAACGGGGAACCAATGCCCCCAGAACTGAATAGGGCTGACTTGATTGTCTTTCCCAAAGAAGGCTGAGACCCACTAGACCCGAAAAATTATAGGCACATCTCCCTTATAAATGGAGATCTTAAACTGTTAGCCAAGATTATTGCAGATAGGATCTCGGGGTTCCTTCCGGATTTGATCCACAAGGATCAAACCGGTTTCGTCCGACACCGGCAGACAGCTGATAACATTCGAAGGACTATGAACATCATTCACTTGGCCTCTCAGGACAGGACCCCCCTTTGTGTGCTGGCTCTTGACATGGAAAAGGCCTTTGACACATTGGAGTGGTCTTATTTATACGAGGTGCTGGCTAAGTTTGGCTTTAAAGGTCGATTCATACAGCTGATCAGAACACTATACAAGAATCCGCAGGCCTGTTTAAAACTCCCTGGATCGGAAAACATTTCTATAGCTATCCAGAGGGGAACCCGGCAAGGCTGCCCCTTGACTCCGTTACTATTTGCGTTGGCGGCCCAACAAATTAGATGTAACACAGAGATAAAAGGGATGCAGGTGGGTCATCATCACTTGAAATGCTCGCTATTTGCGGATGACCTTCTCTGCACCCTAACGGAGCCAGCGAGGTCAATCCCTGCTTTGCTGTCAACCCTAGGCGAATTCGGTGCCTTATCGGGTCTGCAAATCAATGTGGAAAAGACTGAGGCCCTGGGAATAGACATTCCTCACACGGTCCTGGGGGCACTGAAAGCGGAATTTAAAGTTCAATGGCCCAAAAACTCTATTAAATACCTGGGAGTTAGAATCGCCAAGAAGCTGTCGGACATGTACAAAACCAACTTTCCACCCTTAATTAAACAATTAAACGAAGAATTGCAAAACTGGGCAAAATATAATATCTCGTGGACAGGGCGGATTAACTCGGTGAAAATGACGGTTCTGCCAAGAATATTGTACTAAGACTAAGACTATGTTCCGGCAGAGGTCTCAGGGGGGACTCTCGTGCCCGAACCTGAGGCTCTACTTAAGAGCGGCGAAACTCGCGTTCATTCCACTAGCCCACTCGAGTAAGCTACAACCGCTGTGGACCTTTGTGGAAAACTGGCAAATGAAGCCCCACTCGTGGGACACTATAGTCTGGGACGTGCCCCACGATGGGTGCTAGGCAGCGATATCCCAATCCCATAATTTCATCAACCCTGATGTCTTGGGCTAGGTCCGGGCCGGTCGGTTGTTTGGCTCCCCTTCTTTCGCCATTGTTGTCAGTTAAATTTTTACCGGAATTCGGGATGGGGCTTAGTCCCACCTCCAGACAGTGGTGGCTGGGCAGTCCATTGGAAAGAGCAGGAACCTGGTTCTCAGACGATGCTCTACTATCCTATACCTCCCTTATTACCAAATACCACATACCAGAGAGTGAACTCTGGAATTACAGAAAAATAAGACACTGGTTATCCTCACTAGCCTGAGTATTTGGGACCCCGAAACATTCCTGGTGGTTGACTATATGTGCAAAACTGCCCTCTATCAAAGGCCTCCTTGGGTCTTTATATTCATTTCTGAATAACTCTCAGAACATACAGAAACCAAAATATATGCTGCAATGGGAGAAGGACCTAGGTAGGGAGCTAGATAGAGCAACTTGGAGAGAAATCTGCACCAACCTAACAAAAGGATCATACACATATAGCCTATTGGAGACCTCAATCAAAGTGTTGCATAGGACCTACTCTACTCCTTATCTGATGTCCAGACTTAATAATAGTCTAGAGAGGACTGCTTTAGAGGATGCAAACTCAGGGGAGACTTTCAGCATATATGGTGGACGTGCCAGGTGGTACAAAAGGTATGGAGGGAGATGACTGACTTATTCTCGCAGGTGACAGGGACAAGGCTGGGGACGGAGATGGAGATTTGTCTTCTTGGGGTTCATGGGCCCGGTCTCTCAAAATAACAAAACAAACTGTGGCAATTTATGGCTCTTGCCACCAAAAGCTGCATAACAAAAAACTGGAAAGTGGCAACACTGACCACCAAAGAGATCATTTTAAAAACAAATTATGTTATGGTAAATGAGAGACTGTCCCATGTCCTACAGAACACGGCCCGCTATTCCAGAATATCTGGACTCCATGGCTGGCCTCAGCCCACAGCATTAAGATGGGAACGTGACCGGGACAGAGGGGACCGAGGCTCTTGCTCGGGGATGGCGGTCGGGGGGAGCCCGGATGACCACTTATACCTATTGAATCCCAGCCATTGTGGGTTTGGAGGAGTACACCAGGTAATCACTACCCTTTTCCCTTCCCTGTTTTTTCCCTTTCCTTTATCCCTACTTCTCCCCACCCCATTAAGTTGACATTGTTGATGTTTATATTTTCCAGTTTATATATTCTTGTCTCTTGAAAAGAAACAGACAATAGCATAAAAAAACAATATAAAAAAAATGCCATGCTAGAAGACATAGAGGGATAGACAGGGCATAGTATATTAATGTTACAACGTTTCAGTCAGAAAACTAGGAAAAATGCAGACAGTATCTTGGTTAAGATGTTTTGGAATCGTGTGACTGTACGATATAACTATCTTGTTGTTCTGTTGTCTACCCTTTTACTAAATGCAATGTGATATTGTTACCGTGTCTTCAACAATAAAAAAAAAATGATAAAAAAAAAAAAGGACAGTAAAGGTCCTAAAAGGACTTGCGCTAAAAAATATTAACCCCGGCCAACTAAAATTAACCCCATAACTCATGAGGGTCAATACAGACCCCCATAAGCCCTAAATTAACCCTATAACTCATGAGGGTCAATACAGACCCCCATAAGCACTTAATTAACGCTATAACTCATGGGGGTCAATACAGACCCCCATAAAGCACTTCATTAACCCTGTCACTCATGGGGGTCAATACAGACCCCCATAAGCACTTAATTAATGCTATAACTCATGGGGGTCAATACAGACCCCCATAAGCACTTAATTAACGCTATAACTCATGGGGGTCAATACAGACTCCCATAAGCACTTAATTAACGCTATAACTCTTGGGGGTTAATACAGACCCCCATAAGCACTTAATTTACCCTGTCACTCATGGGTGTCCATACAGACCCCCATAAGCCTTTTATTTTAGCTTAGAACTAGAGTTTCTGTATTAGATAGATAGGGGGATGTATTGTAGATAATTAGGATTCATTGCCTATTAAATAGATTGTATGTTAGCCAGATAGGGGGTATTGTATTTTATTTTATTTGTATTGTATGTATTGTATTGTATGTATTTGATGTATTGTATTGTATTGTGTATGTCTTTCCTTTTCAGGTGTGTAATTTTTGCTTTTTTTCTGTATTGGGGGGGGTTGTAATGTATTGTTTTTTTCTGTAATGTTCCTTTTTTATTTTTTGTGACATGTTTTTTTTATTTTCTGTAAGGCATGTTTTTTATTTTTTGTGACTTAGGTTTTTTTATTTTCTGTAAGGTAGTTTTTTTATTTTTTGTGACTTAGTTTTTTTTTATTTTCTGTCATTAGAGTAGTGGGGGGTTTATTAGGGGATAGGTACAGTAGGTAGGTAGTGTAAGTGTTAATAGATTAGTGTAGAGGGGGTTAGTTTAGATGTAATAGTTTATTGAAGGTTATAGTGCAGTGTAGTGTTTGTAGATAATGTCATGATGGTCCTTGAGTACCGTCATGGCACTTATGTGGTTAATGTTAGGGTTTTAACATCCCCATAAGAGTCATAATATAACCTTATGGGACTGTTGGGGTTAAATAGAGGCTTATGGGGGTCTGTATTGAGCCCCATGTGTAACAGGGTTAATGAAGGGCTTATGGGGGTCTGTATTGACCCCCATGAGTGACAGGGTTAATGAAGGGCTTATGGGGGTTTGTATTTACCACCATGAGTTATAGGGTTAATGAAGGGCTTATGGGGGTTTGTATTTACCACCATGAGTTATATGGTTAATGAAGGGCTAATGGGGGTCTGTATTGACCCCCATGAGTTATAGGGTTAATGAAGGGCTTATGGGGGTCTGTATTGACCCCCATGAGTGACAGGGTTAATGAAGTGCTTATGAGGGTCTGTATTGACCCCCATTAATGACAGGGTTAAGAAAGGGCTTATGGCGATCTGTATTGACCCCCATGAGTTACAGGGTTAATTAGCTGCTTATGGGGGTCTGTATTGACCCTCATGAGTCATGGGGTTAATTTTAGTTGCCTGGGTTTAATATTTTTTAGCACAAGTCCTTTCAGGACCTTTACAGTCCTTTAAGGACCCACGAGGCGGTAAATGTAATATTTTAAATGTGGGGGGCCTGCGGGGATCCCTATGGACCCCTGCAGCAAGGGGTTAATGTGGGGATACTTTGGGGGTCCCGATGGGGACCTCCAGCATAGAAGGGGGTTGATTTTAGGTGCCGCGGCCGGGATTGCCAATAGTGTGCTGCGGGCCCTTTAAAGAGCTGTGGGGGGGAATTTAAAACTTTTAAATGCAGCAGGGGCCTGATTTATGCAGATCGGAGTTAATGTGGGGACACTTCTGGGGTCCCGATGGGGACCCCCAGCATAGAGTGGGGTTAATTTTGCTGGGAATTTAAAAGTTTTAAATGGAGCGGGGGCCTGACCGGTGCCGATCGGGGACCCCCGCTGCAAGGGGTTAATGTGGGGGTGGTCTGCAGGGTTCTCTATAGGGTCCCCTGCAGCATGCGGATGTGTTTTGGGAGCATCACATGGCTGTCTCGGGCTGCTCTGAGGCAGCACGTAGAGGCTTTAGGATTCCTTGCAGGAACGTTTTGTGCCCGTAGGGATTCTTCCGAGGTGCGAGATTAACCTCATAGATTTAAGGCTGCTTTTGAATCCGTAGCTCTCTCGGAGCCTATTCCCGGCCATTTTTAGTAGTCATCTCGCAAGGCAGGCTGCAAGGGACGTATTGGGGAATCAGTCCTCGGAAACAGCAAAAAACTGCCTTTTGCGAGGACAGAGAGAATTACGAGGGCTAATTTAATAAGGCCCTAGATTTGGATTCCACTTATTTGTAGACAGGAACTCCTCTTATTACTTTACCAGAGCTTTTCTTTTTACTAGACACGAGCCCCTCTTATTAGTAGATTGGAGCTCCATTTGCTCCACTTGTTACTAGACGACATGAGCTCCTCTTATTACTAAATCAGAACTCCACTTATTAGAAGACATGAGCTCCTCTTATTATTACTAGATCTGAGCTCCACATGTAACTAGACATGAGCTTCTCTTATTACTAGATCGGAGCTCCACTTGTTACTAGACATGAGCTCCTCTTATTACTAGATCGGAGCTCAACTTTTTAGTAGATAGGAGCTCCACTTATTTCTAAACATGAGCTCCTCTTATTACTAGACCGGATTCTGCTTATTACTAGATCGGAACTCCATTTGTTACTAGACATGAGCTCCTCTTATTACTAGATCAGATCTTCACTTATATGTAGACAGAAGCTCCACTTATTTCTAGACATGAGCTCCACTTATTACTAAATAAGGGCTCAACTTATTAGTAGACAGGAGCTCCACTTGTTACTAGGCATGAGCTCCTCTTATTACTAGATCAAAGCTCCTCTTATTGCTAGACATGAGCTCCTCTTATTACAATATATTAGTTCCTCTTATTACTAGACCTGAGCTACTCTTTTTACTAGGCATGAGCTCCTCTTATTACTAGACTGGAGCTCTGCTTATTACTGAATAGAGCTCCTCTTTTTACTAGACATGAGCTTCACTTATTACTACACCAGAGCCCCTCTTATTACTAGATCGGAGCTCCACTCATTACTAGACATGAGCTCCTCTTATTACTAGATCAGAGCTCCACTTATTAGCAGACATAAGCTCCACTTTTAATTAGACATGAGCTCCGCCTATTACTAGATCAGAGTTCCACTTATTAGTAGATAGGAGCTCCACTTATTACTAGATATGAGCTAATCTTATTACTAGACCGGAGCTCCTTTTTTTTACTAGACATGAGCTCTTCTTCTGAAAAGATCTGGGCTCCACTTATTAGAAGACAGAAGCTCCTCTTATTACTAAATATGGGCTCCACTTATGGTAGACAGGAGCTCCTCATTACTAGACCGGAGCTCATCTTTTTACTAGACATGAGCTTCTCGTATTACTAGATCTATGCTCCACTTATTAGTAGATAGGAGCTTTACTTATGACTAGATCTGAACTCCACTTATTAGTAGACAGGAGCTCCTTTTATTACTATATCAGAGCTCCTCATATTACTAGATCTTGGCTCCACTTAATAGTAGACAGGAGCTCCTCCTATTACTACATCAGAGCTCCTTTTATCATTAGACTGGAGCGCCTCTTATTACTAGATCGGAGCTCCACTTGTTAATAGTCATGAGCTCCTCTTATTACTAGATGAGAGCTCCACTTTTTAGTAGACAGGAGCTTCAATTATGACTAGGTTTGGACTCCATTTATTCATACACAGGAGCTCCTCTTATTACTAGACATGAGCTCCTCTTATTACAAGATATTACTTCCTCTTATTACTAGACATGAGCTTCTCATATTACTAGATCTATGCTCCACTTAGTAGACAGGAGCTCCTCTTATTACTACATCGGAGCTCCTTTTATCATTAGACTGGAGCGCCTCATATTACTACATCAGAGCTCCTTTTATCAAAAGACTGGAGCGCCTCTTATTACTAGAGCGGAGCTCCACTTGTTAATAGACATGAGCTCCTCTTATTACTAGATGAGAGCTCCACTTTTTAGTAGACAGGAGCTTCACTTATGACTAGATTTGGACTCCACTTATTCATAGACAGGAGCTCTTTTTATTACTAGAAACGAGTCCCTCTTATTAGTAGATTGGAGCTCCACTTGCTCCACTTTTTACTAGACATGAGCTCCTCTTATTAGTAGATAATAGCTCCACTTATTAGTAGACAGGAGCTTCTCTTATTACTAGATCTGGTCTCCACTTTTCAGTAGACAGGAGCTCTTCTTATTACTAGTCCAGAGCTAATCTTATTACTAGACATGAGCTCCTCTTATTACTAGATAAGAACTACACTTATTAGTAGACAGGAGCTTATCTTATTACTAGATCTGAGCTCTACTCATTAGTAGAAAGGAGCTCTACTTATTGCTAGACATGAGCTCCTCTTTTTACTAGATCTGAGCTCTACTTATTGCTCGACATGAGCTTCTATAATTTCTAGATGGGAGTTACGCTTTAGCTAGACATGAGCTCCTCTTATTACAAGATATCAGTTCCTCCTATTACTAGACATGAGCTCCTGTTTTTACTAGATTGGAGCTCTGCTTCTTACTAGACTAGAGCTCCTCTTATTGCTAGACATGAGCTTTTCTTATTACAAGACCAGATTCCTCTTAATACTAGATCGGAAGTCCATGTGTTACTAGACATGAGCTCCTCTTATTACTAGATCAGAGCGCCACTTATATTTAGACAGAAGCTCCACTTATTTCTAGACATGAGCTCTACTTATTACTAAATAAGGGCTCAACTTATTAGTAGACATGAGCTCCACTTGTTACTAGACATGAGCTCCTCTTATTACTAGATCAAAGCTCCTCTTATTACTAGATCAAAGCTCCTCTTATTGCTAGACATGAGTTCCTCTTATTACAAGATATTAGTTCCTCTTATTACTAGACTTGAGCTCCTCTTATTACTAGGTTGGAGCTCTGCTTATTACTAGAATAGAGCTCCTCTTATTACTAGACATGAGCTCCACTTACTACTAGACCGGGGCTCCTCTTATTACTAGATTGTAGCTCTACTTGTTACTAGACATGAGCTCCTCTTATTACTAGATCAGAGTTCCACTTATTAATAGATAGAAGCTCCACTTATTACTAGACATGAGTTCCTCTTATTACTAGACCGGAGCTCGACTTTTTACTAGACATGAGCCCCTCTTATTAGTAGATTGGAGATCCACTTATTACTAAACATTAACTCCTCTTATTACTAAACCACAGTTCGTCTTATTGCTAGATTGGAGCTCCTCCTATTAATAGACACAAGCTCCTCTCATTACTAGGTCAGAGCTCCATTTATTAGTAGACAGTAGCTTCACATATTACTAGATCTGGTCTCCAATTTTTAGTAGACAGGAGCTTCTCTTATTACAATACAGAGCTCCTCTTTTTACTGAACACAAGCTTTTCTTATGAGCAGATTGGAGCTCCACTTGTTACTAGACATGAGCTCTTCTTATTACTAGATCGGAGCTCCACTTGTTACTAGACATTAGCTCCTCTTATTTCTAGATCGGAGCTCCACTTGTTACTAGACATTAGCTCCTCTTATTACTATATCGAAGCAACACTTATTGCTAAACATGAGCTCCTTTTATTACTAAACCACAGTTCTTCTTATTACTAGACATGAGCTCCTTTTATTACTAGTCCGGCGGGGGGGGGGGGGGCTCTTTTTACTAGACATGAGCTTATCTTATTAATAGATCTGAGCTCCACTTATTGCTAGACATGAGCTTCTATAATTACTTAATAAGTGGAGCTCCTCTTTAACTAGACATGAGCTCCACTTATTGCTAGACATGAGTTCCTCTTTTTACTAGATATGAGCTTCTCTTATTACTAGATCGGAGCTCCACTTGTTACTAGACATGAGCTCTTCTTATTACTAGATCGGAGCTCCACTTGTTACTAGACATTAGCTCCTCTTATTACTATATCGAAGCACCACTTATTGCTAAACATGAGCTCCTTTTATTACTATACAGTATATATAATATAGATGTATATAGTCGTGTCCGACTCTCTGTGACCTTATGGACTGCAGCACGCCAGGCACAGCTATTGCTATGTCTCTGGTCGTGCTTATCTATAGGGTTATCTTGGCAAAGATACTGGAGTGGGTTTGCCAGTTCCTTCTCCAGTGGACCTCAATTTGCCTGACCTCTCTGCAATGATCTGCCCATCTTGGGTGACCCTACATGGTACAACTCACAACTTCATTGAGGTAGACAAGCCACTACACCATAACAAGATATCCAGAAGGGGATATATTTATTTCTATACTGTATATCTATGTGGTATCTATAAATAAAGACTAAACAAGGAGGGAGGGAAGCGCTGCCCCAGAACAGGAGAGTGTGGGGGAGTATTTGGAGATGAGAGCAGAGATGTATGGGGTTGCGCTGTTGTTGAGTTCTTTATAAGTTAGGGTCAAGATTTTCAATTTTATTCTGGAGGCTAAGGGAAGCCAGTGAAGTGATTAACAAAGAGGAGCTGCCGACACTGAACGATGTGTACTAAAGATGAGTCTGGCGGAGGCATTCATTATGGATTGAAGTGGGAAGAGGCGAGTGATGGGCAGGCCAACAAGGAGCGAGTTGCAATAGTCAAGACGAGAAATGATGAGAGAGTGTATTAGAATCTTAGTAGTGTCTTGTGTAAGGTAATGGCGTATTTTGGATATGTTTTTTAGCTGGAGAAGACAGGATTTGGTTACACTGTATGTGTGGGATGAAAGAGAGGGCAGGGTCCAGTAGAACCCGAGACAACGGGCTTGGGAGGAGGGGGTGATGATGGCATTGTTGACAGAGAGAGAGATGTGAGGAATTGAAGTTGTAATAAAGGGTGCGAAGATCAAGAGTTCAGTCTTAGACATATTGAGTTTCAGATGGTGGGCGGACATCCAAGAGGATAGAGAGGCAGTCATGGACGTGTGCTAGAAGAGAGGGGGATATATCTGGTGCTGAGAGGTAGATTTGGGTGTCATCTGCATAGTACTGGAACCCAAAAGAGTTTATTAGGGTGCCGATTGAGGATGTGTAGATGGAGAAGAGAAGGGGGCCTAGGGCTGATCCTTGGGGTACACCAATAGACAGGGGGTGAGGAGAAGAAGATGTGCCGGAGAAGGAGACGCTAAATGATCGTTCTTGGAGGTATGATGAGAACCACAAGAGAGCAGTGTCTCAAATGCCAAGGGAGGAGAGAATGTGGAGTAGAAGCGGATGGTCAACGGTGTCAAAGGTGGCAGAGAGATCTAGAAGAAGCAAAATGGAAAAGTGGCCTTTAGACTTGGCGGTGAGCAGGTCATTGGTGACTTTTATGAGGGCTGTCTCAGTGGAGTGTTGGGGCCGAAAGCCGGATTGGAAAGTGTCCAGAAGAGAGTTAGAGGAGATGAAACTGGTAAGGCAGTTATAGACGAGCCGCTCCAGCAGTTTGGAAGCCAGGGGAAGTAGAGAGATAGGGCGATGGTTAGATACAATGTCAGAATCGGATGAGGGTTTCTTGAGAGTGGGTGTAATTATGGCATGTTTTAGAGATGATGGAAATGTGCCAGTGTTTAGGGAAAGGTTGAAGATATGTGTGAGAGCTGGGATTAGTGTTGTAGAGAGGGGAGGGATGAGCTGAGAAGGAATAGGATCCGAAGGACAGGTGGTGAGGTGAGAGGATGATATTAGGATGGAGACTTCATCCTCTGTTGCAGGGGTAAAGTAGTTCAGAGTGGCTGTGGGAATGGAGGTGGGGGGTAGATTGGGTGTTATTGGTTAGTTGAGAGGGTGGAGTGTGTGAGCCACGATGAGAGGAGAGTTCATTGTGGATAGATTGAATTTCATGTGTAAAATGGTTGGCAAAGTCTTCAGCCGTGAGACAGGAAGGGATGGGGGGAGGTGGTGGGTGGAGGACAGTAATGAAAATGGCAAACAGGCGTTTGGGGTTGGAGGACAGAGTCGATATTAGTGATGTAAAGTACTGCTGTTTGGCCAGGGTGAGGGCAGAGGAGTAGGAACGTAGCATAAACTTGTAGTGAAGGAAATCTGCTGCGGAGCGTGATTTCCTCCATAGTCGTTCAGCAGTGTGGGAGCGCCTCTGGATGTAACGTGTGTGTGTATTGTGCCATGGTTGTGGATGAGATCGAGGGCGTCTGCGTGTAGTTATGGGGTCCAGAGTGTCAAGGATGGAAGAGAGAGTAGAGTTGTAGTGTGAGGTGGCAGTGTCAGGGCAGTTGAGGTTGGTGATAGTGCTGAGAAGAGGTTGGAGCACAGTGGAGAGTTGGGTAGGGTCAAGTTCTAGCAGGTTTCTGTGGGTTATTGTGGCTGGGGTTGAAGAAAAGTGAGGGGAGGAAGTAGTGGTGAGGTTGAAGGTAAGGAGGTGATGGTCAGATAGAGGGAGAGGGTGGATAACTGAGTTGGAAGTAGGGCTAATATTAGTGAAAATAAGGTCAAGAGAGTGTCCAGCATGGTGAGTTGAAGAATCTGTAAGTTGTGAGAGGCAGAGGGAAGTGCAAGTAGTTTGGTGGCGCTGGGGAGGTGGAGGTGTCAATGGCAATGTTGAAGTCACCAAGTATCAGTGTGGGAATGTTGGAGGAAAGAAAGTGTGGGAGCCAGGTGGAAAAGTGATCGAGAAATTGAGAGGGAGTACCTGGGGGGCGATAGATTACAGCAACAAGTAGAGAGTTAGGAGAGAAGAGGCGGATAGTATGAGCTTCAAAGGATGAAAATTGGAGAGATGGGACAGGGGGTATGAGGTGATATGTACAGCGAGAAGAAAGTAATACACCCACACCACCACCTTGTTTGTTCCCAGGTCTAGGTGTGTGACTGAGGTGAAAATCACCATGCTTGAGTGCTGCAGGGGAGGCAGTGTCTGAGGATGAGAGCCAGGTTTCAGTGAGAGCCAGTAGATTGAGGGAGTTTGTAATGAAAAGGTCGTGAGTGAAAGTGAGTTTATTGCAGAACATTCTCTTAGGGCCTAAAAGGAATATGACAAGTGATACTGGAGTGGGTTGCTAGTTCATTCTCTAGTGGACTGTGATTTGTCTGAACTCTCTGCTATGACCTACCCACCTAGAGTGACTCTACATGGTATAGCTCACAGCTTCATTGCAGAACACAAGCCCCATTCACCATCACCACTTAGCTATGCTGAAGGGGACCAGGGGAACATACACCACACTAATCCACTCTAACCCATCAGGAGGGGCGCAAAAACACATGGAGGCTGTGCAGAGGCACGTGGAGCAACAACCAACACATCTCAATCAGCGGTAATCTCTGCTACGCCCATCCTGGAAAGTCCCACGCCATTGCCGGTGGCAACATGCCAAGATGTACAACCATTCCCATTTTGTGACCTCCCTTTATGTTCTGCCAGTGTAGGTGGGCACGTGATAGCAGAGAGATCAGACAAATTATAGTGCACTAGAGAAGGAACTGGCAAACCACTGCAGTATCTTTGGCATGCAAACCTTGTGGAACAGCACAGGCAGAGACCTAGCTAAATGTGCTGCAGGACACAGGGTCACAGAGAGTCAGACACGACTGAAGGACTGGACAACAAATAATAATATGTTTCCCTGCTACTTGATATATGCCATGTGGCAATTAAGTATGGCCACTATTTGTTTTCCCAATGTAGATGTGATGAGCGAGATATATATGCAATCATATTTATATTACAGGGTCCACATGAGAGCCTCTGTGAGTTTCAGGTTTATCTTTTTGCTATTTAATCAGGTAGTATGTCTTAAATTGCTTTCCTCATGCTGCATCGTGGCTTTTCATATTGGAATAAGCATGACCATTCCAACATATGGAGCCTTATTAAATTCCTGCCTCGTAGATAAGAGGCTTCAACTTAAATCCTACGTACTGCACATTTCTCAAAGTTACGGCGCAATTAAATTAGCCGCGCTGTGAGCAACGTGTGAGTTACGCAGTGCGGCCGTCCGTGTCAACACGGAGAAAATGTACATGAGCAGTGACACAGGATCCCACACCTCATCAATTGCTGCGGGGGTCCTGAATGTGACCTCCGCGGCAGTGCCCACATAACCCCTGCCGTGGGCGATACTCCAACTACAACCTGGCACCTAAAATTAACCCCCCTCTATGCTGGGGGTCCCCATCGTGACCCCTGAAGTGTACGCACATTAACCCCTTGCTGCAGGGGTCCATAGGTATCCCCGCAGCCCCCCCCCCCACATTAACCCCTTGCAGCGGGGGTCCCCGATCGGCACCGATCGTGACCCCGTTGTATTTAAAAATTTTAATTTCCAACCTCGCGGCGTGGCCAACGGCTTGAAGTGAGCAGACGTGTGTCAGGAGAGCTCTGCAGGCAAAGGCACAAATTGTGGGGTTTTATCCCAAAAAACTGATCCAACACAGCGCAGACTAAGATAATAAAGTCCAGCTGAGCTGGCTGAGCAAGGGGATATAAGAAAACTTTGGATGCACCGGGTGGAGGCCCAAGAAGGAGTAACATCATCTCCAACCTCTCCCAGCATTACAACCTGCGGCCCTGGGGGCAACTGAGGAAGGGCCGCAGCAAGAAGACTCACCAGACACGCTGCAGAGGGAGAGGTGAGAAGGAGCCCCTCCCCACCCCCCAGGAAAGCCAACACCCGGGCAGTGTCTGATGAAGGGCTGAAGCTAAGGCCGCCATCTTGGAAAAGGGCAGGCCAAGATAATACCAGGAGCCTGCCAGTCCTGTAAGGACTACAAAGAAAGAAAACAAAAAAAACCTCTCTTCACTCTATATAAGCATACAAATAACACCACTTACCTGATGGGTACCTGCACTGTCTGACAACTAAGCGGGCTGTAACTATCTAACTCTCACAAGTCAGAATAATAAGCAAAGCTGAAGTGGCTTTCCTAGAAGATCCTCCAGTATTGAGAGTAACCGAGGGGGACTACTGCCACCCAGTGGCAAAAGTTTGCATTGCCTGCACTTATTTGGGCTGAACTAAATTTACAATATACCAGACAGCAGAGGGACAATATTTTGTGCCACAAGAGCTACTCTTCCAAATACCTATTACCCAGGACTATATTTGACACCAGTGCCACCAGGAAGCCCGAATGGCCGCTTCTCTGACAACTGACATCCCACACATTGAAATACATCAAGGGCTCCAAAGAGTCCACTGCCTAAAGCAATGCTCATTTGGGACTAAAGGCTCACCTGGAGGGGGATACTCCAATGGATCACTAGCACAGCAACACTGAATACTACAGCAAGCAGCCGCACTACCACTGCATAGCAGCCCTTCCAAAAGAAGGGGAGAGAAAAAAATAAAGGGAGAGAGAGAAAGCTGACCCTTGACCGTCCACCGGGACCCCATAAGTCTGGCCACTCTGACCCTATGCCCAACTCACCGCTTGAAAAACGACAACAAAAGATGGGGAGAAACAAGAAAGCCCTACCAACAAAAAGAATCACCAACTATTGCAAACCTCCTGGGGCAGCAAAAGAAGCGGCATTGGACCCCTCAGGTGAATCAGAGGATGAGGGCCAGGCAGATTCACCTCAACCCGACATGAACCTCTCGAAAAGCTCATTAGCCCAGATTGAGGGGCTATTTAAGGCGTACATGACTAAGACTGTGGACACCATCAAGAAAGATATCCAAGACCTGGGCCAAAGGACCAATCTGCTTGAGGAGACAACGGATCAGATAGTGGAGGCACAAGAAAGGGGCAGGCTGGAGATTCACAAGAACTCTTCTCGCATAGCAGCGTTAGAAGATAAATATGAAGACCTTGAGAACCGCTCGAGACGTCATAATATAAGAATAAGGGGGATTCCCAGGGCGGTACAGAATCTAAAGCAATATGTCTCAGAGACTCTGACCAAGCTCCTCCCGGAAGTACCGGCCCCACAGCTGGAAGTTGAGAGGGCCCATAGAGCCCTAGGGGCGACAAGAGACATGGAAGTGCCCAAAGATGTCATTATCCGATTCCCTTGGCAACAATCAAGAGACCTGGTGCTAGCAGCGGCCCGAAAAGCCCCGGACATTAGGGGACCTGATAACGCTCCACTCCTTGTCTTCGCGGACCTCTCCCCCATCACATTGGCTAGACGCAGAGACATGAAACCGGTCTCGGGAGTGCTGATTCAACACAACATTCAGTACTGGTGGGGCTTCCCCTTTGCCCTGGTATTCCAACACAAGGGTAAATCATCCTCTGCCTGTACACTAGAGGAAGGCTGGGCAATTCTCTTATCGCTGCACATGGTCTCGGAGGAAGGGGCCAGAGGACCAGAGCCCCGACGAGGGGAACCAGATCTCAACCCCAGGCGGCAATGGTCAACTGTCCCTTACAAAACCCGGACTCTGCCTTCTTAGGCTACAAATAGAGGCCCCACATCCTCACCCTGGACTCAACCTATCCAGACGCGGAACGAAGCGGCCCCAGAAGGTCCAGCTACAAGTGACTTGGGACAATGAGGAAACTAGAAAGGACATTAAAACGACTGGACTGAGTCTTGCTCTTTTCTGAGAATGGACTGTTTTCTACCAAGGTCTTTGTGGCAGAATACCAAGTTTACTTGTTTTTTCCTTTTCTTTTTTGGCCTCTTTTTTCTTAGCACCAAGACCTTACATTAATTATTCTAATGGGCGATCTGGTTGCTAGTTGCACTGTTCCTGCGACAATAAGATTCTAGATATAAACATACTCCCCCTCACAGGCAGAGTCTTTATTTGTTCACTTTGTTTTTTATTCTATTTTTTCTCTGTCCCTCCCAGGGGACTAGTCAACCCCTTCCTATTGGGGTATTTTGGAGGAGTGGCAGGTCCACCCATCCTCCCCCAAGGCGCCAGGATAGACGACTGGTGTAGGAAGAAGTGTTTAAAAGATTCAATATGTTACTGTACATGTTTAAATTTACTAATTGTAAAGATTTATAAAGTTGTCACTATTTTTTTATTTCATGTTACTTTCTTTCCCCTCCCCTCCTGGTGTGCCCTCTCCATCTCTGCTCTAACGTGGGCAGTGCCTGGCTCTCGGTGGTGGCTCCGGCCCTCCCCCAGCCGCTCTCCTTGCTGGTCCCTCTACAAGACAAGGTAAGATGACTGGACACTATGGCCTTACACTAAACATTAGGAATGGCTAGACCGGTTGATACAAACTTTACTTTTGTAACTCACAATGTTAAGGGCTTTAATTCCCAGTTCAAGAGAAAGAAGGCCTTTATGTATTACAAGGATATGAAGCCTTCGATCATATTCATACAGGAAACAGATTTCGCCCGTAACCATATCCCAACGTATTTAAGCAGAGACTACCCCACCAATTATTCCTCCACCCAAGCCACCAGGAAAGCGGGGGCCTCTATATTGATACACCGTAACTTCCCCTTTCCAGATAGAGTCTAAGATAGTGGACAGAAATGGACACTATGTAATACTTCAGTTCTAGAGACTAAATTGTCCCTCATCTCCTTTTATACACCTACCACTACACCACATAAGGCACTGCTGCATATCTTGAGGCTTTTAGAGCCATACTCCGGCAATACAATGGTGATGGGAGGGGATTATAATCTAGCCTTTGACCAAAACCTGGACCGCTCGGGCACCCAAGCCACAGACAGGTACACCGACAAATTAAGACAAATTAAGAAGGCACTGCATAGTCTGGGCCTAGTGGATGCCTGGAGGGGGCATCACCCACAAGAACGGGAATATACGTACTATTCACACACCCACGGTTCTTACTCGCGCATTGATACCTTTTTGATGGCTTCGCCATTGTTTGATCGCTCATGGAGGGGTCGGAAATAAGGGTATGCCCCTGGTCGGATCACACGGTGGTGAGCATAGACATAGATCTAGGGGTGAACATGTCCACACCATACACATGGAAACTAAATAAGCTTTTACTTGCTAACCCAGAGCTGTCGGACCAAATTAAAAAATAACTTCTCCTTTACTTTGAGTGCAACCGCTCGGGGGACTCGGGCATAGGCTGGGTTTGGATGGCCCATAAGGCCTTTATTAGGGGGTCATGCATTAAGCTAGCTTCTGCTTTTTAAAAACAATGTAAAATCAGAGAGCAGGAAATCACTACTAGGCTTCAGGACCTGGAGGCTAGGAACCAGACTCGCCTCTCCTCTAGACTTCGCCAGAAAATAGACTAGTGCAGGCTAGAGCTAGATGCGGTGCTCTCCCACAAAACGGAAAAAGCCCTGAGACGAACCAAACATCTGTTCTACTCAAAGGCCAATAAGCCGGACTCTATGTTGGCTAGAAAGCTTCGGTCTAAGATAGCGGAGTCTAGGATCTTAAGTATAAAAACTGCAAAGGGACAGGTATCGGTCAGCCAAAATATCATCAAGGAAACATTTGCTGACTTCTATAGCTCAATTTTTTCCACGAAGCGGCAACCGACCGCGACCCTTCTTCGATCTTACTTGGAGTCCTGCGATCTTCCTAAGGTATCAGACCAGAGCGTGGCTACACTCAATTCAGACATAACGGTAGAGGAGATACTTGAAGCCATCAATAGCTTAAAAATAGGGAAAGCCCCTGGCCCTGACGGCTTTACCAACTCCTACTACAAGTCCTTTGCGCATATTCTAGCACCTTATCTCTGCCAACTATTTAACTCCATTCTAAACAGGGAACCAATGCCCCCAGAACTGAATAGGGCTGACTTGATTGTCTTTCCCAAAGAAGGCTGAGACCCACTAGACCCGAAAAATTATAGGCACATCTCCCTTATAAATGGAGATCTTAAACTGTTAGCCAAGATTATTGCAGATAGGATCTCGGGGTTCCTTCCGGATTTGATCCACAAGGATCAAACCGGTTTCGTCCGACACCGGCAGACAGCTGATAACATTCGAAGGACTATGAACATCATTCACTTGGCCTCTCAGGACAGGACCCCCCTTTGTGTGCTGGCTCTTGACATGGAAAAGGCCTTTGACACATTGGAGTGGTCTTATTTATACGAGGTGCTGGCTAAGTTTGGCTTTAAAGGTCGATTCATACAGCTGATCAGAACACTATACAAGAATCCGCAGGCCTGTTTAAAACTCCCTGGATCGGAAAACATTTCTATAGCTATCCAGAGGGGAACCCGGCAAGGCTGCCCCTTGACTCCGTTACTATTTGCGTTGGCGGCCCAACAAATTAGATGTAACACAGAGATAAAAGGGATGCAGGTGGGTCCTCATCACTTGAAATGCTCGCTATTTGCGGATGACCTTCTCTGCACCCTAACGGAGCCAGCGAGGTCAATCCCTGCTTTGCTGTCAACCCTAGGCGAATTCGGTGCCTTATCGGGTCTGCAAATCAATGTGGAAAAGACTGAGGCCCTGGGAATAGACATTCCTCACACGGTCCTGGGGGAACTGAAAGCGGAATTTAAAGTTCAATGGCCCAAAAACTCTATTAAATACCTGGGAGTTAGAATCGCCAAGAAGCTGTCGGACATGTACAAAACCAACTTTCCACCCTTAATTAAACAATTAAACGAAGAATTGCAAAACTGGGCAAAATATAATATCTCGTGGACAGGGCGGATTAACTCGGTGAAAATGACGGTTCTGCCAAGAATATTGTACTAAGACTAAGACTATGTTCCGGCAGAGGTCTCAGGGGGGACTCTCGTGCCCGAACCTGAGGCTCTACTTAAGAGCGGCGAAACTCGCGTTCATTCCACTAGCCCACTCGAGTAAGCTACAACCGCTGTGGACCTTTGTGGAAAACTGGCAAAAGAAAGCCCCACTCGTGGGACACTATAGTCTGGGACGTGCCCCACGATGGGTGCTAGGCATCGATATCCCAATCCCATAATTTCATCAACCCTGATGTCTTGGGCTAGGTCCGGGCCGGTCGGTGGTTTGGCTCCCCTTCTTTCGCCATTGTTGTCAGTTAAATTTTTACCGGAATTCGGGATGGGGCTTAGTCCCACCTCCAGACAGTGGTGGCTGGGCAGTCCACTGGAAAGAGCAGGAACCTGGTTCTCAGACGATGCTCTACTATCCTATACCTCCCTTATTACCAAATACCACATACCAGAGAGTGAACTCTGGAATTACAGAAAAATAAGACACTGGTTATCCTCACTAGCCCGAGTATTTGGGACCCCGAAACATTCCTGGTGGTTGACTATATGTGCAAAACTGCCCTCTATCAAAGGCCTCCTTGGGTCTTTATATTCATTTCTGAATAACTCTCAGAACATACAGAAACCAAAATATATGCTGCAATGGGAGAAGGACCTAGGTAGGGAGCTAGATAGAGCAACTTGGAGAGAAATCTGCACCAACCTAACAAAAGGATCATACACATATAGCCTATTGGAGACCTCAATCAAAGTGTTGCATAGGACCTACTCTACTCCTTATCTGATGTCCAGACTTAATAATAGTCTAGAGAGGACTGCTTTAGAGGATGCAAACTCAGGGGAGACTTTCAGCATATATGGTGGACGTGCCAGGTGGTACAAAAGGTATGGAGGGAGATGACTGACTTATTCTCGCAGGTGACAGGGACAAGGCTGGGGACGGAGATGGAGATTTGTCTTCTTGGGGTTCATGGGCCCGGTCTCTCAAAATAACAAAACAAACTGTGGCAATTTATGGCTCTTGCCACCAAAAGCTGCATAGCAAAAAACTGGAAAGTGGCAACACTGACCACCAAAGAGATCATTTTAAAAACAAATTATGTTATGGTAAATGAGAGACTGTCCCATGTCCTACAGAACACGGCCCCCCTATTCCAGAATATCTGGACTCCATGGCTGGCCTCAGCCCACAGCATTAAGATGGGAACGTGACCGGGACAGAGGGGACCGAGGCTCTTGCTCGGGGATGGCGGTCGGGGGGAGCCCGGATGACCACTTATACCTATTGAATTCCCTTTCCTTTATCCCTACTTCTCCCCACCCCATTAAGTTGACATTGTTGATGTTTATATTTTCCAGTTTATATATTCTTGTCTCTTGAAAAGAAACAGACAATAGCATAAAAAAACAATATAAAAAAAATGCCATGCTAGAAGACATAGAGGGATAGACAGGGCATAGTATATTAATGTTACAACGTTTCAGTCAGAAAACTAGGAAAAATGCAGACAGTATCTTGGTTAAGATGTTTTGGAATCGTGTGACTGCACGATATAACTATCTTGTTGTTCTGTTGTCTACCCTTTTACTAAATGCAATGTGATATTGTTACCGTGTCTTCAACAATAAAAAAAAATGATTAAAAAAAAAAAGGACAGTAAAGGTCCTGAAAGGACTTGCGCTAAAAAATATTAACCCCGGCCAACTAAAATTAACCCCATAACTCATGAGGGTCAATACAGACCCCCATAAGCCCTAAATTAACCCTATAACTCATGAGGGTCAATACAGACCCCCATAAGCACTTAATTAATGCTATAACTCATGGGGGTCAATACAGACCCCCATAAAGCACTTCATTAACCCTGTCACTCATGGGGGTCAATACAGACCCCCATAAGCACTTAATTAATGCTATAACTCATGGGGGTCAATACAGACCCCCATAAGCACTTAATTAACGCTATAACTCATGGGGGTCAATACAGACTCCCATAAGCACTTAATTAACGCTATAACTCATGGGGGTCAATACAGACCCCCATAAGCACTTAATTTACCCTGTCACTCATGGGTGTCCATACAGACCCCCATAAGCCTTTTATTTTAGCTTAGAACTAGAGTTTCTGTATTAGATAGATAGGGGGATGTATTGTAGATAATTAGGATTCATTGCCTATTAAATAGATTGTATGTTAGCCAGATAGGGGGTATTGTATTTTATTTTATTTGTATTGTATGTATTGTATTGTATGTATTGTATGTATTGTATTGTATTGTATTGTGTATGTCTTTCCTTTTCAGGTGTGTAATTTTTGCTTTTTTTCTGTATTGGGGGGGTTGTAATGTATTGTTTTTTTCTGTAATGTTCCTTTTTTATTTTTTGTGACATGTTTTTTTTATTTTCTGTAAGGCATGTTTTTTATTTTTTGTGACTTGGTTTTTTTTATTTTCTGTAAGGTAGTTTTTTTATTTTTTGTGACTTAGTTTTTTTTTATTTTCTGTCATTAGAGTAGTGGGGGGTTTATTAGGGGATAGGTACAGTAGGTAGGTAGTGTAAGTGTTAATAGATTAGTGTAGAGGGGGGTTAGTTTAGATGTAATAGTTTATTGAAGGTTATAGTGCAGTGTAGTGTTTGTAGATAATGTCATGATGGTCCTTGAGTACCGTCATGGCACTTATGTGGTTAATGTTAGGGTTTTAACATCCCCATAAGAGTCATAATATAACCTTATGGGACTGTTGGGGTTAATGAAGGGCTTATGGGGGTTTGTATTTACCACCATGAGTTATAGGGTTAATGAGGGGCTTATCGGGGTTTGTATTTACCACCATGAGTTATATGGTTAATGAAGGGCTAATGGGGGTCTGTATTGACCCCCATGAGTTATAGGGTTAATGAAGGGCTTATGGGGGTCTGTATTGACCCCCATGAGTGACAGGGTTAATTAAGTGCTTATGAGAGTCTGTATTGACCCTCATGAGTTATAAGGTTAATGAAGTGCTTATGAGGGTCTGTATTGACCCCCATTAATGACAGGGTTAAGAAAGGGCTTATGGCGATCTGTATTGACCCCCATGAGTTACAGGGTTAATTAGCTGCTTATGGGGGTCTGTATTGACCCTCATGAGTCATGGGGTTAATTTTAGTTGCCTGGGTTTAATATTTTTTAGCACAAGTCCTTTCAGGACCTTTACAGTCCTTTAAGGACCCACGAGGCGGTAAATGTAATATTTTAAATGTGGGGGGCCTGCGGGGGTCCCTATGGACCCCTGCAGCAAGGGGTTAATGTGGGGATACTTTGGGGGTCCCGATGGGGACCTCCAGCATAGAAGGGGGTTGATTTTAGGTGCCGCGGCCGGGATTGCCAATAGTGTGCCGCGGGCCCTTTAAGGAGCTGTGGGGGGGAATTTAAAACTTTTAAATGCAGCAGGGGCCTGATTTATGCAGATCGGAGTTAATGTGGGAACACTTCTGGGGTCCCGATGGGGACCCCCAGCATAGAGTGGGGTAAATTTTGCTGGGAATTTAAAAGTTTTAAATGGAGCGGGGGCCTGACCGGTGCCGATCGGGGACCCCCGCTGCAAGGGGTTAATGTGGGGGTGGTCTGCAGGGTTCTCTATAGGGTCCCCTGCAGCATGGGGATGTGTTTTGGGAGCATCACATGGCTGTCTCGGGCTGCTCCGAGGCAGCACGTAGAGGCTTTAGGATTCCTTGCAGGAACGTTTTGTGCCCGTAGGGATTCTTCCGAGGTGCGAGATTAACCTCATAGATTTAAGGCTGCTTTTGAATCCGTAGCTCTCTCGGAGCCTATTCCCGGCCATTTTTAGTAGTCATCTCGCAAGGCAGGCTGCAAGGGACGTATTGGGGAATCAGTCCTCGGAAACAGCAAAAAACTGCCTTTTGCGAGGATAAAGAGAATTACGAGGGCTAATTTAATAAGGCCCTAGATTTGGATTCCACTTATTTGTAGACAGGAACTCCTCTTATTACTTTACCAGAGCTTTTCTTTTTACTAGACACGAGCCCCTCTTATTAGTAGATTGGAGCTCCATTTGCTCCACTTGTTACTAGACGACATGAGCTCCTCTTATTACTAAATCAGAACTCCACTTATTAGAAGACATGAGCTCCTCTTATTATTACTAGATCTGAGCTCCACATGTAACTAGACATGAGCTTCTCTTATTACTAGATCGGAGCTCCACTTGTTACTAGACATGAGCTCCTCTTATTACTAGATCGGAGCTCCACTTTTTAGCAGATAGGAGCTCAACTTATTTCTAAACATGAGCTCCTCTTATTACTAGACCGGATTCTGCTTATTACTAGATCGGAACTCCATTTGTTACTAGACATGAGCTCCTCTTATTACTAGATCAGATCTTCACTTATATGTAGACAGAAGCTCCACTTATTTCTAGACATGAGCTCCACTTATTACTAAATAAGGGCTCAACTTATTAGTAGACAGGAGCTCCACTTGTTACTAGGCATGAGCTCCTCTTATTACTAGATCAAAGCTCCTCTTATTGCTAGACATGAGCTCCTCTTATTACAATATATTAGTTCCTCTTATTACTAGACCTGAGCTACTCTTTTTACTAGGCATGAGCTCCTCTTATTACTAGACTGGAGCTCTGCTTATTACTGAATAGAGCTCCTCTTTTTACTAGACATGAGCTTCACTTATTACTACACCAGAGCCCCTCTTATTACTAGATCGGAGCTCCACTCATTACTAGACATGAGCTCCTCTTATTACTAGATCAGAGCTCCACTTATTAGCAGACATAAGCTCCACTTTTAATTAGACATGAGCTCCGCCTATTACTAGATCAGAGTTCCACTTATTAGTAGATAGGAGCTCCACTTATTACTAGATATGAGCTAATCTTATTACTAGACCGGAGCTCCTTTTTTTTACTAGACATGAGCTCTTCTTCTGAAAAGATCTGGGCTCCACTTATTAGAAGACAGAAGCTCCTCTTATTACTAAATATGGGCTCCACTTATGGTAGACAGGAGCTCCTCATTACTAGACCGGAGCTCATCTTTTTACTAGACATGAGCTTCTCGTATTACTAGATCTATGCTCCACTTATTAGTAGATAGGAGCTTTACTTATGACTAGATCTGAACTCCACTTATTAGTAGACAGGAGCTCCTTTTATTACTATATCAGAGCTCCTCATATTACTAGATCTTGGCTCCACTTAATAGTAGACAGGAGCTCCTCCTATTACTACATCAGAGCTCCTTTTATCATTAGACTGGAGCGCCTCTTATTACTAGATCGGAGCTCCACTTGTTAATAGTCATGAGCTCCTCTTATTACTAGATGAGAGCTCCACTTTTTAGTAGACAGGAGCTTCAATTATGACTAGGTTTGGACTCCATTTATTCATACACAGGAGCTCCTCTTATTACTAGAATAGAGCTCCTCTTATTACTAGACATGAGCTCCACTTACTACTAGACCGGGGCTCCTCTTATTACTAGATTGTAGCTCTACTTGTTACTAGACATGAGCTCCTCTTATTACTAGATCAGAGTTCCACTTATTAATAGATAGAAGCTCCACTTATTACTAGACATGAGTTCCTCTTATTACTAGACCGGAGCTCGACTTTTTACTAGACATGAGCCCCTCTTATTAGTAGATTGGAGATCCACTTATTACTAAACATTAACTCCTCTTATTACTAAACCACAGTTCGTCTTATTGCTAGATTGGAGCTCCTCCTATTAATAGACACAAGCTCCTCTCATTACTAGGTCAGAGCTCCATTTATTAGTAGACAGTAGCTTCACATATTACTAGATCTGGTCTCCAATTTTTAGTAGACAGGAGCTTCTCTTATTACAATACCAGAGCTCCTCTTTTTACTGAACACAAGCTTTTCTTATGAGCAGATTGGAGCTCCACTTGTTACTAGACATGAGCTCTTCTTATTACTAGATCGGAGCTCCACTTGTTACTAGACATTAGCTCCTCTTATTTCTAGATCGGAGCTCCACTTGTTACTAGACATTAGCTCCTCTTATTACTATATCGAAGCAACACTTATTGCTAAACATGAGCTCCTTTTATTACTAAACCACAGTTCTTCTTATTACTAGACATGAGCTCCTTTTATTACTAGACCGGGGGGGGGGGCTCTTTTTACTAGACATGAGCTTATCTTATTAATAGATCTGAGCTCCACTTATTGCTAGACATGAGCTTCTATAATTACTTAATAAGTGGAGCTCCTCTTTAACTAGACATGAGCTCCACTTATTGCTAGACATGAGTTCCTCTTTTTACTAGATATGAGCTTCTCTTATTACTAGATCGGAGCTCCACTTGTTACTAGACATGAGCTCTTCTTATTACTAGATCGGAGCTCCACTTGTTACTAGACATTAGCTCCTCTTATTATTATATCGAAGCACCACTTATTGCTAAACATGAGCTCCTTTTATTACTAAACCACAGTTCTTCTTATTACTAGACATGAGCTCCTTTTATTACTAGACCAGGGGGGGGGGGCTCTTTTTACTAGACATGAGCTTATCTTATTAATAGATCTTAGCTCCACTTATTGCTAGACATGAGCTTCTATAATTACTTAATAGGTGGAGCTCCTCTTTAACTAGACATGAGCTCCACTTATTGCAAGACATGAGTTCCTCTTTTTACTAGATATGAGCTTCTCTTATTACTAGATCTGGGCTTCACTTATTAGTAAACAGGAGCTCCACTTATTACTTGATCTGGTCTCCACTTGTTAGTAGACAGGAGCTCCTCTTAATACTAAACCAGACCTTGTTTTATTACTAGACATAAGTCTCTCTTATTACTAGATTGCAACTCCAATTATTGCTAGACCGGAGCTCCTCTTTTTTTTTTCTAGATATGAGCTCCTCTTACTACTGGACCACTGTTCCACTTATTACTAGACAAAATCTCCTCTTATTACTAAATTGCAACTCCTCTTGCTAGACATGAGCCCCTCTTATTACTAGATCAGAGCTCCACTTATTACTAGACATGAGTTCCTTTTTATTACTAGACATGAGCTCCTCTTATTACTAGATCAGAGCTCCACTTATTACTAGACACGAGTTTCTCTTATTACTAGACATGAGTTCCTCTTATTACTAGATCAGAGATCCACTTATTACTAGACATGAGTTCCTCTTATTATTAGATCAGAGATCCACGTATTGCTAGATATGAGCTCCTCTTATTACTAGATCGAAGCTTCTCTTATTACTAGATCTGGGCTCTGCTTATTGGTAGACCGGAGCTCCTTTTATTACTAGACAAGAGCTCCTCTTATTACTAGATGGGAGCTCCACTTATTACTAGAAATGAGCTCCTCTTGTTACTGGATCAGAGCTCCTCTTATTATTAGATCCGAGCTCCCCTTTTTAGTAGACAAGAGCTTCACTTATGAGTAGATTTGGACTCCACTTATTTGTAGACAGGAGCTCCTTTTATTACTATACCAGAGCTCCTCTTTTTACTAGATCTGGGCTCCGCTTATTAGTAGACAGGAGCTCCACTTATTACTAGACCGGAGCTCCACTTATAAGTAGAATTGAGCTCCACTTGTTACTAGACATGACCTCCTCTTATTACTATATCAGAGCTCCACTTTTTAGTAGACATGAGCTTCACTTATAACTGATTTGTACTCCACTTATTCATAGACAGGAGCTCCTTTTATTACTATACCGGAGCTCCTCTTTTTACTAGATATAATCCACTCTTATTAGTAGATTGGAGCTCCACTTGCTCCACTTGTTACTAGACATGAACTCCTCTTATTACTAGATCAGAGCTCCATTTAAAAAGGGGACAGGAGCTCCTCATATTACTAGATCAGAACTCCACTTATTATTAAACATGAGCTCCTCCTATTACTAGACCACAGTTCCTCCTATTTCTAGATTGGAGCTCCTCTTTTTAGTAGACATGAGCTCCTCTTATTACTAGATTAGAGCTCCACTTATTAGTAGACCGGAGCTCCTCTTTTTACTAGACACGAGCTCCTCTTATTACTAGATTAGAGCTCCACTTATTAGTAGACAGGAGCTCCTCTTATTACTAGTTCACAACTCCGATTGTTAGTAGACAGAAGCTCCACTTATTACTAGACTTGACTCCTCTTATTAATAGACCGGAGACGTCTCTTTTTACTAGACATGAGATTTTCTTATTACTGGATCTGAGCTCCACTTATTGCTAGACATGTGCTCCTCTTTTTAATAGATCTGAGCTCCTCTTATTACTAGACATGAGCTCCTCTTATTACTAGATATGAGCTCCTCTTATTACTAGACATGAGCTTCTCTTATTACTAGACATGAGCTCCTCTTATTGCTAGACATAAGCTTCACTTTTTACTAGACTAAAGCTCCTCTTATTGCTAGACATGAGCTCCTCTTATTAATAGTTTACATTTCCTCTTATTACTAGACATGAGCTCCTCTTATTACTAGATTGAAGCTCATCTTTTTACTAGACATGAGCTTCTCTTATTACTAAATTGTGACTCCACTTATTAGTAGACAGGAGCTCAACTTATTAATACAAATGAGCTCCTCTTATTATTAGATCGGAGCTCCTCTTATTGCTAGACATGAGCTCCTCTTATTACTAGAACAGAGCTCCTCTTATTACTAGAACAGAGCTCCTCTTATTACTAGATATGAGCTCCTCTTATTACTAGAACAGAGCTCCTCTTATTACTAGATCGGAGCACCACTTTTTGCTAGACATGAGCTCCTCTTATTACTAGAGCAGATCTCCCCTTTTTAGTAAACAGGAGCTCCACGTATTACTAGATCTGGGCTCCCCTTATTAGCAGACAGGAGCTCCTCTTAATACTAAATCAGACCTTGTCTTATTATTAGACTTGAGCTTCTCTTATTACTAGATCAGAGCTCCACATTTTAGTAGACAGGAGCTCCTCTTATTACTAGACCACAGTTCCTCTTATTGCTAGACATGAGCTTCACTTTTTACTAGACTAAAGCTCCTCTTATTACTAGACCGGAGCTCAACTTATTACTAGACATGAGCTGCTATTATTACTAGACCACAGTTCCACTTTTTACTAGACACAAGCTCCTCTTATAACTGGGTTGGAGCTCCTCTTATTACTAGATCGGGCCTCCTCTTATTACCAGACCAGAGCTCCACTTATTACTAGACATGAGCTCCTCTTATTACTAGATTAGAGTTCCTCTTATTACTAGATCAGAGCAAATCATATTACAATACATGAGCTCCTCTTATTACTAGATCAAAGCTTCTCTTATGGCTAGACATGAGCTCCTCTTTTTACTAGACATGAGCTCTTCTTATTGCTAGACATGAGATCCTCTTATTAGTAGATCAGAGCTCCTCTTTTTTCTAGACATGAGCTCCTCTTATTGCTAGACATGAGCTTCTCTTATTACTAGATCGGAGCTGCTCTTATTACTAGATCAGAGCTCCTCTTTTTTCTAGACATGAGCTCCTCTTATTGCTAGACATGAGCTTCTCTTATTACTAGATCGGAGCTGCTCTTATTACTAGATCAGAGCTCCTCTTATTGCTAGACATGAGCGCCTCTTATTACTAGATCGGAGCTCCTCTTATTGCTAGAAATGAGCTCCTCTTATTTTTAGTTTGAAGGTCCTCTTATTACTAGATCAGAGCTCCTCTTATTTTAAGTTTGAAGGTCCTCTTAATGGTAGATCAGAGCTCCTCCTATTGGTAGATATGAGCACCTCTTATTTCTAGATTGGAGGTCCTCTTATTGCTAGACATGAGCACCTCTTATTACTAGATTAGAGCTCCTCTTTTTTTCTAGTCATGAGCTCCTCTTATTACTAGATCGGAGGTCCTCTTATTGCTAGACATGAGCTCCTTTTTTTTCTAGATTGGATGTCTTTTTATTGCTAGACATGAGCTTCTCTTATTACTAGATTAGAGCACCTCTTTTTTCTAGTCATGAGCTCCTCTTATTACTAGATCAGAGGTCCTCTTATTGCTAGACATGAGCTCCTTTTTTTTCTAGATTGGATGTCTTTTTATTGCTAGACATGAGCTTCTCTTATTACTAGATCAGAGCTCCTCTTTTTTCTAGACATAAGCTCATCTTATTAGTAGTTTAGAGCTCCTCTTATTGGTACATATGAGCACCTCTTATTTCTAGATCGGAGGTCATCTTATTAGTAGACATGGGCTCCTCTTTTTTCTAGATTGGAGGTCCTCTCGTTGCTAGACAAAAGCTACTCTTATTACTAGATCAGATCTCCTCTTTTTTTCTAGACATGAGTTCCTCCTATTATTAGATCAGAGCTCCTCTTATTGCTAGACATGAGTACCTTTTTTTCTAGATCGGATGTCCTCTTATTGCTAGACATGAGCTTCTCTTATTACTAAATTGTGACTCCACTTATTAGTAGACAGGAGCTCAACTTATTACTACAAATGAGCTCCTCTTATTATTAGATCGGAGCTTCTCTTATTGCTAGACATGAGCTCCTCTTATTACTAGAACAGAGCTCCTCTTATTACTAGAACAGAGCTCCTCTTATTACTAGATCGGAGCACCACTTTTTGCTAGACATGAGCTCCTCTTATTACTAGAGCAGATCTCCCCTTTTTAGTAAACAGGAGCTCCACGTATTACTAGATCTGGGCTCCCCTTATTAGTAGACAGGAGCTCCTCTTAATACTAAATCAGACCTTGTCTTATTATTAGACTTGAGCTTCTCTTATTACTAGATCAGAGCTCCACATTTTAGTAGACAGGAGCTCCTCTTATTACTAGACCACAGTTCCTCTTATTGCTAGACATGAGCTTCACTTTTTACTAGACTAAAGCTCCTCTTATTACTAGACCGCAGCTCAACTTATTACTAGACATGAGCTCCTATTATTACTAGACCACAGTTCCACTTTTTACTAGACACAAGCTCATCTTATTACTGGGTTGGAGCTCCTCTTATCACTAGATCGGGCCTCCTCTTATTACCAGACCAGAGCTCCACTTATTACTAGACATGAGCTCCTCTTATTACTAGATTAGAGTTCCTCTTATTACTAGATCAGAGCAAATCATATTACAATACATGAGCTCCTCTTATTACTAGATCAAAGCTTCTCTTATGGCTAGACATGAGCTCCTCTTTTTACTAGACATGAGCTCTTCTTATTGCTAGACATGAGATCCTCTTATTACTAGATCAGAGCTCCTCTTTTTTCTAGACATGAGATCCTCTTATTACTAGATCAGAGCTCCTCTTTTTTCTAGACATGAGCTCCTCTTATTGCTAGACATGAGCTTCTCTTATTACTAGATCGGAGCTGCTCTTATTACTAGATCAGAGCTCCTCTTATTGCTAGACATGAGCGCCTCTTATTACTAGATCGGAGCTCCTCTTATTGCTAGAAATGAGCTCCCCTTATTTTTAGTTTGAAGGTCCTCTTATTACTAGATCAGAGCTCCTCTTATTTTAAGTTTGAAGGTCTTCTTAATAGTAGATCAGAGCTCCTCCTATTGGTAGATATGAGCACCTCTTATTTCTAGATCAGAGGTCCTCTTATTGCTAGACATGAGCTTCTCTTATTACTAGATCAGAGCTCCTCTTATTTTAAGTTTGAAGGTCCTCTTAATGGTAGATCAGAGCTCCTCCTATTGGTAGATATGAGCACCTCTTATTTCTAGATTGGAGGTCCTCTTATTGCTAGACATGAGCACCTCTTATTACTAGATTAGAGCTCCTCTTTTTTTCTAGTCATGAGCTCCTCTTATTACTAGATCGGAGGTCCTCTTATTGCTAGACATGAGCTCCTTTTTTTTCTAGATTGGATGTCTTTTTATTGCTAGACATGAGCTTCTCTTATTACTAGATCAGAGCTCCTCTTTTTTCTAGACATGAGCTCCTCTTATTGCTAGACATGAGCTTCTCTTATTACTAGATCGGAGCTGCTCTTATTACTAGATCAGAGCTCCTCTTATTGCTAGACATGAGCGCCTCTTATTACTAGATCGGAGCTCCTCTTATTGCTAGAAATGAGCTCCCCTTATTTTTAGTTTGAAGGTCCTCTTATTACTAGATCAGAGCTCCTCTTATTTTAAGTTTGAAGGTCTTCTTAATAGTAGATCAGAGCTCCTCCTATTGGTAGATATGAGCACCTCTTATTTCTAGATCAGAGGTCCTCTTATTGCTAGACATGAGCTTCTCTTATTACTAGATCAGAGCTCCTCTTATTTTAAGTTTGAAGGTCCTCTTAATGGTAGATCAGAGCTCCTCCTATTGGTAGATATGAGCACCTCTTATTTCTAGATTGGAGGTCCTCTTATTGCTAGACATGAGCACCTCTTATTACTAGATTAGAGCTCCTCTTTTTTTCTAGTCATGAGCTCCTCTTATTACTAGATCGGAGGTCCTCTTATTGCTAGACATGAGCTCCTTTTTTTTCTAGATTGGATGTCTTTTTATTGCTAGACATGAGCTTCTCTTATTACTAGATTAGAGCACCTCTTTTTTTCTAGTCATGAGCTCCTCTTATTACTAGATCAGAGGTCCTCTTATTGCTAGACATGAGCTCCTTTTTTTTCTAGATTGGATGTCTTTTTATTGCTAGACATGAGCTTCTCTTATTACTAGATCAGAGCTCCTCTTTTTTCTAGACATAAGCTCATCTTATTAGTAGTTTAGAGCTCCTCTTATTGGTACATATGAGCACCTCTTATTTCTAGATCGGAGGTCATCTTATTAGTAGACATGGGCTCCTCTTTTTTCTAGATTGGAGGTCCTCTCGTTGCTAGACAAAAGCTACTCTTATTACTAGATCAGATCTCCTCTTTTTTTCTAGACATGAGTTCCTCCTATTATTAGATCAGAGCTCCTCTTATTGCTAGACATGAGTACCTTTTTTTCTAGATCGGATGTCCTCTTATTGCTAGACATGAGCTTCTCTTATTACTAAATTGTGACTCCACTTATTAGTAGACAGGAGCTCAACTTATTACTACAAATGAGCTCCTCTTATTATTAGATCGGAGCTTCTCTTATTGCTAGACATGAGCTCCTCTTATTACTAGAACAGAGCTCCTCTTATTACTAGAACAGAGCTCCTCTTATTACTAGATCGGAGCACCACTTTTTGCTAGACATGAGCTCCTCTTATTACTAGAGCAGATCTCCCCTTTTTAGTAAACAGGAGCTCCACGTATTACTAGATCTGGGCTCCCCTTATTAGTAGACAGGAGCTCCTCTTAATACTAAATCAGACCTTGTCTTATTATTAGACTTGAGCTTCTCTTATTACTAGATCAGAGCTCCACATTTTAGTAGACAGGAGCTCCTCTTATTACTAGACCACAGTTCCTCTTATTGCTAGACATGAGCTTCACTTTTTACTAGACTAAAGCTCCTCTTATTACTAGACCGGAGCTCAACTTATTACTAGACATGAGCTCCTATTATTACTAGACCACAGTTCCACTTTTTACTAGACACAAGCTCCTCTTATTACTGGGTTGGAGCTCCTCTTATCACTAGATCAGGCCTCCTCTTATTACCAGACCAGAGCTCCACTTATTACTAGACATGAGCTCCTCTTATTACTAGATTAGAGTTCCTCTTATTACTAGATCAGAGCAAATCATATTACAATACATGAGCTCCTCTTATTACTAGATCAAAGCTTCTCTTATGGCTAGACATGAGCTCCTCTTTTTACTAGACATGAGCTCTTCTTATTGCTAGACATGAGATCCTCTTATTACTAGATCAGAGCTCCTCTTTTTTCTAGACATGAGCTCCTCTTATTGCTAGACATGAGCTTCTCTTATTACTAGATCGGAGCTGCTCTTATTACTAGATCAGAGCTCCTCTTATTGCTAGACATGAGCGCCTCTTATTACTAGATCGGAGCTCCTCTTATTGCTAGAAATGAGCTCCTCTTATTTTTAGTTTGAAGGTCCTCTTATTACTAGATCAGAGCTCCTCTTATTTTAAGTTTGAAGGTCTTCTTAATAGTAGATCAGAGCTCCTCCTATTGGTAGATATGAGCACCTCTTATTTCTAGATCAGAGGTCCTCTTATTGCTAGACATGAGCTTCTCTTATTAATAGATCAGAGCTCCTCTTATTTTAAGTTTGAAGGTCCTCTTAATGGTAGATCAGAGCTCCTCCTATTGGTAGATATGAGCACCTCTTTTTTCTAGATTGGAGGTCCTCTTATTGCTAGACATGAGCACCTCTTATTACTAGATTAGAGCTCCTCTTTTTTTCTAGTCATGAGCTCCTCTTATTACTAGATCGGAGGTCCTCTTATTGCTAGACATGAGCTCCTTTTTTTTTCTAGATTGGATGTCTTTTTATTGCTAGACATGAGCTTCTCTTATTACTAGATTAGAGCACCTCTTTTTTTCTAGTCATGAGCTCCTCTTATTACTAGATCAGAGGTCCTCTTATTGCTAGACATGAGCTCCTTTTTTTTCTAGATTGGATGTCTTTTTATTGCTAGACATGAGCTTCTCTTATTACTAGATCAGAGCTCCTCTTTTTTCTAGACATAAGCTCTTCTTATTGCTAGACATGAGATCCTCTTATTACTAGATCAGAGCTCCTCTTATGGCTAGACATGAGCTCCTCTTTTTACTAGACATGAGCTCTTCTTATTGCTAGACATGAGATCCTCTTATTACTAGATCAGAGCTCCTCTTTTTTCTAGACATGAGCTCCTCTTATTGCTAGACATGAGCTTCTCTTATTACTAGATCGGAGCTGCTCTTATTACTAGATCAGAGCTCCTCTTATTGCTAGACATGAGCGCCTCTTATTACTAGATCGGAGCTCCTCTTATTGCTAGAAATGAGCTCCTCTTATTTTTAGTTTGAAGGTCCTCTTATTACTAGATCAGAGCTCCTCTTATTTTAAGTTTGAAGGTCTTCTTAATAGTAGATCAGAGCTCCTCCTATTGGTAGATATGAGCACCTCTTTTTTCTAGATCAGAGGTCCTCTTATTGCTAGACATGAGCTTCTCTTATTACTAGATCAGAGCTCCTCTTATTTTAAGTTTGAAGGTCCTCTTAATGGTAGATCAGAGCTCCTCCTATTGGTAGATATGAGCACCTCTTTTTTCTAGATTGGAGGTCCTCTTATTGCTAGACATGAGCACCTCTTATTACTAGATTAGAGCTCCTCTTTTTTTCTAGTCATGAGCTCCTCTTATTACTAGATCGGAGGTCCTCTTATTGCTAGACATGAGCTCCTTTTTTTTTCTAGATTGGATGTCTTTTTATTGCTAGACATGAGCTTCTCTTATTACTAGATTAGAGCACCTCTTTTTTTCTAGTCATGAGCTCCTCTTATTACTAGATCAGAGGTCCTCTTATTGCTAGACATGAGCTCCTTTTTTTTCTAGATTGGATGTCTTTTTATTGCTAGACATGAGCTTCTCTTATTACTAGATCAGAGCTCCTCTTTTTTCTAGACATAAGCTCATCTTATTAGTAGTTTAGAGCTCCTCTTATTGGTAGATATGAGCACCTCTTATTTCTAGATCGGAGGTCATCTTATTAGTAGACATGGGCTCCTCTTTTTTCTAGATTGGAGGTCCTCTCGTTGCTAGACAAAAGCTACTCTTATTACTAGATCAGATCTCCTCTTTTTTTCTAGACATGAGTTCCTCCTATTATTAGATCAGAGCTCCTCTTATTACTAAATTGTGACTCCACTTATTAGTAGACAGGAGCTCAACTTATTACTACAAATGAGCTCCTCTTATTATTAGATCGGAGCTTCTCTTATTGCTAGACATGAGCTCCTCTTATTACTAGAACAGAGCTCCTCTTATTACTAGAACAGAGCTCCTCTTATTACTAGATCGGAGCACCACTTTTTGCTAGACATGAGCTCCTCTTATTACTAGAGCAGATCTCCCCTTTTTAGTAAACAGGAGCTCCACGTATTACTAGATCTGGGCTCCCCTTATTAGTAGACAGGAGCTCCTCTTAATACTAAATCAGACCTTGTCTTATTATTAGACTTGAGCTTCTCTTATTACTAGATCAGAGCTCCACATTTTAGTAGACAGGAGCTCCTCTTATTACTAGACCACAGTTCCTCTTATTGCTAGACATGAGCTTCACTTTTTACTAGACTAAAGCTCCTCTTATTACTAGACCGGAGCTCAACTTATTACTAGACATGAGCTCCTATTATTACTAGACCACAGTTCCACTTTTTACTAGACACAAGCTCCTCTTATTACTGGGTTGGAGCTCCTCTTATCACTAGATCGGGCCTCCTCTTATTACCAGACCAGAGCTCCACTTATTACTAGACATGAGCTCCTCTTATTACTAGATTAGAGTTCCTCTTATTACTAGATCAGAGCAAATCATATTACAATACATGAGCTCCTCTTATTACTAGATCAAAGCTTCTCTTATGGCTAGACATGAGCTCCTCTTTTTACTAGACATGAGCTCTTCTTATTGCTAGACATGAGATCCTCTTATTACTAGATCAGAGCTCCTCTTTTTTCTAGACATGAGCTCCTCTTATTGCTAGACATGAGCTTCTCTTATTACTAGATCGGAGCTGCTCTTATTACTAGATCAGAGCTCCTCTTATTGCTAGACATGAGCGCCTCTTATTACTAGATTGGAGCTCCTCTTATTGCTAGAAATGAGCTCCTCTTATTTTTAGTTTGAAGGTCCTCTTATTACTAGATCAGAGCTCCTCTTATTTTAAGTTTGAAGGTCCTTTTAATGGTAGATCAGAGCTCCTCCTATTGGTAGATATGAGCACCTCTTATTTCTAGATTGGAGGTCCTCTTATTTCTAGTCATGAGCTCCTCTTATTACTAGATCAGAGCTCCACTTATTGCTAGACATGAGCTCCTCTTATTTCTAGATCAGAGGTTCTTTTATTGCTAGACATGAGCTCCTCTTATTACTAGATCAGTGCTCCACTTATTGCTAGACATGAGCTCCTCTTATTTCTAGATCAGAGGTTCTTTTATTGCTAGACATGAGCTCCTCTTATTACTAGATCAGTGCTCCACTTATTGCTAGACATGAGCTCCACTTATTAGTAGAAAGAAGCTCCACTTATTGCTAGACATAAACTCCTCTTATTACTAGATTGGAGCTCCTCTTATTGCTAGACATGAGCTCATCTTATTACTAGATTGAGCTCCTCTTATTGCTAGACATGAGCTCCAATTATTTCTAGATCGGAGGTCCTCTTATTGCTAGACATGAGCTCCTCTTATTTCTAGATCATAGGTCCTCTTATTGCTAGTCATGAGCTCCTCTTATTACTAGATCAGAGCTCCACTTATTTCTAGACATGAACTCCTCTTATTACTAGATCGGAGCTCCTCTTATTGCTAGACATGAGCTCCTCTTATTTCTAGATCGGAGGTCCTCTTATTGCTAGACATGAGCTCCTCTTATTACTAGATAGAGCTCCACACATTGCTAGACATGAGCTCATCTTATTACTAGATCAGAGCTCCTCTTATTGCTAGACGTGAGCTCCTCTTATTACAAGATTGGAGGTCCTCTCATTGCTAGACATGAGCTCCTCTTATTACTAGACATGAGCTTCTCTTATTACTAGATCAGAGCTCCTCTTTTTTTCTAGACATGAGCGCCTCTTATTACTAGATCAGAACTCCTTTTTTTCTAGTCATGAGCTCCTCTTATTACTAGATTGGAGGTCCTCTTATTGCTAGACATGAGCTCCTCTTATTACTAGATTGGAGCTCCTTTTGTTGCTAGGCATGAGCTCCTCTTTTTTTTAGATCGGAACTCCTCTTATTGCTAGACATGAGCTTCTCTTATCACTAGATCAGAGCTCCTCTTTTTTTCTAGTCATGAGCTCCTCTTATTACTAGATCGGAGGTCCTCTCATTGCTAGACACAAGCTTCTCTTATTACTAGATCAGAGCTCCTTTTTTTCTTGTCATGCTCTTCTCTTATTACTAGATCAGAGCTCCACTTATTGCTAGACATGAGCTCCTCTTATTACTAGATCAGAGCTCCACTTATTGCTAGACATGAGCTTCTCTTATTACTAGATCAGAGCTCCACTTATTGCTAGACATGAGCTCCTCTTATTTCTAGATCAGAGGTTCTTTTATTGCTAGACATGAGCTCCTCTTATTACTAGATCAGTGCTCCACTTATTGCTAGACATGAGCTCCACTTATTAGTAGAAAGAAGCTCCACTTATTGCTAGACATAAACTCCTCTTATTACTAGATTGGAGCTCCTCTTATTGCTAGACATGAGCTCATCTTATTACTAGATTGAGCTCCTCTTATTGCTAGACATGAGCTCCAATTATTTCTAGATCGGAGGTCCTCTTATTGCTAGACATGAGCTCCTCTTATTTCTAGATCATAGGTCCTCTTATTGCTAGTCATGAGCTCCTCTTATTACTAGATCAGAGCTCCACTTATTTCTAGACATGAACTCCTCTTATTACTAGATCGGAGCTCCTCTTATTGCTAGACATGAGCTCCTCTTATTTCTAGATCGGAGGTCCTCTTATTGCTAGACATGAGCTCCTCTTATTACTAGATTGGAGCTCCTCTTGTTGCTAGACATGAACTCCTCTTGTTCTAGATCGGAGGTCGTCTTATTGCTTGACATGAGCTTCTCTTATTACTAGATCAGAGCTCCTCTTTTTTTCTAGTCAGGAGCTTCTATTATTACTAGATCAGAGCTCCACTTATTTCTAGACATGAGCTCCTCTTATTACTAGATCGGAGCTCCACTTATTGCTAGACATGAGCTTCACTTATTACTAGATCAGAGCTCCACTTATTGCTAGACATGAGCTCCTTTTATTTCTAGATCAGAGCTCCACTTTTTTCTAGACTTGAGCTCCTCTTATTACTAGATTGGAGCTCCACTTATTGCTAGACATGAGCTCCTATTATAACTAGATTGGAGCTCCTCTTTTTTCTAGATGGGAGGTCCTCTCATTGCTTGACATGAGCTTCTCGTATTACTAGATCAGAGGTCCTCTTATTGCTAGACATGAGCTCCTCTTATTACTAGATCAGAGCTCCTCTTATTGCTAGACATAAGCTCCTTTTATTTCTAGATCAGAGCTCCACTTATTGCTAGACATAAGCTCATCTTATTACTAGATTGGAGCTCCTCTTATTGCTAGACATGAGCTCCTCTTATTGCTAGACATGAGCTCCTCTTATTTCTAGATCAGAGGTCCTCTTATTGCTAGACATGAGCTCCTCTTATTACTAGATTGGATCCCCTCTTAATGCTAGACATGAGCTCCTCTGATTACTAGATCAGAGGTCCTCTTATTGCTAGACATGAGCTCCTTTCATTTCTAGATCAGAGCTCCACTTATTGCTAGACATGAGCTCATCTTATTACTAGATTGGAGCCCCTCTTATTGCTCGACATGAGCTCCTCTTTTTTCTAGATCATAGCTCCACTTACTGCTAGACATGAGCTCCTCTTATTACTAGATCAGGATTTCTCTTTGTTCTAGACAGGAGCTCCTCTTATTACTAGATCAGAGCTCCACTTATTACTAAACATGAGTTCCTCCTATTTCTAGAACAGAGCTCCACTTATGGACCGGAGCTCCTCTTAATTGTATCTTTTAATGTCCCTAATGAGATCAAACTCATTGTCAGATAATTGTAAAACTCTTTCTCCATCCAGTTCACCTTTGGAAGGACATGATTGGGGTAGGATATTTATCTTGTATCATTAAAACTTCCCTCACATGGTTTAACTTAAATGATAATGTTACAACAATGTGTTCTCTAAACTCTGAAGACGCCAGACTTTATTATTAAAGCCAAATAATAGCAGAAATAGTTTTATCTCTAAGCATTTATAGAAATATTTATATACTGTCGTAGACCTGGATTATGGAGAAGGAGGATATAAGTTGTGTGAATATCATAAAACCTTCACTAACAAAGCATTGGCTGTTTTATATGATTTAAAGAGAGCACAATAAATAGTTTTATATGATTTAAAAGTGCATGCTTTATATATTACAAATGTTTATTTTTTTCATGAAAAAGTATAAAGTAAAACCTGTTGAACTTCATTGAAGCTAACAGGAAGTGCAGAGAGCATTCTTTAGTGGGTAGATCTCATTGGCTGACATATGGCATGCCCCCAAGAGCAGGTGTCTGAATATGATTGTGTGCTCAGAGTTATTATATACTAGCGACTTGCCCGTCAAAAAATGACGGTCAATAAAAGAAAGTGTTGAAATGCTGTTTGCCACACAATGTGAGTGTACTGTGTGCCTCAACTATATAGACCCCTCTAACACACTAATGAACGCATGTAATAACACTATAAGTGACATGAGGGTCATCCAGGACCCTCATGACCCAAAGTGTAAGCACTACACCATTTTAACCTGGTCACTTATGGGGGTCTATCCAGACCCTCATAAGCCTCTATTTAACCCCATCAGTCCCATAAGGGTATATTATGACCATTATGGGCCTTTTACAACCCAACATGAACCACATAAGAGCCATGACTGTCCTCAAGGACCATCATGACACTAAGTATAAACACTACACTGCACTATACCCCCCCAATAAAACATTAAATATCAACTAAACAGCCCCTACACTAACCTATTAACACCTACACTACCTACCTACCCCCTAATAACCCCCTCCCCACTATTGTAATTACAGAAATCATAAAAAGTAAAAAGTCATCCAAAATCAAAAATCTACATTACATAAAATAAAAAAATAAAAAATCACCAAACATAAAAAATGTAGATTACAGAAAAAAAAAACCTGTCACAAAAAATAAAAAAAGGAATATTACAGAAAAAAAAAAAAATACATTACACCCCCCCCCCCCATTACAGTAAAAAAAAATTACACACCTGAAAAGGAAATACATATAATACATACAATCGAATACAATACAATTAAATACAATACAATACACCCCTATCTAATATACACCCCCCTATCTAATATACAATACTATCTATCTAATATACATCCCCCTATCTAATATACAATAAATACTATCTATATACTATACATGTCCCTATCTATCTAATTTACAATACATGCTATCTCTATATAGCAACCCTAATTCTAAGCTACAATACAATTATTAAGACCCCTTACCTTTGAGATGTTTCTTCAGATCACCAACCTAGGGTAAAAAAGGTTAAAAAATTACTACAACACGTTTACATAAAATAAATAAACATTCTAAACATTCTAAATATTATGCTCACCTTTCCAGCATGTCCCGTCCATCTTTGTTTCTCCGTCGCGGCCCCTGTTAAAAAAAAAACATTACATTAGCACATATACATAAACATAAAACCAAGTAAAATAAACACAATCTACATTGTACTTACCTCCCCACGATGTCTCCGGCCTCCTGGTGTTCTGCCCCGGATGGGCCCTGGAAACCATCCACACTCTTTAAAAAAAAAAAAAAAACAACAAACGTCCCAGACGCTAATGAGCTTCCTACGGAGTGTTCCAGAATAAAATTGGCAATGGTGGCTTCTGATTGGCTGAAAACGCTGTCTATCAGCCAATGAGAAGACGCCAATTGTGAACCAATGAGAAAGGGATACACCCCAAAATCCCACGCTGATTGGATAACGCACCTGTCAATCTTTATTTGAACCAATCCGAAGGCTTTATTGCCATCAGCCAATCACAAAGGAATACACCCCACGTACTGATTGGTGAAGACAGCTGCGTCTTCCCATTGGCTGTAATACTGATTGACCATGACAATAGCCAATGAGAAGGCGCAAATGCCTTCACCAATCAGTACGTGGGGATGTATTCCATTGTGATTGGCTATTGTCAGTGCAACCAATCAGAATGCGCAGATGCCTCCAGCCAATCAACCTGTGGGGGTGTATTCCATTGTGATTGGCTGAAGGCATCTGCGCCTTGTGATTGGTTTAAATAAAGATTGACAGGTGCATTATCCAATCAGAGTGGGATTTTAAGGTGTATCCCTTTCTGATTGGCTCACACATTGGCGCCTCCTGATTGGGTGAATTTGATAGACAGCGTTTTCAACCAATCAGAAGGCGCCATTGCCTATTTTCTTCCTTAAAAGTCTCCGGGAGCCTCATTAGCGTCGGGGATGTCCGTGAGTGCGGATGTGAGCAATTTCTTTTTTTTTTACAGGGCGGGACAGAAGAGGAGGAGGAGGCCGGAGACATCGCAGGGAGGTAAGTACAAGGTAGATTATGTTTATTTTATTTTTATGTTTATGTATGTATATTAATGTTATGTTTTTTTTAACAGGTGCCACATCGGAGAAGAAAAAAAGAAGGAGGACGGGACGTGCTGGAAAGGTGAGTAGAATATTTAGAATGTTTATTTATTTACTGTAAATGTGTTGCACTATTTTTTTTTTTTTTCCTAGGTGGCTGATCTGAATGGACATCTGCAAAGGTAAGTGGTCTTAATTATTTTATTTTAGCTTAGAATTAGATTATTTTATATATAGATAGCATTTATTGTATGTTAGCTAGGGGTATGTGTTTTATATTGATAGCATAGCATGTATTGTATATTAGATTGTGGTATTTATTTAGATAGATTGGGGGAAGTATATTAGATAGATAGGGTGTATATTAGATAGATAGCATTTATTGTATATTAGATAGATTGGGTAATGTATATTAGATAGATAGGATGTATATTAGACAGGAGTGTATTGTATTGTTTTGTATTTAATTGTATTGTATGTATATGTATTTCCTTTTCAGATGTGTAATTTTTTTTCTGTAGTGGGGGGGGTTGTAATGTATTTTTTTATTTTCTGTAATGTTCCTTTTTTATTTTCTGTAATGTAGATTTTTTATTTTTTGTGACTTTTTTATTTTTATTTTCTGTAATTAGAGTGGTGGGGGTTATTAGGGGGTAGGTAGTGTAGGTAGATAGTGTTGGTGTTAATAGGTTAGTGTAGAGGGTGTTTAGTTGATATTAAATGTTTTATTGGGGGGGTACAGTGCAGTGTAGTGTTTATACTTAGTGTGGACCGTCATGGCACGTATGTGGTTAATGTTGGGTTGTAACAGGCCCATAATGGTCTTAATATACCCTTATGGGACTGATGGGGTTAAACAGAGGCGTATGAGGGTCTGTATGGACCCCCATAAGTGACAGGGTTAATTAGCGGTTTATGGGGTCTGTATTGACCCCATGAGTAAGAGGGGGTTAATTAGGGGCTTATGGGGGGGCTGTATTGACCCTCCTGAGTGACGGGGTTAATTAAGGGTTTATGGGGGTCTGTATTGACCTCCATGAGTGAGGGGGTTAATTAAGTGCTTATGGGGGTCTGTATTGACCACCATGAGTGACAGGGTCAATGAAGGGCTTATGGGGGTCTATATTTACCCACATGAGTGACAGGGTTAATGAAGGGCTTATGGGGGTCTGTATTGACCCCCTTGAGTGACAGGGTTAATAAAGGGCTTATGGGGGTCTGTATTGACCCCCATGTGTGACAGGGTTAATGAAGGGCTTATGGGGGTCTATATTGACCCCCATGAGTGACAGGGTAATGAAGGGCTTATGGGGATCTATATTGACTCCCATGAGTGACAGGGTTAATGAAGTGCTTATGGGGGTCTATATTGACCTCATGAGTGACAGGGTTAATAAATGGGGTTATGGGGGTCTGTATTGACACACATGAGTGACAGGGTTAATGATGGACTTATGGGGGTCTGTATTGATCTCCATGAGTGACAGGGTTAATGAAGGGCTTATGGGGGTCTATATTGACCTCATGAGTGACAGGGTTAATGAAGGGCTTATGGGGGTCTGTATTGACACACATGAGTGACAGGGTTAATGATGGACTTATGGGGGTCTGTATTGATCTCCATGAGTGACAGGGTTAATGAAGGGCTTATGGGGGTCTATATTGACCCCCATGAATGACAGGGTTAATTAGGAGTTTATGGGGGTCTGTATTGACCCCCATGAGTGAAGGGGTTAATAAAGTGCTCATGGGGATCTGTATTGACCCCCATGAGTGACAGGGTTAATAAAGGGCTCATGGGGGTCTATATTAACCCCCATGAGTGATCGGGTTAATGAAGTGCTTATGGGGGCCTGTATTGACCCCATGAGTCACAGGGTTAATTAGGGGTGTATGGGGGTCTGTATTGACCCCCATGAGTGACAGGGTTAATGAAGGGCTTATGGGGGTCTATATTGACCCCCATGAGTGACAGGGTTAATGAAGGGCTTATGGGGGTCTGTATTGATCCCCATGAGTGACAGGGTTAATGAAGGGCTTATGGGGGTCTATATTGACCCACATGAGTGACAGGGTTAATGAAGGGCTTATGGGGGTCTGTATTGACCCCCTTGAGTGACAGGGTTAATAAAGGGCTTATGGGGGTCTGTATTGACCCCCATGTGTGACAGGGTTAATGAAGGGCTTATGGGGGTCTATATTGACCCAAATGAGTGACAGGGTAATGAAGGGCTTATGGGGATCTATATTGACTCCCATGAGTGACAGGGTTAATGAAGTGCTTATGGGGGTCTATATTGACCTCATGAGTGACAGGGTTAATGAAGGGCTTATGGGGGTCTGTATTGACACACATGAGTGACAGGGTTAATGATGGACTTATGGGGGTCTGTATTGATCTCCATGAGTGACAGGGTTAATGAAGGGCTTATGGGGGTCTATATTGACCCCCATGAATGACAGGGTTAATTAGGAGTTTATGGGGGTCTGTATTGACCCCCATGAGTGAAGGGGTTAATAAAGTGCTCATGGGGATCTGTATTGACCCCCATGAGTGACAGGGTTAATAAAGGACTCATGGGGGTCTATATTAACCCCCATGAGTGATCGGGTTAATGAAGTGCTTATGGGGGCCTGTATTGACCCCATGAGTGACAGGGTTAATTAGGGGTGTATGGGGGTCTGTATTGACCCCCATGAGTGACAGGGTTAATGAAGGGCTTATGGGGGTCTATATTGACCCCCATGAGTGACAGGGTTAATGAAGGGCTTATGGGGGTCTGTATTGATCCCCATGAGTGACAGGGTTAATGAAGGGCTTATGGGGGTCTATATTGACCCCCATGAATGACAGGGTTAATTAGGAGTTTATGGGGGTCTAAATTGACCTCCATGAGTGACAGGGTGATAGTGTATATTTGTTTTCTTTTATAACGGGTTCTTTTATTAAGGACCCGTAACGAGGGAATTTTGAATTTTCATTGCAGCAGGGGTCCCCGATCATATGCGATCGGGACCCCCACTGCGATGGTTAATGTGGGGTTAATGCGGGTTTCCGAGCTTATCTTGGATCCCTTCTTGGGTAAGTTGTACGTGGCTGTGGCTTTCGGGTTTTTTCGGCGGCCATTTTTTCTCTTGCTTAGGGGATTTTCATGTGTCTGAACTCGGGAATTTGGACTTAACTGGAGGTGTAACTTCACTTCCAGAGGTCCTGGATGCCACCCCCCCCCCCCCTTGCTATGGGTAAGCGTTTTATGTATATTTTGTGAGTATTTGGTGTGTTTTGACTGTTTTTTGGTGTGCGCGGTTCGGCCGTTATGATCGTATTTTTCGTGCGTGTGGGTGTTTGTGCTGTTAAGGTTGGTTCCGAGGTCGTTTTTTTTTCTAAAAGTCGTGCGTGTGTTTGTGTTTTTTAACCGCATGTGAGGCGCCTTTGAGCCTCCACCTCCGTAAATGCGGACCCTCGTGATTTGCGGACAAACACAGCCGACGTTGGAGCCTCCACCTTCCGCAAATGCAGCATCCCTCGTTTCGGCTCGTATGCTCACAACTATATATGTGATAAAACACAAAGCGCACTGTGACACATTACCACACAACATCTTTCTAATGCAACAAAGAAACAAACTCTTTCCAAGGCCGCCTTGAATATTTACTGGAGAAATCTAGATCAGAGCCCTCGGTGTCTAGAAGTGTTAGATTTCTGTACCCACACACATACCTTCTTTTGGCTGATAGACTGGGTGGAATGTTCTAGATTTATAGTCGGCCAATAGGTCCAGTCCTGAAGAAGCTCTGATCCCCGTCTGTTGGTCGTAGCCTTCCTGTGCCCCTGCCGCTATAACTTCCAGTCAACTAGGCTCCTTGTTTCATGAAGTTCCTCCTCCAAGCAGACATCCAGGTAGCCCCCATCGTTCTCTCCCTGACAGATCTGTCCCCCCATCCAAATCCTGGCTCACTCGCCACTGAACCTCACTGTGTCCTCCCATCTCAGCCTCCTCTGGGGACAGTCTGTAATACTCCATATTGCTGCTTGGCTCTGCAGTTGCTGTCTTAGATAATTGATGATGGATCCGACCGCTTTCACCTGTTGTTACAATTTGCTTTCTTCAGTTGGTCTCGATAAGGATGTTATGGCCAAACCTACCCAGCAGATCTTTCAGGTCCCATCACCAAGGCAGCAGATGTCTCTAAACTCCTCTTCCTTGGATGCAGCATTAAACATGTCGCACACGGGGTCCACATACATGACACGTCACCTGGACAAGTGGTGCTGGAACAGCTTTTATTGTGGTGAAAACTTCATAAAAGATGCATTTTTTTATGTATCAATCATCACAGAAAACTTTCCTAATTAACTGACTCTATACATAATAGTTACAGATGACATCATCACATTCTAAAGCAGTTAACTCTTCATGAACCGAACATGAAACATCGGAATTTAACATCATAAGTCAAACACACATAGAGATGTCACATATCATACAGTAATTAACATACATAAGGTCATCAACATATCATTAAAAAACATATTAAATAGCTCTAACAACTACTGGACCTTGCAGAGGTGGGTCAGACAAGGTACAGCGTCCCTGTCACACAACGAACTATGCCCAGGAGGCTGTCCTGATGGAAATAATTATGCGAGTCCAAAGGGTGCTCAGGGGGATCATGACACCAGGATATCTCATGTTTAACAAGATGAAATATCTCTCACTGTTGCCAATGCTATCATCACGCCCACTTCCCAGATGCCGTGGGGTTCTACTGGACCCCGCCCTCTCTTTCATTCCTTAAATACAATCAATCACAAAATCTTGTCAGTTTCACCCAAAAACTATCTCCATAATACATCACTATCTTATACACAACTAAAATTCTAATATATTCTCGTATCTCAACTCGACTACTGAAACGCGCTCTCCGCTGTCTCACCATCACCCGTCTGGTTCCACTTCAATCCATAATGACACTCGCGCTAGACCCATCCCCCATACTCAGCACTCTACGGCCCCTCTCTATCAGTCACTCCATTGGCTTCCAGAACCCTCCAGAATATACATTAAAGTCCCAACCCTGACATAGAAACAACAATACACCCCGTCATAGAGTACATATCTACACATAATATCACCCACACCCAACATCTACTACACAACTACACACTCTACACATAATATCCCCCACACCCAACATCTACTACACAACTACACACTCTACACATAATATCACCCACACCCAACATCTACTACACAACTACACACTCTACACATAATATCACTCACACCCAACATCTACTACACACTCTACACATAATATCACCCACACCCAACATCTACTACACAACTACACACTCTACACATAATATCACCCACACCCAACATCTACTACACAACTACACACTCTACACATAATATCACCCACACCCAACATCTACTACACAACTACACACTCTACACATAATATCACTCACACCCAACATCTACTACACAACTACACACTCTACACATAATATCACCCACACCCAACATCTACTACTCAACTACACACTCTACACATAATATCACTCACATCCAACATCTACTACACAACTACACACTCTACACATAATATCACCCACACCCAACATCTACTACACAACTACACACTCTACACATAATATCACCCACACCCAACATCTACTACACAACTACACACTCTACACATAATATCACCCACACCCAACATCTACTACACAACTACACACTCTACACATAATATCACTCACACACAACATCTACTACACAACTACACACTCTACACATAATATCACCCACACCCAACACCCTACTACTCAACTACACACTCTACACATAATATCACTCCCATCCAACATCTACTACACAACTACACACTCTACACATAATATCACCCACACCCAACGTCTACTACACAACTACACATTCTACACATAATATCACTCACACCCAACATCTACTACACAACTGTACACTCTACACATAACATCACTCACACCCAACATCTACTACACAACTACATACTCTACACATAATATCACCCACACCCAACATCTACTACACAACTACACACTCTACACATAATATCACCTACACCCAACATCTACTACACAACTACACACTCTACACATAATATCACCCACACCCAACATCTACTACACAACTACACACTCTACACATAATATCACCCACACCCAACTTCTACTACACAACTACACACTCTACACATAATATCACCCACACCCAACATCTACTACACAACTACACACTCTACACATAATATCACCCACACCCAGCATCTACTACACAACTACACACTCTACACATATCACCCACACCCAACATCTACTACACAACTACACACTCTACACATAATATCACTCACACCCAACATCTACTACACAACTACACACTCTACACATAATATCACCCACACCCAACATCTACTACACAACTACACACTCTACACATAATATCACTCACACCCAACATCTACTACACAACTACACACTCTACACATAATATCACCCACACCCAACATCTACTACACAACTACACACTCTACACATAATATCACTCACACCCAACATCTACTACACAACTACACACTCTACACATAATATCACCCACACCCAACATCTACTACTCAACTACACACTCTACACATAATATCACCCACACCCAACATCTACTACACAACTACACACTCTACACATAATATCACTCACACCCAACATCTACTACACAACTACACACTCTGTGCAATATCGTTTTCTCTGGTTGTGCCTGTCTATATAGTTTTGTTAACAACGTTACTGGAATGGGTTCCAAGTTCCTTCTCCAGTGGACTGTGATTTGTCTGACCTCTCTGCAAGGACCTGTCCATCTTAGTTGACCCTACATGGTATAGCTCATAGCTTCATTGAAGTACACAAGGAACCGATCTAGAAGGGGAAGATTTCCTGCGGGCTGGTGAATTCTCCACTTCAGCAACTCTCTTAGTAGAAAAAAATGCTTTAGGTAAGAGCGGGAGCAGTTGTTGATACATAGAATTGGCTTCCAGCAAGACTGGTAGAGTCTGCCCACCTGACTTCTGCCAAACACCATCAGCTCCTCCCAAAACACTGCAGGGCAATTTTTTTTTCTGTGTTTCTGTTGTGACACTGCAGCCTATGTTTGGCATAGCAGTATGATTGTATTTTATATACTATGTTATTCCTTCCAGCCTTTTCCAGTTTCTTTGGGAGATTTCATCTTATTGGCTGGGAACAAATAAATAAACACTAATACTGACTTCTCTTAGTATTGGCACCAGATATAATTTTTTTCACAATCAATTAAAAATACATAAAAACATACATTAAAAAAACAGCAATATCGTTACAAGGTAAGATCATTTTTCTTGGATATTGCGAGCACTTTGCTCCCATATTACAACTACCAGGAGCCCCTCCCTTATTTATTCCTGTTTGCATATAGCAGTCACAAATGACCACTCCACTAGTGCCATTGTATAGAGAGATGGAACATACGCACAGACACACAGACACACACATATATACATAAATACATTTACACATACACACACATGCACACACACACACACAGACACACTCATACATACATACACTACACTGGTGCCACTGTATAGCGAGATGGAACACACACACACATATATACACACAAACATACAGTATCTCACCTCACATTTTTGTAAATATTTTATTACTAGCAACTTGCCCGTCAAAAATGACAAGGCAATACAATTTTAATGCTGTGAAAATGGTTTTCCACATAATGTGAGTCTCTGACATTCTTAACCTTTTTTTTATCTACAAAGAAATAGAAAATTTTTAATTTTTTATTTTTTATTTTTGTAACTTTCAACTTGTATTTCACCGTTATAGAATATTTTTTTTTCAAATTAACTCTTTTAATTGTCATATATGGAATAACAATATACAAAGTCTGAAGTTTTCATGAATACATATTGTAAGCCATAACATAAAAGTTTGTAACATGCAACTTCTATTTGAAACAATCTTGAACCATTTTTTTAACAATACTAACATTTTGAATTGATAGTTATCCATGAATAACAGAAGACTATGTAAACTTTCAGTAAATAACTATTTTGAACAATTACATAATGCTTTGTAACATTCATTATTTTTAAACTCTTGTTAAACTAAATTGGCATTGAATCCAGAGGAAGGCAAACAATAAAAAAAACCATTGAAACTTGGCCAATTGTATCAAAGAGAGAAAAAATGTTATTCCTTCCTGCGCCCATTAACTGGCGATTGGATTACTCCCTGAATCAATACTCTGTATTTAATTATACAGTTCAATGTATTAACAAATGGTGAAACTTGTAGTAACATAAATCCTTGACTATATACAATATACAATATACAATGAACCAACTTTCCAGAACTTTGAAAATACAGTGTTAACATGTGAAATAATAACATAAAACAATAACATTTAACCTTGAATTTAAAGAAAGTGCCCCCTAATTGTTTCATGTAAAAAGGTAAGTTCTAACACATTCCAATCTGTTAATTTTTCTTTTTGTTTTTATTGTTGTAGTTGTTGAAAATGGCACATAGAGTTTCCTATGTGAAATAGTGATGCTCTAAAAAGAGACCGTCAGATATAAAAGTTCATCCGCGGGGTATAACCACTGTTCTCTATGTTTTTTGCCATTTTATAGAGTTTCTTAGTGAAATAGTGGTCCTCTAAAAAGAGTCAGAGTGACATAAAATTTTGACCTCGAAATAAAACCACTGTTCTCTATTTTTGGTGTGGTATAACTTCTTTGAAATAAGAGAAGTGTTCTTTTTTCAATGTTGTTATATAAGATAGACATTGCATTTTGTTTTATATGTCCAAGTGGTTCCCTTACAAACAGTCCAGCAGACTTTTAATTTTGTCTATGAGATATAACCATTGTTTACTGGCCTGTGTGGTGGAAGCTGATCAGCATTCTTCTTATCACAGACATCTGCAAAATCCCGATATTGTAGAGGAAGCTTAGTCAAGTTTGTAGCAACCATTTCATTAATTGTTGTGGCAACAGGTGTTACCTTAGTGGGTTGACAATTCATGAAGCAGTGTTCTGAAGGAAAGGACAAAGTTCTGATCTTCCAATCAATCTGTGGGTTATGCAGAGCAAGCCAAGGTACCCCCAAAATCACTGGAAACTGTGTTGAGGAAATTAGGTGGAAAGATATAGCCTCATGGTGATTCACTTCCACAGTCAACATTAAGCGCACAGTCTCATGTGTAACCGGGCCTGACGTAAGTGGAGAACCGTCCACTGTCTCCATTAACACAGGTGAAGAATTAGGGATAGACTGAATTCTATTTCCTGCTGCAAATTTAATGTCCATAAAGTTTCCGCCTGCTCCAGAATCTATCATAGCTGTAGTCGAAATTTTACGATCACCACATTGCAACGTGATAGGCACCACAAAATGAGGATGTTGAGTCAACATACCCTCTTCACCATGAGCCAGAGAAAACAAGGGTTGTGTGACAGAATCCAGTTGATCTGAAATCTGGGATTGGTGTCGAATCTGTGCACTCTCAGCCGCCATAGCTATTGTTCTTTTGGATTTGCTAGGGCAATTGATGGCATAGTGCCCGCACTACCACAATACAGGCATAAATTGTGAGTGCGTCGCCACTGTTTATCTTCATTGGATAATGGCCCTCTTATTAGATTTACCTGCATAGCCTCAGGCTCAGAGTCTGTAGGTGTTTGTGGGGTTGGAGTAGAAGTTCTTGAATAGGAAATAGGAGTAGCACTTGGTCTAAAAGAGCCCTGTCTTTCCAATCTTTTTTCAGAAAGTCTCTCGATCAATACGGATAGCCAAACACACAAATGCATCAAAGTCAGCAGAAAGATCGAAACGAGCTAGCTCATCTTTTATAGCTTCTGAGAGACCTTTTCTGAAGTGGAACCTCTGGGCTGATTGGTTCCAGGTAGTATCAGCAACCCACTGTCTGAATTCAGCAGCATATTCAGCCACAGAGCGCCTCCCTTGATGCAAATGAAGGAGAGTGGCTTCTGCTGTAGCACATCGATTGGGGTCATCAAAAACTAGGCACATGGCCTCAAGAAAGTCATTTAGATTACCCAAGACTGGACTGTCCTGTTCCAGAAGAGGGGAGCCCCAAGCCAGGGCTTCATCTTTGAATAGGGAAAAAATAAATCCCACCTTCTCTCTTTCAGATGGAAATCGGTAAGGTAACATCATGAAGTGCAAGAGGCATTGATTTAGGAAACCCCTACATTTTTTGCGATCTCCTCCAAACTTTTCTGGTAGGGGCAAACGGGCATCTTGTGCAGGTGTAACAGTAGCAGCCGCAACATCACGTGCCCTGTAGCTGGTATACTCACTGTGCATTGACTGAACTTTATTTTGCAGTTAAGCTATCTGGTCCTGCAGCACTTGGATGGTCTGTGCCTGGGTCTGAACAGTTCTTGCAAATAAAGCAACCTGCTGGGCCAATGCAGAATCTGTCCCGGCGGTCTCCATGAAAGGGCCAGATTATTCTGTAATGATATAGGAATCACAAGGTTGTGGAGACCAGTAGCCAAGGTCAGCAATAATCCAATTCAGCAACTTGTAGGTGAAACAGGAACAAGCTTTATTGAAGGGATCAGGAACCACAATAATCTGGCAAGGTACATTGACAGGAAGTGCCTTATATAGGCCAAGGACCAGACACAGCTGAAGAGACTAGTCACTGATGCTATTGCTAGCAGAGTCAAGGTTATCAGATCTCCAGGAATTTCACAAAGACGGGCTGGCGCAGTGGTAGGGAAGAGGTTCAGCAGCCTGGGGACCAGGGTTCAAAGCCCAGCAGAGTCAATTCCTCACACACACAGACAAATTCATACACATACACACACAAGCAAATACACATACATACACCATACAAACATATTCGCACACAGACACATGCCCACACAGACACACTCATACATACAGTACATACGCTACACTGGTGCCACTGTATAGCAAGATGGAACACACACACATATTTTTATAATTATAGTTTATTTATAATGAGCCGACATATTCCATAGCGCTGTACATAAATTAAGTTCAGACAAAGATAAATACAGATTAACATTTAGCAAAGGAAGGAGGGCTGTGTAGCTGAGCTTGGAATCCAATGTCCATGGTGACTTCCCAAAGTACTTAGGATAGAAACTCGCAGACTTACAATCTAAGGGATAGTGAGTGGTAAAAGAGGGAGAGAGAGGTGATAAGTGTGTTAGGGTGGAATGCGTTTTAATTGAGGTTTTAAATATTTTGAGGCAAGAGGATAATCTGGTGAGCGAGGCAAGGAGTTCCAGAGACTAGGGGCAGCTCGAGAATAGTCCTGGTGGCGGGAGTGAGAGGAGGTGACAAGAGTTGTAGTAAGAAGAAGGTCATTAGCAGAAGGAAGAGGGCGGGTGAGGGAGTATTTGGAGATGAGAGCAGAGATGTAAGGGGGAGCGGTATTATTAAGGGCTTTGTAAGTTAGGGTCATGATTTTAAAAAAAATTCTGGAGGCTAAAGGGAAGCCGGGGGAGAGATTGACAGAGAGGTGATGCTGAGACTGAGCGTTGTGTACTGAAGATGAGTCTGGCGGAGGCATTTATTATGGATTGAAGTGGGGATAGTTGGGCGGTGAGTAGGCCAACAAGGAGCGAGTTGCAGTAGTTAAGATGAGAGATGATGAAAGAGTGTATTAGGATTTTAGTTGGGTCTTGTGTAAGATTGTGACACATTCTGGAGATGTTTTTTAGTTGGAAAAGACAAGATTTAGTTAGTGACTGTATGTGATGGATGAAATACAGAGCAGGGTCCAGTAGAACCCCAAGACAACGGGCTTGGGAGGAGGGGGTGATGATGTCTTTGACAGTCAGAGAGATGTGAGGAATTGATGCTGTGGGAGATACATATATACACATACACACAGACACACACATACTCATAAATACACAAATTCACACACATACATACACAAATATACGTACACAGACACACACAAGCACACACATACTCACATTCCAGACACACATACTGACCCACCATACACACACAAACAAATGCACACACATACATAACCATGATACATACACGCACAGACACACACATACGCATACATACATATATAACCACACATACACACAGACAAACACATACACTCACACATATATATATACACACCGCAAACATACATACATATATAACCACACATACACACAGACATACACATACATACACACAATCAGCAATACGTTCTGACACAAAATATAACACTGAGACACAACCAGAGTATGTGTGAATGTTTATTTTTGTTTCCTTTCCTCTCACGTAGTCATAATCGGCCTTCATTTCTCCATCCCAGATTATTTGTCCTTCTTTTCCAAGCCCTGTATCAGGTAAAGTTTTCTCCCCCAGCTCCTTAACCCAGGTCATAATTGCCCCTCTTTCTATGATCCCTTTTCCTCTGAATCGGGCTTGGCTTTAATTGACTCTGCTCTTCTTGTCTTCTCATCCAGGACACACAACGATCTTGATGTCTTCCTTATAAGACAAACACATTTAGTAATTTGTTTTTCATATTTAGGTATACTTCCTCGATTGTCCCAATGCCTGGCATGGTTGCCTTCATGGTTAATGAGGCTAATGAATTACTTTCTGTGGTGACAGTTCTTGGTACATGCTTTCTTGTAGCAGTTTTTGGTGTGGGCATCCTGGTGACCATGTCAGGTACCGACTTTCTGGTGATCGTCTCCAGTACGGACTCTGTGGGGACAGTCTCTGGTACAGACTTTCTGGTAACAGCCTCCGGTACGGACTCTGTGGTGACAGCCTCCGGTACGGACTCTGTGGTGACATCCTCCGGTACAGACTCTGTGGGGACAGCCTCCGGTACGGACTCTGTGGTGACAGTCTCCGGTACGGACTCTGTGGGGACAGCCTCCGGTATGGACTCTGTGGTGACAGTCTCCGGTACGGACTCTGTGGGGACAGCCTCCGGTACGGACTCTGTGGTGACAGCCTCCGGTACGGGCTCTGTGGTGACAGCCTCCGGTACAGACTCTGTGGGGACAGTCGCGCGTACGGACTCTGTGGGGACAGTCTCTGGTACAGACTTTCTGGTAACAGCCTCCGGTACGGACTGTGTGGGGACAGCCTCCGGTACGGACTCTGTGGTGACAGCCTCCGGTACGGGCTCTGTGGTGACAGCCTCCGGTACGGACTCTGTGGTGACAGCCTCCGGTACGGACTCTGTGGTGACAGCCTCCGGTACGGACTCTGTGGGGACAGCCTCCGGTACGGACTCTGTGGGGACAGTCTCTGGTACAGACTTTCTGGTAACAGCCTCCGTTACGGACTCTGCGGTGACAGCCTCCGGTACAGACTCTGTGGGGACAGTCTCTGGTACAGACTCTGTGGGGACAGTCTCTGGTACAGACTTTCTGGTAACAGCCTCCGGTACGGACTGTGTGGGGACAGCCTCCGGTACGGACTCTGTGGTGACAGCCTCCGGTACGGGATCTGTGGTGACAGCCTCCGGTATGGACTCTGTGAGGACAGCCTCCGGTACGGACTCTGTGGGGGCAGTCTCTGGTACAGACTTTCTGGTAACAGCCTCCGGTACGGACTCTGTGGTGACAGCCTCCGGTACGGACTCTGTGGTGACATCCTCCGGTACAGACTCTGTGGGGACAGCCTCCGGTACGGACTCTGTGGTGACAGCTCTTGATACAGACCTTCTTGTAGCATCTATCGGTGCATACACCCTGGTGACCATGTCGGGTACGGCCTTTGTGGTGACAGTCTCCTGTGTGGACTTTTTGGTCTTCGCTAAGGACTTTCTGGTGATAGTTTCTGGCATTGACTTGCTAGTGACCATCTTTGATACAGATTTCTTTGTGACCAACTCTGGTACAGACTTCCTAGCGAACATCTTCAGCACAGACTTCCTGGTTGCACCTTCTGGTATGGACATCCTGGTGATTGTCACTGATATGGGCTTAATAGTGATAGATAGGGGCACTGACATGCCACTGACTTCAGCTGGTATCACCTTTTTAGAGTTACCAAGCACTATGCCTTTCCAGGTGACAGCCTCCAGTATGAAACCCTTGGTGACGGTTAAGGACCTCCGGGTGGCTGCTCCTAATTTGAATCTCTGAGAGACGGGCTTCATTAAGGACCTCTGTGTAACAGCCTCTGGTGTGGTTACTGACTCTGCTGAAGATCTATGGGTGAGTGCCCCTGGCATAGACCTCTGGATGGCTTCCTGATATTTGTGTTTGATTCTCTTCTTTAAGTTTTTCCTTTTGAGGTGTGTCTTTGGTTCTCTGGCTAAAATGTCTTCCCTTAATATCCTTTTCTGGATTGCATTCTCTCCATCACTTTGTTGCTCATGGTATGGTAATACATCTTTCATTATACTGGGTTGGGTTTTAACTTCATATACTCTACCCATCTCCTCCAGGCCTCTCATTTCAGGCTCTGCAGATGTCTTAGTGGAATAGTGGTAGGTATCTCTTGTTCGGCGCACCACCACGCCTTCTCCTGGGTGCTGGGGCTCCAGATTTAGTTCTTTTCTTCTGATTATATAAGGAGCAGCTGACATTTTTGTATAGACCATCATAGGACAGGAAATTCTCTGCAGGGGTTGGAGAAAAAAAATGAAAGTTAGAAATAAGAATAAGACACAATGCCGGAAGGTTAAATGGAGAGATAGACAACATGTAGGGGAGGATAGAGACAATGAGAGAGACAATAATATTATTATTATTATTATTAATAACTATTATTTGTAACGTGCCAGCATATTCGGTAGTGCTGTACAGGGGATAAGAATAACAGTAATAACAAATGTAAAGAATGGACGGCCCTGTTTTGAGTCTTTGTAGAAAGTGCTTTTTTCCAAAGCTCCCTACAAGATTGGAAACTCGCTCCTTACAATCTATGGGAATGGAGGAGGCAGAAACCTGGGGAAGAATAAACAGATAAAGAGTAGGATAGACTAGGGAGGAAGTGAGAATTTACTTAGGTAGAAAGGGAGAGAAAGGGATGAGATAGAAAGGCAATTCAATTGAGCTATTGTTGTTTACGGGATCCCGTAAAGTAGCCCGTAAACTAACTTGCTATTCAATTGGCGTCTTTTTACGTGCCGCAAAAATTCTACAGGTTACAGGCTGAAAATCACTGCGGTTGTCAAAACCGTAAGTAAAAACCCATCTAAGCCTTTGATCTGTCATGGCCCCAAATGTTACAATCGCTAAAATCATAAATCACTATTCAGTTGCTACAATTACCCAAGGCGGCAATTGTTTTCATACTCACAAACGGCAAATGTAGGCAAATATATTACGGGTACGCAAAGGGTTTACAAAATAGTTTGTAACACTGCAAAACACAATAAAAACACACCAATGGACTTTAAATTATGGGGAAAAGCAATGGAAGGCATTAGAATTACACATGGAGGCTGTGCAGAGGAACGTGGAGCAACAACCAACTCTCCCCCATCATCAATTCACATTATCTCGTCATATTGTTATCAGGTCTTCAGGGGAATGTCCACAGTATCACAAAATTGGACTTTGCATGTGTATTAATCCTTTTTTTTATATATATATATATATATATATATATATATACTAGAATATTGCCCGTCAAAAAATGACGGCAATGAAAGTGTAAGTGAGCTAAGGGTGTTTGGTGTATATAATGTGTCTGATGTAGCGTCGTTTGTATTCTATGTCGTGCAAGTTTTTCGTATTATTAGTTTTCTATATTGTGCGAGTTTTTCGGAATATGCGTAGATGTTTGGAGGTCTTTTTCGGAATATCCGTAGGTGTTTGGTGGTGTTTTGCGTGTTTATGGTAGTGTTTTGGGGCCTTTAGCCTCGTTTTTGTTTTGTTCGGTGGCCATTTTTTCTCTCGCTTAGGTGATTTTGTGGGTCTCTAAACTCCCAAATTTGTGGTTAAATGAAGGTGTAACTTCACTTGCAGAGGTCCCCGGTGCCTCCCTTTGCTGTGAGTAACCTTTTTATGTGTTTGTTGTTTGTATTTGTTGTGTTTGTAATGTTTTTGGTGTTGCGTGGGTTGCGTCCTTGTTTTCCAATCTCGTTGGTGTTTTTCGGCAAATCCGTAGGTGTTCGGTGGTGTTTTGCGTCTTTAGACTGCTGAAGCCTCGGTTTCGTTTTTTTTCGGCGGCCATTTTTGCTCTCGCTTAGAGAATTTTTTTGTGTCTAAACTGCTTTCATTTTATTTAAATTAAGGTGTAACTTTAGTTTTCGAGGTCCTGAATGCTCCCTCTTGCTGTAGGTAAGCTTTTTATGTATTTGTTGTGTGTATTTGTTGTATTTTTTATGTTTTGATGTGCGCGGGTTGCGGACGTTTTTTGCGAGGTCGTAATGGGTGGTAACGTGTCTCGTATTTTGTTTGCGTTACGACGTAAAATTTGCGCGGGTCGCAGTTGCTGGAAAGGAGCGCCTTTGGCGCTCCTTGCCAGCAACTGCGACCCACACTTCGCGAGGGCCGCGGCTCCCTACGCGAGCCTGCAAGCGTTAGCAAAAACTTGTATGCTCACAACTATATATGTGACTAGCAGCCTGCCCGTAAAAAAATACGGCAATAAAATGTGAATCCTGGCAATGCTGTTTGCCACACAATGGGATCTCTACCCCTCTACTTTACTGGCCTCGCGATGAGCACCTTTGGCGCTCATTGCGAGTCTCTCCCTCTGTCTACTTCCTCCCTTGTGTCTCCTTCCCCCTCCTGTGTTTTTACCCTCTCTCCCCCCTGTGTATTTCCCCCTGTCCCCCCCGTATCTTTCCCCACCTCTCCCTCCCCTGTGTCTCTTGCCCCCTCTCTCTCCCCTGTGTCTCTTTCCCCCCATGTCTCTTTCCCCATGTCTCTTCCCCCCTCCCTTGTGTCTGTTCCCCCCCATTTCCATCCCCTGTGTCTCTCCTCCCTCCTCTCCCTCCCCTGTGTGTCTACCCCCTCCTCTCCCACCCATGTATGTCTCTCCCCTCCCCTTTGTCTCTTCCCCCTCCTCTCACTCTGATTTGTGACTCCCCCCTCCTCCTCTGTGTGTCTTCCCCCTCCACTCACTTCTTTTTGTCTCTCCCCCTCTCTCTCCTGTGTCTCCCCCCGCTCACTCCCCTGTGTCTCCCCCCTCCTGTGTATCTCTCCCCCTCTCATTCCCTTGTGTCTCTCCCCCCTCCTCTCCCTCCCCTATGTGACTACCCCACTCCTCTCCTACCCCTGTGCCTCCCCCTCTCCTATGTCTCTCCCCCCCTCCTCTCCCGCAATCTGTGTCTCTATCCCCCTCCTCTCATTCCCCTGTTCTTTCCCCCCTCCTCTCACTCCCGTGTCTCTTCCCCACTCCTCTCACTCCCCTGTGTCTCTTCCCCCCTCCTCTCAGTCCCCTGTGTCTCTTTCCCCTCCTCTCACTCCTGTGTCTCTTCCCCCCTCCTCTCAGTCGCCTATGTCTCTTTCCCCTCCTCTCACTCCCCTGTTTCTCTCCCCCCTCCTCTGTGTCTCTCCCCCACTCTGTGTCTCTCTCCCCTCATCCCTTTGTGTCTCTCCCCTCCTCCTCTTACTCCCCTGTGTCTCTCCCCCTCCTCTCACTCGCCCGCCTCTCACTCCTTTGTGTCTCTCCTCCCCCTTCTCTCCCTCCCCTGTGTCTCTCCCCCTCCTCTGTGTCTCTCCCCCTCTGATTCCCCTGTGTCTCTCCCCCCTCCCCTATGTGTACCCCTCCTCCCCCCCTCTGTGTCTCTTCCCCCCTCCTCTCCCTACCCTGTGTCTCTCCACACTCCACTCCCTGCCCTGTGTCTTTCCCACCTCTCCTCTGTGTCTTCCCCCTCCTTTCCTGTGTGTCTCTCCTCCTCCTCCTGAATCGCCGGCCTGCGGGGGCAATTGCCACGTAATGCACAAGCACGGGCCGTCGCTTATGCCACGCTATGAGCATACGCGGCCCATTGCTCAATGCGCAGTTGTCAAACTGAGATTTGTCGCGAGGCGAGCAGTTGAGGAATGCGACTGCGAGGGTCACAACTACGAACGAAGCACGTAACTCTAAAAAAACAAAACACAAACAAAAAATTGGAACTAAAATAATATCACACAGCACAGGGGGAGAGCCAGGAAGCCGCCAGGAAGCCTGGGAGTAAGGTTTCAAGCAAATTTTAGATATATTTGTGGGTTTTCGTCAATACAAAATCTGGGTAAGGGAGGAAAAAAATTGGCAGCCACAAAACGTAAAGATACTGAAACCGGATGAAAATGAGGCTGAACAACGCCTGTCACGCGGGACTTTGAAAATAAAACCAACGGCAGCCAGCGCGCACCACGCAAACATTCAGCATACACACAGAGGCAAAAGACACAGAGAAGGGACAGGGGGAGATGGTGGAAAGAGACACATGGCATTCCCAAGCACAAAACTTGCAGGTTAACGAACCCTGGAATGAGCGGACCATACAGTAGGCGGGAGGAAAGGGTCGCAATGAGCGGTAAAGGCGCTCAGCGTGGGACTCGTTATGAGCGCCGAAAGTGAACAGTGCAAAGCAGGAAAGTTGAATTACACAGGGGAGAGGCTCGCAACGAGTGTTTACTCATGACTGCTAAGGACCAGTCACCTGCCTTGAATCAAGGCCTGTATGTGGGCAGATGCAATGTCCTGCAGATAACTTCTGTGCAGAGCATTTTTACCATGTTCACATATTTTCTATATCACATTTCCCTTTTATAATATACTAGCGAAGTACAAAAAAGTACAAAAAAAAAGACAAAGATGTACAAAAATGTTTCTTTAATTTTATTTTTATTTTTTTTAACAATGTACTGTTAAACCATATCAAACTTTGTAATTATCATGTATGGAATAATAATAGATATGAATGTATGACCTAAGCAATTTCCTAGTGCTTAACACTAAATTCAAAAAAAGGGGGAAATAATTTAATAGGAAAAAAGTAGGATAATTTAGCATATCAGCATCACTTTATTATTATTATACCATTATGATGCTTATTTTTGAGCTCTAGAAATAAAATATTATACCACTTCATCTGTCATAATAAAGGTGGTCACTTATTTCTAATCCCACAGTATTATGGGACAGTGACACCCAATTTCTCTTGACTTACAGCCATTATTTCAGGATAGACGCTTTTTAATTTTGCAGTTACTTATCTTGCTTTATCCTGGAGAACACTAAATTATCCTACTTTTTTCCTATTCAATTATTTCCCCCTTTTTATGGAATAATAATATAACAATACATCAAATTTCTCAGAATACGTATTGTGATCCATTACATGAAGGTTTCTAATATTCAACTTATATTGTAAACAGGGGGTAACATTTTTTTTTTAACAATACTAACATGAAATCGCTGACCTTTTTGTAAATGACCATTCAACCATGACATAAGCTTATTAGCATACAAGCTTGTATTAAAACTCCTGGTAAAGCACATAGGTATTGAATCCAGAGAAAGGCAAACAGTAAAAAAAAAACTGATTGCAACTTAGCCAATTGTATCAAAAGGGGAAAAAATGTATTCCTTCCTGACCCCATTAAATGGTGATCGGATTACTCCCTGGATTAATACTTTCTATTTAATTGTACATTGAATTTTGTTAACAAATGTTTCTGCTGCAAAATAAATACATATTTTTTGACATTCAATAAATTAATTTTGCTAACTTTTTAACATACAATGCTAACAATGCAAACATTAACACAAGATAATAACATTTAACCTTAATTTTTTTTAAACTATATTGACCTTGAATATTGAATCCAGAGAAAGGTAAATTTCAATAAATGTAATTTCAACTTTGTAAATTTGTTGAAAGTGCTGTCCAAAAATAATTCCTTACTGACTCCATTAACTGGCAATCGGATTCGTCCCTGGATCAATAATCTATATATCATGCACCATTTTAATTTTTCAACAAATGATGATGCTGCTACTAACATTAAGCCTTAATTACAAAGAATGCATCAAACATATCAGTCCTTTTCAAACATATTTTAAAGCTTACAAACCTGAAAGAAACATATTCAATTTTAAACAGTAAAATTACTAAAATGCAAACTAACCAACAAAAAAGGAAGAGCCGATCATGTCTAAACTGACTTGAAGACATTCCATTTTTTTATTTTTCCTTGAAACTGTTTTCCTTTCAAAGAGACTTTTATTTCTGTATATGTGATGTAAGGTTTTTTTTTTTTTTTTCCTTTTTTGTTGGTTATTACTGTATTTGTCTGAAATTGTTGACATATTTTTTTAAACTGAAATTGTGTTCCACTAAAAAGAGGCCAATTGACCTTCAATATCTTCCACTATTATCTGTGATTACAAAACCTTGTAGTACACAATATTTTTTGTAAAAATACGGCCATTGTGTAGTACGTCACCCTGACTTGGGTTGTCTTAAACTGAAACTTTAATCTCATCTAGATTTGTGCACCTTGAAAAAGCAACATAGAGTTGTCCATGTGCAAAACCAGTTCCTGTAAAAAAATACTCACAGACTTAAAATTTTGTCCTTGGAATTTATTGATGGTCATGGCAAATGCCATGATAACTGGAAATTGTCTCCTTTGAAGGACAAAAGGCAAACCACTCTCACTTCGAGCTAAATTAATTCTTGGTATAAAAACTTGTTCACCTTTATAGGTCCCAGTCATAATTTCTGCATGTATAAAATGATCTTTTAAATCGTGCACAATTAATCTGATCCTTTTTGGATTCATATTTCTCAATAGCATGACAATTGCCCCTTTATTCAATTGCAAAATATGTGGGGGCATTCCAGATGGGGTTAACGAATGAATAAATTTGATACTAAAATTCGATTCACTGTCTTTATCATCAGCCAGAACTGAATCTGCACTGTAATAATTCTTTTGTGGTGCATTGATGTATTTTAAAATTTTATTATTTACATTCAAGGCATCGATATTTTTTGATGTTAATATCACTTTGTTTGCAATGTCTGAGTAATCATCGTTATTCAGAGTGTTTAGAAATATGGCTGATATGAGTGATTCCTTGCAAACCATTTCTGATGGAATTTCAATGGTATCATTGGGTAAATCATTTATTTGTGGATGTTTTCTTTCCCCAATTTGAATGAGCCAATCATTAAATTAATTTTGGCCTTCAGATCTCATATTTAATTCTAATTTGAGATGTGTAAATATTTGCCACAGTTTACTGGTCTTGATACATGTTTCAATGATCTCTGTTCTAATTCCATGTGGCACAACAGGTAATGTTTGCCTAAAATCTCCCCCTAACAGCATCACCTTTCCACCAAATGGCAAATTATTATCCATCACTTCTTTTAAGAATCTATCAATACATTGCAAAGCATGACATGACATCATTGTTGCCTCGTCTATGATAATTAATTTACTTTGTTTACATTTTTTGGCTTGTAAAGAATTCAGTCGAATATCTGACACTATCCGACAAAATGGGAACTGGCAGCTTAAATCCACTATGGACAGTTCTACCACCTTATAACAAAAGTGCTGCAATTCCAGTTGTTGCAAATGGCATAGCTATGTGACCCTGTGCTCGAATGTAACTCATCAAACAATTGTACAGATACGTTTTTCCTGATCCACCAGGGCCATCTATATAGAAATAACGGTATTTGACCATTTCATCATCTGTAGCATTTGTGATGGCATGAAATGCTTTTAATTGTAAAGTATTTAAAGTTGTCAGTTTTTCTTCAGTTTTTTTTTGTTTTGTAGTTTAATGTCATAATCATCAAAGTTGATGTCATCTATAAGTCCTGGATCAGGAAAATTAAAACGTACACAATTTAATCCATGAGCAAGCAATATTTCTTGAATTTCCATTAATGTTTTCAACAGAGCTATAATCTCATTGTCACGTTTCAATAAGTCTTCGGACATATTGAATTTAAATGTTTCCCACAAAGTAAATGCATCAGGTACATTGCAAAAGATGCAAATCAACGCAAATTGTTCTCTCATTTGCTTTGGCATTTGACATAGTGCTGCTTCTTCCAGACACCTCTCCCATTCTGTATCGTCAGCTATGAAGTTTTGATGTCTTGCAGCTAATAGGAAAGTATCATAAACTATGTCATTCACTGTGAGTAAATGTTCAAAACTTTGTGCACCAGGAACATGTAAAAGAAGTAATTTTAAACTGAAACGTAAAAGTATAAATTTGAGGTATAATTTTATGTGTACCTCTTCTTCGTTGTTACCATTGATCATTTACAAATACATAGTGATATGGAATCTCAATGTATAAAAATTGTCTGGCCTGCGTGTCCTGGCAGTTTAATTTAAACCATGCAGTAAGTGTTGTTTCTCAGTGTTCAATTTGAGCTAAGGCAGTTCTTTCATTCCCTGCAGTAAAGCAAAAAAACGGACTTTGTGGCAAATGTACAGCTAAACGATACACAGCATGTGACTGATCATGCATCTCAAATTTCAGAAGCCGCCCCATTGCTTCAGGAGCACTGACATAGCGAACATCTAAATAATTTGAAAGTTCGTCATGTAAAATTGTATTTTCCTTTTTGTTTCCTGCACCTTGCACAACAACAGTTGCTGCATCATATCCTTTGTATATATATTTATACACATATTTTATGGATTTGATAGAAGTGCAAGCTTCCACATTTATGTGCATTGTACTTCATAAGCAAATGTGGATTGTATGGAACGACAAATCTATTATCAACCTTTTGTCCACGGATAATAGCTGTTTGTCCTTGTCTTCTTTTATACAAAGGGTATCCATCACAATTAGCATAAGTTTACATTTGAAATTGTTTAGGAAATTCTTTTGTACATTTTTTTTTAATGCATGGTGAATTAGGATTCATATCTTCACATGACCCATGTGTAACAATGTCAAAACTTTTAAATATTTTTCTGGATCTGGCATTTCAGCAGTAATTACTGAATCCACTCTCTCTGAAGTATTCAACTTATATTTTTCCTGCAGGATTAAAAGTATGTGAGCATGTGGCAGTCCTCTTTTTTGAAAATCAATGGTGTAAACAAAGGCCACACATTTTCCAAACATCTGTGCTTTAGTTATATCATGTATTAATGAATTGAGTTTGATTTTACATACTCTTGCCACTAAATCTGGTCGGCCAGAAGTAGTTTGTCCCAGATTCAAATTTTCCTTGACCTCTGGCCATTGTGGATTACATGTGAATATAATGAATAAATCTGGTTTGCCAAATTTTGTGACAATAGCCATGACATCATTATATCTTTCTCGCATATTGCGAGGAGATCCTTGGAAATTGGATGGCAAAATAATTGCTCTTCCAGCTGGAATGTCTCTGTTGGTAGCCAATTCAGCGACATAATCCATAAATCCACAATACTATTCTACTCGAAGCATATTTTGTTGAAATTTTATGAAATTTAGATTATTTGCTTCGACTTGTAGATAGGAATCAATAATCCATTGTTCAGTAAGTTTGACCCCACTTAAAATTGGATTAAAAGAATCTTGAATAGCAGTTTGTGCCACTTTATATTCCAGCATAGAAATATTGCATCTAACATGAACTTTACTATTGGGATAACTTTGCAATTGTAATGTTGGCTCCCATCCAGGTTCACCATTTGGAAAGAAAATGGGATATGCCATTGGATCTAAATTACAGCTTAATATATTTATGTTTATAAAAGGTTGTTCTTCATTGCGTGTATATATTCTAATATCCCGCTAAAAAGGTGGTTCACCATCTTCATTTTTAAAAACCATGGCACCCTCATTTACTGTTGGTAAATTATACAGCCTTTGATCAGTGTTGTGATATCTTTTTAACACTATATTTACTCTTGGCATTGTCAATTGATGTCTTTGAGCATGTTCCTGGTATTCTTTTTCAAGCTGTGCTAATTGTTTGTATGCTTGACTGTATGAGTTGTTGGCCATAATGTTATCCAGCTGTTCAAAGACTATGCGCAAACAGTGTTTATTTTCTGGAAGCGTCATTCTTTGTTCAACAGCTTCCATTGTATCTAAGGCATATAACTGTGCAAATTTCCTTTGCTCTCCTTCTTGTGGGTGTAAATGTGAAGTTCAGTGGTAAATTTGTCCTTGAACTCTAAAACAGTAAGGACCATGTCCTGGGACATTTTCTGCTAATGTGGCACCCATTGAAGCAAATGAAATTGCACTGTTATAAGACCTTATGTTTTTTTTAAAAATTGGTAGAATTTGGAAATGTTGGATCACTCATGATAATTTGTAAGTAATCTGGAAATGGGTGTCTTTGTGGAAGTCTTACCTTTCCTTTCTGACAGCAACTAATGAAATCTCCGTCAGTTGGTCTTTCCTTTAGAAAACGATAGGCCCCACAAAACTGACAAACAACATTAAGTAATCAACAATAATGAGTGTCTACTTTTAGTGCTCTAATAAACACATTCTCATGCACTTCCTCAACATAGATATCACTACAACTTTCTATATCTACATTGGGTGTCATGTGTATGAACATTGGTGTCAATAGGCAATATAGTATCATTGGGCAATGGTTCATAGACATGTTTTAGTTAACTTTTTCGTTTCTTTGAAGTGCTAGCACACTCAGTTTGTGCTTTCTTACTCATTTTTCTTTTATTTTCTGTTGGTCTTCTTCTCTTAAGCGTTGGGAAGTTTCAGGTGACTGTGCATCTCTCCACCCTTGCTTCCTTTCCCTTGGGAATCTTCTTTTGCGTTCAATGTTGTCTTCTCCATTATCCGCCATTGTAATCTGTAATTGTAAATATAGGTGTAAGATTTTTATTTTTGGGGGTTTCTGTACATATTGTTTGTAGCTGGTCTCAATCTAAAAGTAAATAGCATTAATTAAAGAATGCAAACATTTTAAAAACCTTTTTTTTTTTTTCGATGCAATAAATTAAATCAGTTTTGGAGTTTTTTTATTGACATACATTAAATAGCAAAGGACTGCACATATATATATTGAGCATTTTTTTATTTATTTTAGGAGTACTGAATTATCAATTCATTACTAAAAGAATATAAGTTATTGAATTAATCCAAAACTGAGATGAATGTTAAACCTAAAAAGTTACTTATATTGTCATAAAGAATATCAAACATAAATAGCTATTATCAAAGTGTAAATGTGTTCTAAAAGAATGTTCAATTTTGTTAAAGATGCAATGAATGTAGATATGATGTCTAATTGAGGTTCTTTAAAAGTTAATTAGTTAAGCATATATATATATCTTCATCTTTTTTTTTCTTGTAATGACCAAATAAAATCTCTTTTTTGAAAAATGAAACCATGAAAACCTCATTTATTTGTTCCAAGCGATCTCCCATTATATAAGCACCTTTTTTTTTTTTTTTTTTTTTTTTATTAAAACTTTATTTTTAGATAGTTGTTCACTCCCTAAAATGTTAATTTTAAATAATATTCTATGTGGTTATATCGCTCCCTATGAATCCCTAAATCAATATATTATATAAATATACTTTCCTGAATTAATCATTAAGTGTCATCAATCCCAAACCATAAGGGCATGCTCAAATCATATGCCTGTGAACTTGCTGTTCTTTGTGTACAAATCCTTGTGCATTCACTCTCTGTCTTCAGTCAGGTACAGAGATAAGTAATCTGTCAAAAACATGAAAATAACTTTTAACAATTGAATTCCATTCCTTCTTGATTGAATAAACTCCATATATTTAAGTGCTTAGTAAAATGTACATTTTTTTTAAACTTCTAACCTCATCTTGTTTTTTATCTTATTATTTAATATTTCCAAAAACAATGTACATAAATGAGCTGTAAGACAGATATATAAGTGCATGTTAAAAAAAATTCTTACTTTTATTGCATTCTCCTTTTTTTTAAATTACTAATAATTAATTAATTAAAAATATTATGTTATCCATGTTAGCAACATTTAATGTATCCTTTTTTGTTCCCTAACTCCATAATTAAATGATATACCTGTCAAGGTGATCTTTATGATGTTCAAAGGCTGCTTCACTCTCTGTGAGTCAGCTGCAGATCCGATGAAGCTGTGAAATAAGATTGAAATCATTTGTGATATTCTGCCTTATCCCTATCAGTCAATCACCAGCAACACAGATATATTGGCATAGATGCAAAACATAAAAGCATTTTCCTCAATGTATTGTTAAATCAAACCTTTTTTTTTGTAATAATTACTAATTATTAATTAATATATTAATATATGTTAATTAATCAATAAGTGTTATCAATTACAAATAAAAAAAGTTTAATTATTTATTTTGTTTTAAGAACCTAATTTAATTATATACCTGTCAAGATTATCCTTATGCTGTTGAATGGCTGCAAACGTTACTCTCTGTGTTCAGTCAGCTGCAAAAACATTGTAATATGTTGCTTCATCCCTATCAGTCAATCAGCAGCAACACAGATATATTAGCATAGATGGAATACATAAAAGCAATACTCATAAATGTATTGTAAAACCAAAATGTTTTCTTTGTCCTGATTACTAATTATGAATTAATTCATATATCAATATACTTTAATTAATCATTAACTGTCATCAATTCCAACTAAGAAGACTTAAATCCTTTTTTTTTTTTTGCAAAGAACATAATTTAATGATATACCTGTAAAGGTGATCTTTATGCTGTTGAAAGGCTGCAAATGTCACTCTCTGTGTTGAGTCAGTTGCAGCGTCGCTGAAACTGTCAAAAAAGAGGGAAAGCATTTGTAATATTTGAATTAATCCCTATTAGGCAATAAGCATCATCACAGATATGTCAGTGCATCTTAAAATATACATTTTGTTTGTGATCCTTTTTTTCCCCTTTTTTTACTAATTACAAATTAATAAATTAATGTACATTAATAATCAATTAATCACTGACTAAATGTATTCTAAAGATGTAAGCATTAATATATTCCTAAACTAAAGGCATTGTAAAATCTTTTTTTGTTTGTTTATATTGATTACTAATAATTAATTAATTAAATAATGTACATTAATAATTAAAGCATCAATGTGTAAATGTCTTTGCAATTTTTTTGCATTAATCGTGTATTAATAAACGTTAACCTTTTTTTTTTGCTAGTTACTAATTAATAAATTAAAGTACATTAATAATTAATTATTCAATGAATTAATATCTTACAAACAGGTAAGCATGAAAGTATTGCTAAACTAAATCAAGCGTCAATTCTTGTTTCCTAAATTTTTTTAAATTATATTTTTTAAATTAATAATTAATTAATTAATAATTGATTAATGATTATTAATATACTGTACCTTTTTTAATTTAATATTCATTAATCAGTATCCTGAAGAGCTAACAATCTCTTTTGATTTTTCAGCAGCAGAAAATGTCCACTCAGACTGTCATCACCTGAGGAGAAAGTGTCAGCAGTGTTGGAAGTGTGCCCTATATATACTCTGCGTGCGCGAGACAAAACCGTTGTTTTAAGCAAGAAATCCGCCATTTCACATTGTTAATGTGTAAATGTGTAATTACTATTGTAAAATGGTGCATTAGTCTATGTTTTACGCATTCCGCTGTTATTTTCAATCCTCCCTATTTACGTGGCTGGCTGTGTTTTACGCGGTTCAGGGTTGTATAGCCTCGTTTTCATTTTTCACTTTCGATTGTCGAAAATCATCTAAATCGGGTTTCATTTGCGTTCCACCTCACTCACAGACGTCATGGCTGTTGCACCATGCTGTCTGTAATGTTTTTGTAATTTTTTTGGGTGCAGTTAGTGTGTTTTTCTGGTTTTTGGTTCGGTCGCTAATCTCGTAATTTATTTGCGTCTCGTATCTTTTTTTTTCTAAGTCCCGCGTCTCGTATGTTTTTTTCTAAGTCCCGCGTGTTTCATTCACTCAACACTGCTCGCCTGGCAATGAGCGGTTTCGGAGCTAATTGCCTAAGTGCTCTGGGCCTCATTCTATTATCGGCCGTAAATCGGCCGTAAGGCTGCGATTCCTTGCGAGGGTTCAGTTAACTCGCGATTCTATTATACGGCCCCGCAAGGATCTCATCTTACGGCCGGCCGCATATCTTGGAACCGGCCGTAATCTCAGAAATATAAAAACTCAAATATAAATTCAAGCCTGCACTGTACAGCTCTGTAAATGCTAGGGATCATATTGGGGGACATGAGGATTAAAAGGAACCCACTCTCAAGATTGCACATCAGCCCAAACCCGAGTTCAAATTAACTGTTTATTTTCCGGCTGCGGCGTGGGTGTGTCTGAGGTGCTCCAAGCACTCTGGACTTTTTACATGGATATTTTACGGATATTAAAAATAAAATATTTTACGGATTTGAGTATAGGGGAATTTTGTGCTATTTTTGCTAACACCTAAAATCCCTTTATAGTCTTCGCAAAGTGCGGGATGGCTTTATTTGAGCTATTTTATGTGCTTAATTGGTGCTAGCGAGACCTCTTTCCTGCAAGTAAGCAGCGGCTCGTTTTTAGCCTTGCAGAGAGGTTTCCCGGAGCAATTGAATTGCAAATCTCTTGCGGCCGTTTTAGATCAAAGGCTTTCCTCCGGCGCGAGCGGCCGCAAGAGATAGCAAGGCACCGGCCGCAAGCCTGCCGGAATCCCCGGCCGTAAGGGAATAGAATGGCAGAATAGCTTGCGGCCGGTCCTTGCGGCCCCGCAACGGCTGCGGCCGCTAATAGAATGAGGCCCTCTGAGTTTAACGGCTAGCCATCAGCCAATCACAATGGAATATACCCCCATGTACTGATTGGTGAAGACATCTGCGCCTTCCCATTGGCTGTAATATTGATTGATATTAACAGTAGCCAATGAGAATGCGCAAATCCTTCACCAATCAGTACGTGAGGGTGTATTCCACTGTGATTGGCTATTGTCAGTGCAACCAATCAGAATGCGCAGAGGCTCCAACCAATCACCCTGTGGGGGTGTATTCCATTGTGATTGGCTGAAGGCATCTGCGCCTTGTGATTGGTTTAAATAAAGATTGATAGGTGCATTATCCAATCAGAGTGGGATTTTAGGGTGTATCCCTTTGTGATTGGTTCACACATTGGCGCCTCCTGATTGGGTAATTTTGATAGACAGCGTTTTCAACCAATCAGAAGGCGCCATTGCTTATTTTCTTCCGGAAAAGTCTCCTGGAGCATCATTAGCGTCGGGGATGTCCGGGAGTGCGGATGTAAGTATATATATATATTTATTTTTTTTACAGGGCGTGGCAGAAGAGGATCCGGAGGAGGCCAGAGACATCGTGGGGAGGTAAGTAGAATGTAGATTATGTTTATTTTATTTTGATGTATGTGTATTAATGTTGTGTTTTTTTTAACAGGTGCCGCGCCGGAGAAGGATTGAAAGAATAAGGACGGGACATGCCGCAAAGGTGAGTAGAATATTTAGAAGGTATAGAATGTTTATTTATGTAGTGTAAACGTGTTGCACTAATTATTTTTTTTTTTTTAGTAGGTGGCTGATCTCAATGGACATCTGCAAAGGTAAGTGGTCTTAATTATTTTATTTTAGCTTAGACTTAGATTAGTTAATATATAGATAGCATTTATTGTATGTTAGCTAGGGGATTTATATAGATAGCATAGGATGTATTGTAGATAGATTATGGTATTTATTTAGATAGATTGGGGATGTATATTAGATAGGGGTGTATTGTATTGTAATTGTATGTATTTGTATTGTATGTATTTGTATTATATGTATTTCCTTTTCAGGTGTGCATTTTTATTTTTTCTGTAGTGAGGATTTTCTGTAATGTTCCTTTTTTTATTTTTTGTGAGTTAGGTTTTTTATTTTATGTAATGTAGATTTTCTTTTGTGACTTTAGGCTTTTTTATTTTCTGTAGAGTGGTGGGGGTTATTAGGGGGTAGGTAGGTAGTGTAGGTGTTATTAGGTTAGTGTAGAGGGTGTTTAGTTGATATTTAATGTTTTATTGGGGGGTATAGTGCAGTGTAGTGTTTATACTTAGTGTCATGATGGTCCTTGAGGACCATCATGGCACTTATGTGGTTAATGTAGTGTTGTAACAGGCCCATCATGGTGTTAATATACCCTTATGGGACTGATGGGGTTAAATAGAGGCTTATGGGGGTCTGTATTGACTCCCATGAGTGACAGGCTTAATGAAGGGCTTATGGGGGTCTCTATTGACCCCCATGAGTGACAGGGTTAATGATAGGTTTATGGGGGTCTGTATTGACCCCCATGAGTAACAGGCTTAATGAAGGGCTTATGGGGGTCTCTATTGACCCCCATGAGTGACAGGGTTAATGAAGGGCTTATGGGGGTCTATATTGACCCCCATGAGTGACAGGGTTAATTAGGGTTTTATGGGGGTCTGTATTGACCCCCATGATTGACAGGGTGACAGTGTATATTTTTTTTCTTTTACAACGGGTCCTTTAAGGACCTTTACGGTCCTTTAAGGACCTGTAACACAGGAATTTAACATTTTGATTGCAGCAGGGTTTCCCGATCGCGTGCAATCGGGACCCCACTGCGATGGTTAATGTGGGGCTAATGCAGGGCTCCAAGCTTATCTCGGATCCCCTGGGGTTAATGTGGGTATCCCTTCTTGGGTAAGTTGTAGGTGGCTGGGCGGTCCTGGGTCTTTGAGCCTTGTTTTAATTTTTTTCGGCAGACATTTTTTCTCTTGCTTAGGGGATTTTCGTGTGTCTGAACTCGGGAATTTGGACTTAAATGGAGGTGTAACTTCACTTTCAGGGGTCCTGGGTGCCCCCCCTTGCTATGGGTAAGCTTTTTATGTAGTTTGTGTGAGTATTTTGTGTGTTTTCACTGTTTTTAGTTGCGCGCGGGTCGGCCGTTATAGTCGGATTCTTAGTGCGTGTGGGTGCGTGTGAGATGTTCCCATAGGAGGGATCTGAGAAGCATCGGCGATCTTCTAGTCTTGTCTCGAGATTCGCCTGGAAGACGGCCTTCAATTTAGCTCCTTTTTTCAATTTACCTCTTTTCTCATTGGCTTAGGATTGAAGAGGAGTTGAAGTTTGCAGCGCACCAGATGGTGGTATTATATTTTGTGCTGGTCATCATTTGGGTGAGCAGGACATCTAAAACGTCTCACTGGGCACCAGAATATAGTCTATAAGATGCCGGTGTGTGTACCGAGGATGCATCCATGTTGTCTTTAGTCTGTCTTTCTGCTGGAAAACCGTATTGGTGATGGCGAGTTTCTACTCAGCGCAAAACTCTAGCAGAAGGCGCAGTTGTCATTGTATTTTCCAACACCGTGATTACCAGGTGCCCCTTTCCAAGCTTTTGAGTCCTTGCCTACTCTGGCGTTGATGTCGCGGAGGATGAGGACCTGTTCATCTGCAGGGACGTTTTGTACAAGACTGCGCAGGTCGGTGTAAAACCTGTCCTTTCCTGCAGGATCTGCTTCAAGAGTTGGGCCATAGACGCTGAACATGGCAGCATGGTGTTTGTTTTGAAGTGGGAGACGCAGAAAAATGATGCGTCAGAGGGACCCTTTGGCAGTTTAGCAAGTTTGGAGGCGATTTGGTTCCTGACCATGAAGCCCACACCAGAGACGTCTCTCATTTCCTGGGTTCCCTGACCAGTAGAGGCTACAGCCTGCCCCATGTTCCTGATGGCTTCCTTCCTCTCGGAGGCGGACTTCACTGAGGGCAGCAATGTCAATAGCCAGCCTTGATAGTTCGTGGGCTACTAGAGCAGCGCGTCGTTTTGGGCCACCGCTGGCTGTTGGGTCGAGCATAGTTCTGATGATCCAACATGAGAGTTTCAGTCCAAGAACACCTTGTGAGGCCGGTGTGAGCCTTTTCTTTTTTACTGAGTTTTGACCACATTTGGAGATGCTCGTTGACCGCGGCTAGCCAACTGGGTGAAGAAGAGATAAGCTTTCTTTAGGCCCCTTATCTATGTGGCACAAGCAGTGCTGTCCCTAGAGAAGGCTGCTTGGTCGTTCAGCTTGCTGACGGATGATGCCATCGTCTCCTGGGTCAGCGTCAGGCGAACCGTACACCTGAACCATGCAGGATTAAGACTGCGGCCTCCAGTGACATCTTCCACCTGCCGTTTCGCCACCTTCCCATCGCTGCAGGGCTTAATGTTGATTGTTCTGGATGTAGACGTGCCCCATTGGGCCTGAGCAATGGCGTTTTTCAGGTGAGATGCAGTGTGCGCAGTACTGGTCCCACCCTTTACACTCGGGGTTCATCTATCATGGCCTAGCAAGTAAAGTCCTCGAGTCATAGGTGTCATATTGGAGTGTCCTTCTCCTGGATGGATGGCCTTAAAGGGCTAATGAGCTGCATCTGCCCGGGTTTTCCTTCTCCTCGGCTGGCTGCCAACCAAGGCGAACAAGTCGAGCCGACCCATCCGGTTACACCGCCAGACATTCAGTCGCGCCATAACGTAGCAAGCTCTGTGAAAATGGCACCAGCGAGAAGGTGTGGCTACAGACACAGTAATGTAGGAGGGGCCATATGCAATGACCTCCTGATTGGCACGCCAGCCAGTGGTCACGCGGCAATCACTACACGGGATATGGTGATTGGATGTAGGGGATGTATTGCGCAGACACTTTGCCTGGGTGAGTGGGCCGTGCAGCCCAGGTCACCCACCTTAACACAACAACATGCTAACACAACATACAAAACACAATAACATGTGTCCCCGACATACAAAACACACAACAACCTGTTTACTGTGTTCTCTCCTGTGTCACTCTGTTCTGACCTGTGTCACTTGGTCCTGACCTGTGTCACTCTGTTCTGTCCTGTGTCCCTCTGTTCTCTCCTGTGTCACTCTGTTCTGTCCTGTGTCACCCTGTCCTGTCCTGTGTCACTCTGTTCGGTGTCACTCTGACCTGTGTCACTCTGTTCTGACCTGTGTCACTCTGTTCTGTCCTGTGTCACTCTGTCCTGTCCTGTGTCACTCTGTTCTCTCCTGTGTCACTCTGTTCTGTCCTGTGTCACTCTGTCCTGTGTCACTCAGACCTGTGTCACTCTGTCCTGTGTCACTCTGTTCTGTGTCCCTCTGTTCTCTCCTGTGTCACTCTGTTCTGACCTGTGTCACTCTGTTCTGTCCTGTGTCACTCTGTTCTGTCCTGTGTCCCTCTGTTCTGACCTGTGTCACTCTGTTCTGTCCTATGTCACCCTGTCCTGTCCTGTGTCACTCTGTTCGGTGTCACTCTGACCTGTGTCACTCTGTTCTGACCTGTGTCACTCTGTTCTGTCCTGTGTCACTCTGTCCTGTCCTGTGTCACTCTGTTCTCTCCTGTGTCACTCTGTTCTGACCTGTGTCACTCTGTCCTGTGTCACTCTGACCTGTGTCCCTCTGTTCTGTCCTGTGTCACTCTGTTCTGTCCTGTGTCACTCTTTTCTCTCCTGTGTCACTCTGTTCTCTCCTATGTCACTCTGTTCTGTCCTGTGTCACTTTGTTCTGTGTCACTCTGTCCTGTGTCACTCTGTCCTGTGTCACTCTGTCCTGTGTCACTTGGTCCTGACCTGTGTCACTCTGTCCTGTGTCACCCTGTTCTGTCCTGTGTCACTCTGACCTGTGTCACTCTGTTCTGTCCTGTGTCACTCTCTTCTGACCTGTGTCACTCTGTTCTGACCTGTGTCACTCTGTTCTCTCCTGTGTCACGCTGACCTGTGTCCCTCTGTTCTGTCCTGTGTCACTCTGTTCTCTCCTGTGTCACTCTGTTCTCTCCTATGTCACTCTGTTCTGTCCTGTGTCACTCTGTTCTGTGTCACTCTGTTCTGTGTCACTCTGTCCTGTGTCACCCTGTTCTGACCTGTGTCCCTCTGTTCTGTCCTGTGTCACTCTGTCCTGTGTCACTCTGTCCTGTGTCACTCTGACCTGTGTCACTCTGTCCTGTGTCACTCTGTTCTCTCCTGTGTCCCTCTGTTCTGCCCTGTGTCACTCTGCCCTGACCTGTGTCACTCTGTTCTGTCCTGTGTCCCTCTGTTCTCTCCTGTGCCACTCTGTTCTGTCCTGTGTCACTCTGCCCTGACCTGTGTCCCTCTGTTCTGTCCTGTGTCACTCTGTTCTGTCCTGTGTCACTCTGTTCTCTCCTGTGTCACTCTGTTCTGTCCTGTGTCAATTGGTCCTGACCTGTGTCACTCTGTCCTGTGTCACTCTGTTCTGTCCTGTGTCCCTCTGTTCTGTCCTGTGTCACTCTGTTCTGTGCTGTGTCACTCTGTCCTGTGTCGCTCTGTCCTGTGTCACTTGGTCCTGACCTGTGTCACTCTGTCCTGTGTCACCCTGTTCTGTCCTGTGTCACTCTGTTCTCTCCTGTGTCACTCTGTCCTGTGTCACTCTGTCCTGTGTCACTCTGTTCTGTCCTGTGTCAATTGGTCCTGACCTGTGTCACTCTGTCCTGTGTCACTCTGTTCTGTCCTGTGTCACTCTGTTCTGTCCTGTGTCACTCTGTCCTGTGTCACTCTGTCCTGTGTCACTCTGTCCTGTGTCAATTGGTCCTGACCTGTGTCACTCTGTCCTGTGTCACTCTGTTCTCTCCTGTGTCACTCTGTTCTGTCCTGTGTCACTCTGTTCTTTCCTGTGTCACTCTGCCCTGACCTGTGTCACTCTGTTCTGTGCTGTGTCACTTGGTCCTGTCCTGTGTCACTCTGTCCTGTGTCACTCTGTTCTCTCCTGTGTCACTCTGTTCTGTCCTGTGTCACTCTGCCCTGACCTGTGTCACTCTGTCCTGTGTCACTCTGTTCTGCCCTGTGTCACTCTGTCCTGTGTCACGCTGTTCTCTCCTGTGTCACTCTGTCCTGTGTCACTCTGTTCTCTCCTGTGTCACTCTGTTCTGTCCTGTGTCACTCTGTTCTGTCCTGTGTCACTCTGTTCTCTCCTGTGTCACTCTGTTCTGACCTGTGTCACTCTGTTCTGTCCTGTGTCAATTGGTCCTGACCTGTGTCACTCTGTCCTGTGTCACTCTGTTCTGACCTGTGTCACTCTATTCTGTCCTGTGTCCCTCTGTTCTGTCTTGTGTCACTCTGTTCTCTCCTGTGTCACTCTGTTCTGTCCTGTGTCACGCTGTTCTCTCCTGTGTCACTCTGTTCTGTCCTGTGTCACTCTGTTCTCTCCTGTGTCACTCTCTTCTGTCCTGTGTCACTTTGTCCTGACCTGTGTCACTCTGTCCTGTGTCACTCTGTTCTCTCCTGTGTCACTCTGTTCTGTCCTGTGACCCTCTGTTCTGTCCTGTGTCACTCTGTTCTGTCCTGTGTCACTCTGCCCTGACCTGTGTCACTCTGTTCTGTCCTGTGTCACTTGGTCCTGTCCTGTGTCACTCTGTCCTGTGTCACTCTGTTCTCTCCTGTGTCACTCTGTTCTGTCCTGTGTCACTCTGTCCTGTGTCACTCTGTTCTGCCCTGTGTCACTCTGTCCTGTGTCACGCTGTTCTCTCCTGTGTCACTCTGTCCTGTGTCACTCTGTTCTGACCTGTGTCCCTCTGTTCCGTCCTGTGTCACTCTGTCCTGTCCTGTGTCACTCTGTTCTGTCCTGTGTCACTCTGTTCTGACCTGTGTCACTCTGTTCTCTCCTGTGTCACTCTGTTCTCTCCTGTGTCCCTCTATTCTGTCCTGTGTCACTCTGTTCTGTCCTGTGTCACTCTGTCCTGTCCTGTGTCCCTCTGTTCTGTCCTGTGTCACTCTGTTCTGTCCTGTGTCACTCTGTCCTGTCCTGTGTCACTCTGTTCTGTCCTGTGTCACTCTGTCCTGTGTCACTCTGTTCTCTCCTGTGTCACTCTGTTCTGTCCTGTGTCACTCTGTTCTGTCCTGTGTCACTTGGTCCTGTCCTGTGTCACTCTGTTCTGTCCTGTGTCACTCTGTCCTGTGTCACTCTGTCCTGTGTCACTCTGTTCTGTCCTGTGTCACTCTGTCCTGTGTCACTTTGTTTTCTCCTGTGTCACTCTGTTCTGTCCTGTGTCCCTCTGTTCTGACCTGTGTCACTCTGTCCTTTGTCACTCTGTCCTGTGTCACTCAGTTCTGTCCTGTGTCCCTCTGTTCTGACCTGTGTCACTCTGTTCTGTCCTGTGTCACTCTGTCCTGTGTCACGCTGTTCTGTGTCACTCTGACCTGTGTCACTCTGTCCTGTGTCACTCTGACCTGTGTCACTCTGTTCTGTACTGTGTCCCTCTGTTCTGACCTGTGTCACTCTGACCTGTGTCACTCTGTTCTGTGTCACTTGGTCCTGTCCTGTGTCACTCTGACCTGTGTCACTCTGACCTGACCTGGGTCCATCTGTCCTGTGTCACTCTGGTCTGTCCTTTGTCACTCTGACCTGTGTCACTCTGTCCTGTGTCACTCTGTTCTGACCTGTGTCACTCTGTTCTGTCCTGTGTCACTTGGTCCTGTCCTATGTCACTATGTCCTGTGTCACTCTGCCCTGACCTGTGTCCATCTGTCCTGTGTCACTTGGTCCTGTCCTGTGTCACTATGTCCTGTGTCACTCTGTTCTGTCCTGTGTCACTCTGTTCTGTCCTGTGTCACTCTGCCCTGAACTGTGTCACTCTGTCCCGTGTCACTTGGTCCTGTCCTGTGTCACTATGTCCTGTGTCACTCTGTTCTGTCCTGTGTCACTCTGTTCTGTCCTGTGTCACTCTACCCTGAACTGTGTCACTCTGTCCTGTGTCCCTTGGTCCTGTCCTGTGTCACTCTGCCCTGACCTGTGTCACTCTGTCCTGTGTCACTTGGTCCTGTCCTGTGTCACTTTGTTCTGTCCTGTGTCACTTGGTCCTGTCCTGTGTCACTATGTCCTGTGTCACTCTGTTCTGTCCTGTGTCACTCTGTTCTGTCCTGTGTCACTCTGCCCTGAACTGTGTCACTCTGTCCTGTGTCACTTGGTCCTGTCTTGTGTCACTATGTCCTGTGTCACTCTGTTCTGTCCTGTGTCACTGTCCTGTGTCACTCTGACCTGTGTCACTCTGCCCTGACCTGTGTCACTGTCCTGTGTCACTCTGACCTGTGTCACTCCGTCCTGTGTCACTCTGTTCTGTATCACTCCGTCCTGTGTCACTCTGTTCTGACCTGTGTCACTCTGCCCTGACCTTTGTCACTCTGCCCTGTGTCACTCTGTCCTGTCCTGTGTCACTCTGTCCTCCGTCACTCTGTTCTGTGTCACTCTGTTCTGACCTGAGTCACTCTGGTCTGAACTGTGTTACTCTGCCCTGACCTGGGTCCATCTGTCCTGTGTCACTCTGTCCTGTGTCACTCTGTCCTGGTCACTCTGGTCTGACCTGTGTCACTCCGTCCTGTGTCACTCTGTCCTGTGTCACTCTGTCCTGTGTCACTCTGTTCTGTCCTGTGTCACTATGTCCTGTGTCACTCTGTCCTGTGTCACTCTGTCCTGTGTCACTCTGTTCTGTTCTGTGTCACTCTGACCTGTTTCACTCCGTCCTGTGTCACTCTGTCCTGTGTCACTCTGTCCTGTGTCACTCTGTTCTGTTCTGTGTCACTCTGTCCTGTGTCACTCTGTCCTGTGTCACTCTGTCCTGTGTCACTCTGTTCTGTTCTGTGTCACTCTGACCTGTTTCACTCTGTTCTGTGTCACTCCTGTCTGTCCTGTGTCACTATGTCCTGTGTCACTCTGTTCTGTCCTGTGTCACTCTGTTCTGTGTCACTCTGTCCTGTGTCACTCTGTTCTGTGTCACTCCTGTCTGTCCTATGTCACTCTGTCCTGTGTCACTCTGTTCTGTTCTGTGTCACTCTGTTCTGTCCTGTGTCACTCTGTTCTGTGTCACTCTGTCCTGTGTCACTCTGTTCTGGGTCCATCTGTCCTGTGTCACTCTGGTCTGTCCTGTGTCACTCTGTCCTGTGTCACTCTGTCCTGTGTCACTCTGTTCTGTGTCACTCATGTCTGTCCTGTGTCACTCATGTCTGTCCTGTGTCACTCTGTTCTGTCCTGTGTCACTCTGTCCTGTGTCACTCTGTTCTGTGTCACTCTGACCTGACCTGTGTCCATCTGTCCTGTGTCACTCTGTCCTGTGTCCCTCTGTTCTGTCCTGTGTCACTCTGTTCTGTCCTGTGTCACTCTGTTCTCTCCTGTGTCACTCTCTTCTGTCCTGTGTCACTTTGTCCTGACCTGTGTCACTCTGTCCTGTGTCACTCTGTTCTCTCCTGTGTCACTCTGTTCTGTCCTGTGACCCTCTGTTCTGTCCTGTGTCACTCTGCCCTGACCTGTGTCACTCTGTTCTGTCCTGTGTCACTTGGTCCTGTCCTGTGTCACTCTGTCCTGTGTCACTCTGTTCTCTCCTGTGTCACTCTGTTCTGTCCTGTGTCACTCTGTCCTGTGTCACTCTGTTCTGCCCTGTGTCACTCTGTCCTGTGTCACGCTGTTCTCTCCTGTGTCACTCTGTCCTGTGTCACTCTGTTCTGACCTGTGTCCCTCTGTTCCGTCCTGTGTCACTCTGTCCTGTCCTGTGTCACTCTGTTCTGTCCTGTGTCACTCTGTTCTGACCTGTGTCACTCTGTTCTCTCCTGTGTCACTCTGTTCTCTCCTGTGTCCCTCTATTCTGTCCTGTGTCACCCTGTTCTGTCCTGTGTCACTCTGTCCTGTCCTGTGTCCCTCTGTTCTGTCCTGTGTCACTCTGTTCTGTCCTGTGTCACTCTGTCCTGTCCTGTGTCACTCTGTTCTGTCCTGTGTCACTCTGTCCTGTGTCACTCTGTTCTCTCCTGTGTCACTCTGTTCTGTCCTGTGTCACTCTGTTCTGTCCTGTGTCACTTGGTCCTGTCCTGTGTCACTCTGTCCTGTGTCACTCTGTTCTGTCCTGTGTCACTCTGTCCTGTGTCACTCTGTCCTGTGTCACTCTGTTCTGTCCTGTGTCACTCTGTCCTGTGTCACTTTGTTTTCTCCTGTGTCACTCTGTTCTGTCCTGTGTCCCTCTGTTCTGACCTGTGTCACTCTGTCCTTTGTCACTCTGTCCTGTGTCACTCAGTTCTGTCCTGTGTCCCTCTGTTCTGACCTGTGTCACTCTGTTATGTCCTGTGTCACTCTGTTCTGACCTGTGTCACTCTGTTCTGTCCTGTGTCACTCTGTCCTGTGTCACGCTGTTCTGTGTCACTCGGCCCTGACCTGTGTCACTCTGTCCTGTGTCACTCTGACCTGTGTCACTCTGTTCTGTACTGTGTCCCTCTGTTCTGACCTGTGTCACTCTGACCTGTGTCACTCTGTTCTGTGTCACTTGGTCCTGTCCTGTGTCACTCTGACCTGTGTCACTCTGACCTGACCTGGGTCCATCTGTCCTGTGTCACTCTGGTCTGTCCTTTGTCACTCTGACCTGTGTCACTCTGTCCTGTGTCACTCTGTTCTGACCTGTGTCACTCTGTTCTGTCCTGTGTCACTTGGTCCTGTCCTATGTCACTATGTCCTGTGTCACTCTGCCCTGACCTGTGTCCATCTGTCCTGTGTCACTTGGTCCTGTCCTGTGTCACTATGTCCTGTGTCACTCTGTTCTGTCCTGTGTCACTCTGTTCTGTCCTGTGTCACTCTGCCCTGAACTGTGTCACTCTGTCCCGTGTCACTTGGTCCTGTCCTGTGTCACTATGTCCTGTGTCACTCTGTTCTGTCCTGTGTCACTCTGTTCTGTCCTGTGTCACTCTACCCTGAACTGTGTCACTCTGTCCTGTGTCACTTGGTCCTGTCCTGTGTCACTCTGCCCTGACCTGTGTCACTCTGTCCTGTGTCACTTGGTCCTGTCCTGTGTCACTTTGTTCTGTCCTGTGTCACTTGGTCCTGTCCTGTGTCACTATGTCCTGTGTCACTCTGTTCTGTCCTGTGTCACTCTGTTCTGTCCTGTGTCACTCTGCCCTGAACTGTGTCACTCTGTCCTGTGTCACTTGGTCCTGTCTTGTGTCACTATGTCCTGTGTCACTCTGTTCTGTCCTGTGTCACTGTCCTGTGTCACTCTGACCTGTGTCACTCTGCCCTGACCTGTGTCACTGTCCTGTGTCACTCTGACCTGTGTCACTCCGTCCTGTGTCACTCTGTTCTGTATCACTCCGTCCTGTGTCACTCTGTTCTGACCTGTGTCACTCTGCCCTGACCTTTGTCACTCTGCCCTGTGTCACTCTGTCCTGTCCTGTGTCACTCTGTCCTCCGTCACTCTGTTCTGTGTCACTCTGTTCTGACCTGAGTCACTCTGGTCTGAACTGTGTTACTCTGCCCTGACCTGGGTCCATCTGTCCTGTGTCACTCTGTCCTGTGTCACTCTGTCCTGGTCACTCTGGTCTGACCTGTGTCACTCCGTCCTGTGTCACTCTGTCCTGTGTCACTCTGTCCTGTGTCACTCTGTTCTGTCCTGTGTCACTATGTCCTGTGTCACCCTGTTCTGTGTCACTCTGTCCTGTGTCACTCTGTCCTGTGTCACTCTGTTCTGTTCTGTGTCACTCTGACCTGTTTCACTCTGTTCTGTGTCACTCCTGTCTGTCCTGTGTCACTATGTCCTGTGTCACTCTGTTCTGTCCTGTGTCACTCTGTTCTGTGTCACTCTGTCCTGTGTCACTCTGTTCTGTGTCACTCCTGTCTGTCCTGTGTCACTATGTCCTGTGTCACTCTGTTCTGTCCTGTGTCACTCTGACCTGTTTCACTCTGTTCTGTGTCACTCCTGTCTGTCCTGTGTCACTATGTCCTGTGTCACTCTGTTCTGTCCTGTGTCACTCTGTTCTGTGTCACTCTGTCCTGTGTCACTCTGTTCTGTGTCACTCCTGTCTGTCCTATGTCACTCTGTCCTGTGTCACTCTGTTCTGTTCTGTGTCACTCTGTTCTGTCCTGTGTCACTCTGTTCTGTGTCACTCTGTCCTGTGTCACTCTGTTCTGGGTCCATCTGTCCTGTGTCACTCTGGTCTGTCCTGTGTCACTCTGTCCTGTGTCACTCTGTCCTGTGTCACTCTGTTCTGTGTCACTCATGTCTGTCCTGTGTCACTCATGTCTGTCCTGTGTCACTCTGTTCTGTCCTGTGTCACTCTGTCCTGTGTCACTCTGTTCTGTGTCACTCTGACCTGACCTGTGTCCATCTGTCCTGTGTCACTCTGTCCTGTGTCACTCTGCCCTGACCTGGGTTCATCTGTCCTGTGTCACTCTGTTCTGTCCTGTGTCACTCTGTTCTGTGTCACTCTGACCTGACCTGGGTCCATCTGTCCTGTGTCACTCTGTCCTGTGTCACTCTGCCCTGACCTGGGTTCATCTGTCCTGTGTCACTCTGGTCTGTCCTGTGTCACTCTGTCCTGTGTCACTCTGCCCTGACCTGGGTCCATCTGTCCTATGTCACTCTGTCCTGTGTCACTCTGCCCTGACCTGGGTCCATCTGTCCTGTGTCACTCTAGTCTGTCCTGTGTCACTCTGTCCTGTGTCACTCTCTCCTGACCTGGGTCCATCTGTCCTGTGTCACTCTGTCCTGTGTCACTCTGTCCTGACCTGGGTCCATCTGTCCTGTGTCACTCTGTCCTGTGTCACTCTGCCCTGACCTGGGTCCATCTGTCCTATGTCACTCTGTTCTGTCCTGTGTCACTCTGTCATGTGTCACTCTGTCCTGACCTGGGTCCATCTGTCCTGTGTCACTATGTCCTGTGTCACTCTGTCCTGTGTCACTCTGTCCTGACCTGGGTCCATCTGTCCTGTGTCACTCTGGTCTGTCCTGTGTCCCTCTGTCCTGTGTCACTCTGCCCTGACCTCTGTCCATCTGTCCTGTGTCACTCTGCCCTGACCTGGGTCCATCTGTCCTGTGTCACTCTGGTCTGTCCTGTGTCCCTCTGTCCTGTGTCACTCTGCCCTGACCTCTGTCCATCTGTCCTGTGTCACTCTGCCCTGACCTGGGTCCATCTGTCCTGTGTCACTCTGGTCTGTCCTGTGTCACTCTGCCCTGACCTGGGTCCATCTGTCCTGTGTCACTCTGGTCTGTCCTGTGTCACTCTGTCCTGTGTCACTCTGTCCTGTGTCACTCTGGTCTGGCCTTCGTCACTCTGTGTCACTTAAACCTGGAACCATTAATTAAACACCATTATTAATTTGCTTCTTTACCAAATCGATGTCCACAAATCTGTCCAAAAAAATGCAAAATATTTTTTTTATAAAATATAAATATGAGACGAAAAGGAAAATCTAACAAATGAGAGAAAGAAGGTAAATATAATAATAATAATTATACATGACTAGAATTACCACAATACGCCCTCATCTCACCAACAGTAAAGAGTCCGGGGGCACCTCAGAGTAAAGAGTCCGGGGGCACCTCAGAGTAAGGAGTCCGGGGGCACCTCAGAGTAAAGAGTCCGGGGGCACCTCAGAGTAAGGAGTCCGGGGGCACCTCAGAGTAAAGAGTCCGGGGGCACCTCAGAGTAAAGAGTCCGGGGGCACCTCAGAGTAAGGAGTCCGGGGGCACCTCAGAGTAAGGAGTCCGGGGGCACCTCAGAGTAAAGAGTCCGGGGGCACGTCAGAGTAAAGAGTCCGGGGGCACCTCAGAGTAAAGAGTCCGGGGGCACCTCAGAGTAAAGAGTCCGGGGGCACCTCAGAGTAAAGAGTCCGGGGGCACCTCAGAGTAAAGAGTCCGGGGGCACCTCAGAGTAAAGAGTCCGGGGGCACCTCAGAGTAAAGAGTCCGGGGGCACCTCAGAGTAAAGAGTCCGGGGGCACCTCAGAGTAAAGAGTCCGGGGGCACCTCAGAGTAAAGAGTGCGGGGGCACCTCAGAGTAAAGAGTCCGGGGGCACCTCAGAGTAAAGAGTCCGGGGGCACCTCAGAGTAAAGAGTCCGGGGGCACCTCAGAGTAAAGAGTCCGGGGGCACCTCAGAGTAAAGAGTCCGGGGGCACCTCAGCGTAAAGTGTCCGGGGGCACCTCAGAGTAACGAGTCCGGGGGCACCTCAGAGTAAAGAGTCCGGGGGCACCTCAGAGTAAAGAGTCCGGGGGCACCTCAGAGTAAAGAGTCCGGGGGCACCTCAGAGTAAAGAGTCCGGGGGCACCTCAGAGTAAAGAGTCCGGGGGCACCTCAGAGTAAAGAGTCCGGGGGCACCTCAGAGTAAAGAGTCCGGGGGCACCTCAGAGTAAAGAGTCCGGGGGCACCTTAGAGTAAAGAGTCCGGGGGCACCTTAGAGTAAAGAGTCCGGGGGCACCTCAGAGTAAAGAGTCCGGGGGCACCTCAGAGTAAAGAGTCCGGGGGCACCTCAGAGTAAAGAGTCCGGGGGCACCTCAGAGTAAAGAGTCCGGGGGCACCTCAGAGTAAAGAGTCCGGGGGCACCTCAGAGTAAAGAGTCCGGGGGCACCTCAGAGTAAAGAGTCCGGAGGCACCTCAGAGTAAAGAGTCCGGGGGCACCTCAGAGTAAAGAGTCCGGGGGCACCTCAGAGTAAAGAGTCCGGGGGCACCTCAGAGTAAAGAGTCCGGGGGCACCTCAGAGTAAAGAGTCCGGGGGCACCTCAGAGTAAAGAGTCCGGGGGCACCTCAGCGTAAAGTGTCCGGGGGCACCTCAGAGTAAAGAGTCCGGGGGCACCTCAGAGTAAAGAGTCCGGGGGCACCTCAGACTTTACATTATATATCTAGATATTCACATAGTAATTACTGCCACGTTTTTACATATTTAGACGGAGCACTACGTTTGGGTCTCATTAATCTGTCACTGTACATACAGTACCTCCAACTCTGATGTGACCTCCTGAGAAGTTTGGGGCCAAAAGTGACATGACCTCCTGAGCAGTTTGCTGTTAACAGTAAAATTACCTCGTTAATAGTCTGGTACCAACAATGACATGAACCTCTTGAGAAGTCTGAGACCAACACTGACGTGACCTCTTGAGAAGTCAGACCAACACTGACGTGACCTCTTGATAAGTCAGACCAACACTGACGTGACCTCTTGAGAAGTCAGACCAACACTGACGTGACCTCTTGAGAAGTCAGACCAACACTGACGTGACCTCTTGAGAAGTCTGAGGCTAACTCTGACATAAATTCCAGAGTAGTTTGAGGCCAACACTTACATGACCTCCTTAGTAGTCTGAGACCAACACTGACGTGACTTCTGAATAATCTGAGGACATGTCTGACATGACCTCCTGAGTAATTTGTGGCCAAATGTGACATAACTTCCTAATTTTAAACTTCCTAGTTTGAGGCCAACAGTGACATGACCTCCTTAGTAGTCTGAGGCCAACACTGACATGACGACCTGACTAGTTTGAGGCAAACAGGGACATAACTTCCTGAGTAGTTTGAGACCAACACTGACGTGACCTCCTGAGTAGACTGAGGCCAACTCTAATGACCTCCTGAGTAGTCTGAGACCAACACTTATGTGACCTTGTGAATAGTCTGAGGCCAACAATGTTGTGAACTCCTGAGTAGTCTGAGGCCAAAACTGACGTGACCTCCTGAGTAGTCTGAGGCCAATACTGACGTGACCTCCTGAGTAGTCTGAGGCCAACACTGACGTGACCTCCTGAGTAGTCTGAGACTTACACTGACGTGACCTCCTAAGAAGTCTGAGGCCAACACTGACGTGACCTCCTGAGTAGTCTGAGGCCAACACTGACGTGACCTCCTGAGTAGTCTGAGACTTACACTGACGTGACCTCCTAAGAAGTCTGAGGCCAACACTGACGTTACCTCCTGAGTAGTCTGAGACTTACAAGAAGTCTGAGGCCAACACTGACGTGACCTCCTCAGTAGTCTGAGACTTACACTGACGTGACCCCCTGAGTAGTCTGAGATAAAATCAAATTACCTCCAGAGTAGTTTGATGCCAAAAGTGAAATGAGCTCAAGAGTAATTTGAGGCCAACACTGACATGACCTTCTAAATTGCCTGAGGCCAACACTGACATTATCTCCTGAGTAGACTAAAACCAAACACTGACATTATCTCCTGAGTAGTCTGAGACCAACACTGACGTGACCTCTTGAATAGTCTAAGACCAACACTGATACGACCTCCTGAGTAGTCTGACGCCAACACTGACTTGACCTCCTGCGTAGTTTGAGACCAAAAGTGACTTAACTTCATGAGTAGTTTGAGTCCAACATTGAAGAGATCTACTGAGTAATTTAATAGTGTATAGTATTTAACAGTGAAATTACCTCCTTAGTAGTTTGAGGCCAACACTGACATGACTTCCTGAGGAGTTTGAGGCCATCATTGAAATTATCTCTTAAGTAGGTTGAGGCCAACAGTTAAATTAAGTCATAAGTAGTTTGAGGCCAACACTTACATGACCTCCTGATCAGCTTGAGGCCATAACTGATGTTAACTCCTAAGTAGTCTGAGACAAACAAGGATGTGACCTCCTGAGGCCAACACCAACATGACCTTCTGAGTAGTCTACGGCCAATACTGACATGACCTCCTGAGTAGTCTGAGACCAACACTGACGTGACCTCCTGAGTAGTCTTAGTCCAACAGTGACATGACTTCCTGAGTAGTTTGAGGCCAAAATTGATATTATCTCCTGAAGCCAACTCGGACATGACCTCCTGACTAGTCTGAGACCTACACTGACATGACATACATAGTAGTTTGATGCCAACACTTACATGACCCTCTGAATAGTCTGAAGCAAACACTGACATGACCTCCTGAGTAGTCTGGAACAAACACTGACATGATCTCCTGAGTAGTCTGAGGCTAACAGTGACGTGACCTCCTGAGTAGTCATAGGCCAACTCTGAGTAGTTTGAGGTCAAAAGTGACATAAATTCCTTAGTAGTTTGAGGCCAAAAGTGACATGATCTCCATAGTAGTTTGAGGCCAAGAGTGAAAATACCTCCTTAGTAGTTTGAGGCCAACACTGACGTGACCTCCTGACTAGTCTGAGGCCAACAGTGACATGACTTTCTGAGTAGTTTGAGGCCAACAAGGATATTTTCTCCTGAGTAGTCTGAAGCCAACTCTGACATGACATCAATAGTAGTTTGAAGCCAACACTTACATGCCCTTCTGAGTAGTCTGAAGCAAACACTGACATGACCTCCTGAGTAGGTTGAGGCCAACACTGACGTGATCTCATAAGTAGTTTGAGGCAAACACTGAAATGACCTTCTGAGTAGTCTGAGGCCAACACTGTCGTGACCTCCTGAGTAGTCTGACGACAAAACTGACGTGACCTCCTGAGTAGTTTGAGTCAAACAATGGAATAACTTACTAAGCAGTTTGAGGCCAACACTGACATAATATCCCAAGAAGTTTGAGACCAATACTGACATGACCTCCTTAGTAGTCTTAGGCCAACACTGACATGACCACCTGAGAAGTCTGAGGCCAACACTGACATGACCACCTGAGAAGTCTGAGGCCAACACTGACGTGACCTCCTGAGTAGTCTGAGACTTACACTGACGTGACCTCCTGAGAAGTCTGAGGCCAACACTGACGTGACCTCCTGAGTAGTCTGAGATAAAATCAAATTACCTCCAGAGTAGTTTGATGCCAAAAGTGAAATGAGCTCCAGAGTAATTTGAGGCCAACACTGACATGACCTTCTAAATTGCCTGAGGCCAACACTGACATTATCTCCTGAGTAGACTAAAACCAAACACTGACATTATCTCCTGAGTAGTCTGAAACCAACACTGACGTGACCTCTTGAATAGTCTAAGACCAACACTGATACGACCTCCTGAGTAGTCTGACGCCAACACTGACTTGACCTCCTGCGTAGTTTGAGACCAAAAGTAACTTAACTTCCTGAGTAGTTTGAGTCCAACATTGAAGTGATCTACTGAGTAATTTAATGACAACAGTGAAATGACCTCCTTAGTAGTTTGAGGCCAACACTAACATTACCTCCTGAGTAGTCTGAGGCCAACAGTGACATGACTTCCTGAGGAGTTTGAGGCCATCATTGAAATTATCTCTTAAGTAGGTTAAGGCCAACAGTGAAATTAAATCATAAGTAGTTTGAGGCCAACACTTACATGACCTCCTGATTAGCTTGAGGCCATAACTGATGTTAACTCCTAAGTAGTCTGAGAGTAACACGGATGTGACCTCCGGAGGTCAACACCAACGTGACCTTCTGAGTAGTCTGAGGCCAACACTGATGTTACCGCCTAAATAGTCTTTGGCCACCACTGACCTGGCCTCCTTAGTAGTATACAGCCAATACTGACATGACCTCCTGAGTAGTCTGAGACCAACACTGACGTGACCTCCTGAGTAATCAGAGAATAACACTGACATGACATACATAGTAGTTTGATGCCAACACTTACATGACCCTCTGAATAGTCTGATGCAAACACTGACATGACCTCCTGAGTAGTCTGAGGCTAACAGTGACGTGACCTCCTGAGTAGTCATAGGCCAACTCTGAGTAGTTTGAGGTCAAAAGTGACATATCTTCCTTAGTAGTTTGAGGCCAACAGTGACATGATCTCCATAGTAGTTTGAGGCCAAGAGTGAAAATACCTCCTTAGTAGTTTGAGGCCAACACTGACGTGACCTCCTGACTAGTCTGAGGCCAACAGTGACATGACTTTCTGAGTAGTTTGAGGCCAACAAGGATATTATCTCCTGAGTAGTCTGAAGCCAACTCTGACATGACATCAATAGTAGTTTGATGCCAACACTTACATGCCCTTCTGAGTAGTCTGAAGCAAACACTGACATGACCTCCTGAGTAGGTTGAGGCCAACACTAACGTGATCTCCTGAGTAGTTTGAGGCCAACTCTGACATGATCTCATAAGTAGTTTGAGGCAAACACTGAAATGACCTTCTGAGTAGTCTGAGGCCAACACTGTCGTGACCTCCTGAGTAGTCTGACGCCAACACTGACGTGACCTTCTGTGTAGTCTAAGATCAACAGTGATGTGACCTCCTGAGTAGTCATAGGTCAACTCTGACATGACCTCCTGAGTAGTCTGAAGCAAACACTGACATGACCTCCTGAGTAGGTTGAGGCCAACACTGACGTGATCTCCTGAGTAGTCTGAAGCAAACACTGATGTGACCTCCTGAGTAGGTTGAGGCCAACACTGACGTGATCTCCTGAGTAGTTTGAGGCCAACTCTGTCCTGTGTCACTTGGTCCTGTCCTGTGTCACTTTGTTCTGTCCTGTGTCACTTGGTCCTGTCCTGTGTCACTATGTCCTGTGTCACTCTGTTCTGTCCTGTGTCACTCTGTTCTGTCCTGTGTCACTCTGCCCTGAACTGTGTCACTCTGTCCTGTGTCACTTGGTCCTGTCCTGTGTCACTATGTCCTGTGTCACTCTGTTCTGTCCTGTGTCACTCTGTTCTGTCCTGTGTCACTCTGCCCTGAACTGTGTCACTCTGTCCTGTGTCACTTGGTCCTGTCCTGTGTCACTCTGCCCTGACCTGTGTCACTCTGTCCTGTGTCACTTGGTCCTGTCCTGTGTCACTTTGTTCTGTCCTGTGTCACTTGGTCCTGTCCTGTGTCACTATGTCCTGTGTCACTTGGTCCTGTCCTGTGTCACTCTGGTCTGAACTGTGTCACTCTGCCCTGACCTGTGTCACTGTCCTGTGTCACTCTGACCTGTGTCACTCCGTCCTGTGTCACTCTGTTCTGTGTCACTCCGTCCTGTGTCACTCTGTTCTGACCTGTGTCACTCTGCCCTGACCTTTGTCACTCTGCCCTGTGTCACTCTGTCCTGTCCTGTGTCACTCTGTCCTCCGTCACTCTGTTCTGTGTCACTCTGTTCTGACCTGAGTCACTCTGGTCTGAACTGTGTTACTCTGCCCTGACCTGGGTCCATCTGTCCTGTGTCACTCTGTCCTGTGTCACTCTGTCCTGTGTCACTCTGGTCTGACCTGTGTCACTCCGTCCTGTGTCACTCTGTCCTGTGTCACTCTGTCCTGTGTCACTCTGTTCTGTTCTGTGTCACTCTGACCTGTTTCACTCTGTTCTGTGTCACTCCTGTCTGTCCTGTGTCACTATGTCCTGTGTCACTCTGTTCTGTCCTGTGTCACTCTGTTCTGTGTCACTCTGTCCTGTGTCACTCTGTTCTGTGTCACTCCTGTCTGTCCTATGTCACTCTGTCCTGTGTCACTCTGTTCTGTTCTGTGTCACTCTGTTCTGTCCTGTGTCACTCTGTTCTGTGTCACTCTGTCCTGTGTCACTCTGTTCTGGGTCCATCTGTCCTGTGTCACTCTGGTCTGTCCTGTGTCACTCTGTCTTGTGTCACTCTGTCCTGTGTCACTCTGTTCTGTGTCACTAATGTCTGTCCTGTGTCACTCATGTCTGTCCTGTGTCACTCTGTTCTGTCCTGTGTCACTCTGTCCTGTGTCACTCTGTTCTGTGTCACTCTGACCTGACCTGTGTCCATCTGTCCTGTGTCACTCTGTTCTGTCCTGTGTCACTCTGTTCTGTGTCACTCTGACCTGACCTGGGTCCATCTGTCCTGTGTCACTCTGTCCTGTGTCACTCTGCCCTGACCTGGGTTCATCTGTCCTGTGTCACTCTGGTCTGTCCTGTGTCACTCTGTCCTGTGTCACTCTGCCCTGACCTGGGTCCATCTGTCCTATGTCACTCTGTCCTGTGTCACTCTGCCCTGACCTGGGTCCATCTGTCCTGTGTCACTCTAGTCTGTCCTGTGTCACTCTGTCCTGTGTCACTCTCTCCTGACCTGGGTCCATCTGTCCTGTGTCACTCTGTCCTGTGTCACTCTGTCCTGACCTGGGTCCATCTGTCCTGTGTCAGTCTGTCCTGTGTCACTCTGCCCTGACCTGGGTCCATCTGTCCTATGTCACTCTGTTCTGTCCTGTGTCACTCTGTCATGTGTCACTCTGTCCTGACCTGGGTCCATCTGTCCTGTGTCACTATGTCCTGTGTCACTCTGTCCTGTGTCACTCTGTCCTGACCTGGGTCCATCTGTCCTGTGTCACTCTGGTCTGTCCTGTGTCCCTCTGTCCTGTGTCACTCTGCCCTGACCTCTGTCCATCTGTCCTGTGTCACTCTGCCCTGACCTGGGTCCATCTGTCCTGTGTCACTCTGGTCTGTCCTGTGTCACTCTGTCCTGTTTCACTCTGGTCTGTCCTGTGTCACTCTGTCCTGTGTCACTCTGGTCTGGCCTTCGTCACTCTGTGTCACTTAAACCTGGAACCATTAATTAAACACCATTATTAATTTGCTTCTTTACCAAATCGATGTCCACAAATCTGTCCAAAAAAATGCAAAATATTTTTTTTATAAAATATAAATATGAGACGAAAAGGAAAATCTAACAAATGAGAGAAAGAAGGTAAATATAATAATAATAATTATACATGACTAGAATTACCACAATACGCCCTCATCTCACCAACAGTAAAGAGTCCGGGGGCACCTCAGAGTAAAGAGTCCGGGGGCACCTCAGAGTAAGGAGTCCGGGGGCACCTCAGAGTAAAGAGTCCGGGGGCACCTCAGAGTAAAGAGTCCGGGGGCACCTCAGAGTAAAGAGTCCGGGGGCACCTCAGAGTAAGGAGTCCGGGGGCACCTCAGAGTAAAGAGTCCGGGGGCACCTCAGAGTAAAGAGTCCGGGGGCACCTCAGAGTAAAGAGTCCGGGGGCACCTCAGAGTAAAGAGTCCGGGGGCACCTCAGAGTAAAGAGTCCGGGGGCACCTCAGACTTTACGTTATATATCTAGATATTCACATAGTAATTGCTGCCACGTTTTTACATATTTAGACGGAGCACTACGTTTGGGTATCATTAATCTGTCACTGTACATACAGTACCTCCAACTCTGATGTGACCTCTTGAGAAGTCAGACCAACACTGACGTGACCTCTTGAGAAGTCTGAGGCTAACTCTGACATAAATTCCAGAGTAGTTTGAGGCCAACACTTACATGACCTCCTTAGTAGTCTGAGACCAACACTGACGTGACTTCTGAATAATCTGAGGACATGTCTGACATGACCTCCTGAGTAATTTGTGGCCAAATGTGACATAACTTCCTAATTTTAAACTTCCTAGTTTGAGGCCAACACTGACATGACGACCTGACTAGTTTGAGGCAAACAGGGACATAACTTCCTGAGTAGTTTGAGACCAACACTGACCTGACCTCCTGAGTAGACTGAGGCCAACTCTAATGACCTCCTGAGTAGTCTGAGACCAACACTTATGTGACCTTGTGAATAGTCTGAGGCCAACAATGTTGTGAACTCCTGAGTAGTCTGAGGCCAAAACTGACGTGACCTCCTGAGTAGTCTGAGGCCAACACTGACGTGACCTCCTGAGTAGTCTGAGGCCAACACTGACGTGACCTCCTGAGTAGTCTGAGACTTACACTGACGTGACCTCCTAAGAAGTCTGAGGCCAACACTGACGTGACCTCCTGAGTAGTCTGAGGCCAACACTGACGTGACCTCCTGAGTAGTCTGAGACTTACACTGACTTGACCTCCTAAGAAGTCTGAGGCCAACACTGACGTTACCTCCTGAGTAGTCTGAGACTTACAAGAAGTCTGAGGCCAACACTGACGTGACCTCCTCAGTAGTCTGAGACTTACACTGACGTGACCCCCTGAGTAGTCTGAGATAAAATCAAATTACCTCCAGAGTAGTTTGATGCCAAAAGTGAAATGAGCTCAAGAGTAATTTGAGGCCAACACTGACATGACCTTCTAAATTGCCTGAGGCCAACACTGACATTATCTCCTGAGTAGACTAAAACCAAACACTGACATTATCTCCTGAGTAGTCTGAGACCAACACTGACGTGACCTCTTGAATAGTCTAAGACCAACACTGATACGACCTCCTGAGTAGTCTGACGCCAACACTGACTTGACCTCCTGCGTAGTTTGAGACCAAAAGTGACTTAACTTCATGAGTAGTTTGAGTCCAACATTGAAGAGATCTACTGAGTAATTTAATAGTGTATAGTATTTAACAGTGAAATTACCTCCTTAGTAGTTTGAGGCCAACACTGACATGACTTCCTGAGGAGTTTGAGGCCATCATTGAAATTATCTCTTAAGTAGGTTGAGGCCAACAGTTAAATTAAGTCATAAGTAGTTTGAGGCCAACACTTACATGACCTCCTGATTAGCTTGAGGCCATAACTGATGTTAACTCCTAAGTAGTCTGAGACAAACAAGGATGTGACCTCCTGAGGCCAAAACCAACATGACCTTCTGAGTAGTCTACGGCCAATACTGACATGACCTCCTGAGTAGTCTGAGACCAACACTGACGTGACCTCCTGAGTAGTCTTAGTCCAACAGTGACATGACTTCCTGAGAAGTTTGAGGCCAAAATTGATATTATCTCCTGTAGCCAACTCGGACATGACCTCCTGACTAGTCTGAGACCTACACTGACATGACATACATAGTAGTTTGATGCCAACACTTACATGACCCTCTGAATAGTCTGAAGCAAACACTGACATGACCTCCTGAGTAGTCTGGAACAAACACTGACATGATCTCCTGAGTAGTCTGAGGCTAACAGTGACGTGACCTCCTGAGTAGTCATAGGCCAACTCTGAGTAGTTTGAGGTCAAAAGTGACATAAATTCCTTAGTAGTTTGAGGCCAAAAGTGACATGATCTCCATAGTAGTTTGAGGCCAAGAGTGAAAATACCTCCTTAGTAGTTTGAGGCCAACACTGACGTGACCTCCTGACTAGTCTGAGGGCAACAGTGACATGACTTTCTGAGTAGTTTGAGGCCAACAAGGATATTTTCTCCTGAGAAGTCTGAAGCCAACTCTGACATGACATCAATAGTAGTTTGAAGCCAACACTTACATGCCCTTCTGAGTAGTCTGAAGCAAACACTGACATGACCTCCTGAGTAGGTTGAGGCCAACACTGACGTGATCTCATAAGTAGTTTGAGGCAAACACTGAAATGACCTTCTGAGTAGTCTGAGGCCAACACTGTCGTGACCTCCTGAGTAGTCTGACGACAAAACTGACGTGACCTCCTGAGTAGTTTGAGTCAAACAATGGAATAACTTACTAAGCAGTTTGAGGCCAACACTGACATAATATCCCAAGAAGTTTGAGACCAATACTGACATGACCTCCTTAGTAGTCTTAGGCCAACACTGACATGACCACCTGAGAAGTCTGAGGCCAACACTGACGTGACCTCCTGAGTAGTCTGAGACTTACACTGACGTGACCTCCTGAGAAGTCTGAGGCCAACACTGACGTGACCTCCTGAGTAGTCTGAGACTTACACTGACGTGACCTCCTGAGTAGCCTGAGATAAAATCAAATTACCTCCAGAGTAGTTTGATGCCAAAAGTGAAATGAGCTCCAGAGTAATTTGAGGCCAACACTGACATGACCTTCTAAATTGCCTGAGGCCAACACTGACATTATCTCCTGAGTAGACTAAAACCAAACACTGACATTATCTCCTGAGTAGTCTGAAACCAACACTGACGTGACCTCTTGAATAGTCTAAGACCCACACTGATACGACCTCCTGAGTAGTCTGACGCCAACACGGACTTGACCTCCTGCGTAGTTTGAGACCAAAAGTAACTTAACTTCCTGAGTAGTTTGAGTCCAACATTGAAGTGATCTACTGAGTAATTTAATGACAACAGTGAAATGACCTCCTTAGTAGTTTGAGGCCAACACTAACATTACCTCCTGAGTAGTCTGAGGCCAACAGTGACATGACTTCCTGAGGAGTTTGAGGCCATCATTGAAATTATCTCTTAAGTAGGTTAAGGCCAACAGTGAAATTAAATCATAAGTAGTTTGAGGCCAACACTTACATGACCTCCTGATTAGCTTGAGGCCATAACTGATGTTAACTCCTAAGTAGTCTGAGACAAACACGGATGTGACCTCCGGAGGTCAACACCAACGTGACCTTCTGAGTAGTCTGAGGCCAACACTGATGTTACCGCCTAAATAGTCTTTGGCCACCACTGACCTGGCCTCCTTAGTAGTATACAGCCAATACTGACATGACCTCCTGAGTAGTCTGAGACCAACACTGACGTGACCTCCTGAGTAATCAGAGAATAACACTGACATGACATACATAGTAGTTTGATGCCAACACTTACATGACCCTCTGAATAGTCTGATGCAAACACTGACATGACCTCCTGAGTAGTCTGAGGCTAACAGTGACGTGACCTCCTGAGTAGTCATAGGCCAACTCTGAGTAGTTTGAGGTCAAAAGTGACATAACTTCCTTAGTAGTTTGAGGCCAACAGTGACATGATCTCCATAGTAGTTTGAGGCCAAGAGTGAAAATACCTCCTTAGTAGTTTGAGGCCAACACTGACGTGACCTCCTGACTAGTCTGAGGCCAACAGTGACATGACTTTCTGAGTAGTTTGACGCCAACAAGGATATTATCTCCTGAGTAGTCTGAAGCCAACTCTGACATGACATCAATAGTAGTTTGATGCCAACACTTACATGCCCTTCTGAGTAGTCTGAAGCAAACACTGACATGACCTCCTGAGTAGGTTGAGGCCAACACTGACGTGATCTCCTGAGTAGTTTGAGGCCAACTCTGACATGATCTCATAAGTAGTTTGAGGCAAACACTGAAATGACCTTCTGAGTAGTCTGAGGCCAACACTGTCGTGACCTCCTGAGTAGTCTGACGCCAACACTGACGTGACCTTCTGTGTAGTCTAAGATCCACAGTGATGTGACCTCCTGAGTAGTCATAGGTCAACTCTGACATGACCTCCTGAGTACTTTGGTGTCAAAAGTGACATAACTTCCTGAGTAGCTTGAGGCCAACAGTGACGTGACCTTCTGAGTAGTTTGAGGCCAACATTGACGTGACTTCCTGAATATTCTGAGACCAACACTGTGGTGAACTCCTGTGTAGTGTGAGGCCATCATTGACGTGACCTCTTGAGTAGCTTGAGGCCAAAACTGATGTGACCTCCTGAGTAGTCTGAGGCCAACACTGACCTGACCTCTTTATTATTATTTTAATTATAGTTTATTTATAATGCGCCAACTTATTCCGTAGCGCTGTACATAAATTAGGTTCAGACAAAAATAAATACAGATTAACATTTAGCAAAGCAAGGAGGGCCGTGTCTGAGCTAGGAATCCAATGTCCATGGTGAATTCCCAAAGAACTTTGGATAGAAACTCGCAGACTTACAATCTAAGATATTGTGTGTGGTAAAGGAGAGATAGAGAGGGGATAAGTGTGTTAGGGTGGAAGGTGATACGCTTCTTTAAAGAGATGCATTTTAAGTAAAGTTTTACATGTTTTTAGGCAAGAGGATAATCTGGTGGAGCGAGGCAAGGAGTTCCAGAGAAAGAAGAGAATCAAGAGTTGTAGAAGGTCATAAGCAGAACGAAGAGGGTGGGTGGGAACTATTTGGAGATGAGAGCAGAGATGTATGGGGGAGCGTTATTGTTGAAGGCTTTGTAAGTTAGGGTCATGATTTTACATTTTATTCTTGAGGCTAAGGGAAGCCAGTGGAGTGACAGAGAGGTGATGCCAACACTGACGTTGTGTACGGAAGATGAGTCTAGCAGAGGTGTTCATAATGGATTGAAGTGGAGACAGTCGGGTGGTGGGTAGGCCAACAAGAAGCGAGTTGCAGTAGTCCAGTCGAGAGATGATGAGAGAGTGTATAAGTATTTTAGTTGTGTCTTGTGTAAGATAGTGACGAGTTCTGGAGAGGTTTTTTAGATGGAGAAGACCAGATTTAGTTAGTGATTGTATGTGAGGGATGAAGGACAGGGCGGGGTCCAAAAGAACCCCAAGACAACGGGCTTGGGAGGAGGGGGTGAGGATGTCATTGTTGACAGTGAGAGAGATATGAGGAATTGAAGCTGTGGGAGAGGAAGGGAAGATTAGGAGTTCAGTTTTAGACATGTTGAGTTTGAGATGGTTTGTGGACATCCAAGAGGATATACTAGAGAGGCAGTTGGAGACGTGTGTTGGAAGAGAGGGGGATATATCTGGTGCGGAGAGGTAGATTTGGGTGTCATCTGCATAGAGATGATAATGAAGCCCAAAAGAGTTTATGAAGGTACCTAGTGAGGAAGTGTAGATGCAGAAGAGGAGGGGGCGTAGACTTTGGCCAACACTGAGGTGATCTGCTGAGTAGTCTGAGGCCAACAGTGACATAACTTCCTGAGGAGTTTGAGGCCATCAATGAAATGATCTCTTGAGTTATTTGAGGCCAACAGTGAAATTACCTCATGAGTAGTTTGAGGCCAACACTGACATGACCTCCTGATTAGCTTGAGGCCATAACTGATGTTAACTCCTGAGTAGTCTGAGACAAACACTGATGTGACCTCCTGAGGCAAACACTAACGTGACCTTCTGAGTAGTCTGAGGCCAACACTGATGTTACCGCCTAAGTAGTCTTTGGCCAACACTGACCTGGCCTCCTTAGTAGTCTGCGGCCAACACTGACGTGACCTCCTGAGTAGTCTAAAACCAACACTGACGTTACCTCCTGAGTAGTCTAAGGCCAACAGTGACATGACCTCCTGCGAAGTTTGAGGCCAACAATGATATTATCTCGTAAAGCCAACTCTGACATGACCTCATGAGTAGTCTGAGACCAACACTGACATGACATCCATAGTAGTTTGATGCCAACACTTACATGACCCTCTGAGTAGTCTGAAGCAAACACTGACATGACCTCCTGAGTAGTCTGCAAAAACACTGACATGACGTGCTATTGACATTGAAATGAACTCCTGAGTAATTTAAATCCAACAGTGAAGAGACATCCTTAGTAGTTTAAGGCCAACACTGACATTACCTCCTTCGTAGTTTGAGGCCAACACTGATATAACCTCCTGAGTAGTCTGAGACCAACACTGACGTAACCTCCTGAGTAGTCCGAGGCAAACACTGGCGTGACCTTCAGAGTATTCTGATGCCAACACTTACATAAACTCCTGAATATTTTGAGGCCAACACTGACATGACCTCCTGAGTAGTCATAGGCCAACTCTGACATGATCTACTAAGTAGTTTGCTGTCAAAAGTGATATAACTTCCTTAGTAGTTTGAGGCCAACAGTGACATGATCTCCATAGTAGTTTGAGGCCAATAGTGAAATTACCTCCTTAGTAGTTTGAGGCCAACACTGATTTGACCGCCTCTATAGTCTGAGGCCAACACTAACGTGACCTCCTGACTAGTCTGAGGCTAACACTGACGTGACTGCCTTAGTAGTCTGAGACCAACATTGATGTGTCCTCCTGAGTAGTCTAAGACTAACTCTGACATGACCTCCTGAGTAGTTTGAGACCAACAGTGAAATGACCTTCTAAATAGTTTGAGGCCAACACTGATATGACCCCCTGAGTAGTCTGAGGCCAACACTGATGGGACCTCCTGAGTAGTTTGAGGCCAACAGTGACATACTACTTGAGTAGTTTGAGGCCAACAGTGACATGTTCTCCATAGTAGTTTGAGGCCAAGAGTTAAATTACCTCCTTAGTAGTTTGAAACCAAAACTGAACATGAGCTCTGCAGTAGTTTGAGACTAACACTGACATGACCAACACTGATGTGACCTTTTGAGTAGTCTGAGACCAACACTGTTGGGACTTCCTGAGTAGTCTGAGGCACACACTGATGTAAACTCCTGAGTAGGCTGAGGCCATCTCTGACATGACCTCCTGTGTTGTTTGAGGCCAACACTTACTTGACCTCCTGAGTAGTTTGAGGCCAACAGTGACATGAACTGAGTAGTTTGAGACCAAAACTGATGTGACCTCCTGAGTAGTCTGAGACCTTCACTGACGTGACCTCCTGAGGCCAACACTGACATGACCGCCTGAGTATTCAGAGGTAAAAAACTTAACTGACATCCTTAGTAGTCTGTGGCCAACACTGGCATGACCTTTTGAGTAGTCTAAGACCAACACTGATGTGACTTCCTGGGTAGTCTGAGGACAACAGTGACATGACTTCCTGAGTAGTTTGAGGCCAACAATGATAATATCTCCTTAGTAGTCTGAGGCAAACTCTGATATGACCTCCTGAGAAGTTTGAGGCGAAAAGTGACATAACTTCCTCAGGAGTTTGAGGCCATCATTGAAATGATCTCTTGAGTAGTTTGAGGCCAACAGTGAAATACCCTATGTAGTTTGTGACCCCCTGAGGATTCTAAGACCAACACTGATGTGACCTCCTGAGGCCAACACTGAGGTGACCTCCTGAGTAGTCTGAGGCCAACAGTGACATGATGTCCTGAGTAATCTGTGACCAACTCTGACATGACCTCCTGAGTAGTCTGAGACCATCATGACTACTCAGGAGGTCACATCAGTTTTGGCCTCAAACTACTCAGGAGGTCATGTCAGTGTTGGCCTCAAAATACTCATGAGGTCATTTCAATGTTGGCCTCAAACTACTCAAGATATAATTTCAATGATGCCCTCAAACTCCTCAGGAAGCTTTGTTACTTTTTTGCCTCTAACTACTCAGGAGGTCACATCAGTGTTGGTCTCAGACTACTCAAAAGGTCACATCAGTGTTGGTCATGTTAATGTTAGCCTCAAACTACTCCAGAGCTCATGTCAGTTTTGGTCTTAAACTACTAAGGAGGTAATTTCACTCTTGGCCTCAAACTACTATGGAGATCATGTCACTGTTGGCCTCAAACTGCTCAGGTAGTAATGTCACTGTTGGCATCAGACTACTCAGGAGGTCATGTCAGTGTTGGCCTCAAACTATTCAGGAGGTCATGTCAGTGTGGTCCTCGGACTACTCCGAAGGTTACGTCAGTGTTGGCCTCCGACTTCTCAGGAGGTAACGTTAGTGTTGGTGTCATTCTATTTAGGATGCCATGTCACTGTTGGCCTCAGACTACTCAGGAGATCACGTCAGTGTTGGCCTCAGGAGGTCACGTCAGTGTTGGTCTTAGAATCCTCAGGGGGTCACTTCAGTTTTGGCCTCAAACTACATTTGAGTTTTTTTCACTGTTGGCCTCAAACTACTCAAGAGATCATTACAATGATGGCCTCAAACTCCTGAGGAAGTTATGTCACTTTTAGCCTCAAACGTCTCAGGAGGTCATGTCAGTGTTGGCCTCAAACGTCTCAGGAGGTCATGTCAAACTACACAGGAGGTTATGTCAGAGTTGGCCTCAGACTGCTCAGGAGGTCATGACAGTATTGGTATCACACTACTCAAACGATCAAGCCAGTATTGGCCTCGGACTGCTAAGGAGGTCATGTCAGTGTTCACCTCAAACTACTGAGGAGATCATGTCAGTGTTGGCCTCAGTCTAGTTAGGAGGTCATGACAGTATTGGTATCAGACTACTCAAACGATCAAGCCAGTATTGGCCTCAGACTACTAAGGAGATCATGTCAGTGTTCACCTCAAACTACTCAGGAGATTATGTCAGTGTTGGCCTCAGACTACTCAGGTAGTCACGTCAGGGTTGGCCTCAGATTACTAAGGAGGTCATGTCACTGTTGGTCTAAAAATACTCAGGAGATTGTGTCACTATTGGCCTCAAACTACTTAGGAGTTCATGTCAGGGTTAGCATTAAACAACTCAGGAGGTTTCACCAGAGTTGGTCTCAGACTACTAAGGTGGTCACGTCAGTGTTGGCCTTAGACTAGTCAGGAGACCATGTCAGTTTTGGTGTCAGACTACAGAGGAGGTCATATCAGTGTTGGCCTAAAACTATTAAGGAGGTATTTTCACTTTTGGCCTCAAACTACTATTGAGATCATGTCACTGTTGGCCTCAAACTACTCAGTAGATCATGTCAGAGTTGGCCTATGACCACTCAGGAGGTCACGTCACTGTTGGCCTTAAACTACTCAGGAGGTCATGTCAGAGTTGGCCTTAGTCTACTCAGGAGGACACAGCAATGTTGGTCTCAGACTACTAAGGCAGTCACGTCAGTATTGGCCTCAGACTAGTCAGGAGGTCACAGCAGTGTTGGCCTCAGACTACAGAGGAGTTCAAATCAGTGTTGGCCTCAAACTACTAAGGAGGTAATTTCAATCTTGGCCTCAAACTACTATGGAGATCATGTCACTGTTGGCCTCAAACTACTCAGTAGATCATGTCAGAGTTGGCCAATGACTACTCAGGAGGTCACGTCACTGTTGGCCTCAGACTACTATGGAGATCATGTCACTGTTGGCCTCAAACTTCTCAGGTAGTAATATCACTGTTGGCCTCAAACTACTTATGAGATTGTGTCAGATTTGCCCTCAGACTACTCAGGAGGTCACATCAGTGTTGGCCTCAGACTACTCAGGAGGTCATGTCATTGTTGGCCTCAAGCTACTCAGAAGGTCATTTCACTGTTGGTCTCAAAATACTCAAGATATTATGTCACTGTTGGCCTCAAACTACTCAGGAGGTAATGTCAGAGTTGGCCTCAGAGTACTCCAAAGGTCACGCAAGTGTTTGCCTCAGACTACTCAGGAGGTCACGTCAGTGTTGGCCTCAAACTACTCAGGAGGTCATGTAAGTATTGGCCTCAAATTACCTGTTTGAGGCCAACACTGAGGTCACATCACTGTTGGTCTCAGACTACTCAGAAGGTCATGTCAGTGTTGGCGTCAGACTACTCAGAAGGTCAAGTCAGTGTTCGCATCAGACAACTCAGGAGGTCATGGCACTGTTTCAGACTACTCAGGAGGTAATGTCAGTGTTGGTCTCAGACTACTCAGGAAGTCACATTAATGTTGGCCTCAGACTACTCAGGAGGTTATATCAGTGTTGGCCTCAAACTACGAAGGAGGTAAAGTCAGTGTTGGTTTTAAATTACTCAGAAGTTCATTTCAATGTCAATAGCACGTCATGTCAGTGTTTTTTGCAGACTACTCAGGAGTATTTTGAGGCCAACACTTACATGCAGTCCTGAGTAGTTTGAGGCCAACACTGACATGACCGTCTGAGTAGTCTGACGCCAAAATGTACCTGACCTCCTTAGTAGTCTGTGGCCAACACTGGCGTTACCTTCTGAGTAGTCTAAGACCAACACTTATGTGACCTCCTGAGTAGTTTGAGGCCAACACTTACATGACCCTCTGAGTAGTCTGATTCCAACACTGATGAGACCTCCTGAGTAGTCTGAGACCAACCCTGAAGTGACCTCCTGAGTAGTCTGAGGCCAAAACTGACGTGATCTTCAGAGCAGTCTGAGGCCTACACTGACATGAAATCCTGACTATTTTGAGGCCGACACTGAGATTCCCTCCTGAGTAGTCTGAGGCCAACAGTGACATAACTTCCTGAGTAGTTTGAGGCTAACAGTGACATGATCTACATAGTAGTTTGAGGCCAAGAGTGAAATTACCTCCATTTGAGGCCAACACTGATATGACTTCTTCTGTAGTCCGAGGCCAACACTGACATGACCTCCTGACTAGTCTGATGCCAACACTGACATGACCTTCTGAGTAGTCTGAGGCCAACTCTGACATGATCTCCTGAGTAGTTTAAGTCTAACAGTTAAATTACCTCCTTAGTAGTCTGATACAAACTCTGATATGACCTCCTGAGTAATCTGAGGCCAACACTGATATTACTTCATGAGTAGCCTGAGGCCAACACTGACATGATATCCTTAGTAGTTTGAGTCCAAAAGTGATGTTACTACCTAAATAGTTTGAGACCAACAGTGAAATTACCTCTTTAGAAGTTTGATACCAACTCTGATAAAACCTCATGAGTAGTCGAAGACCAACACTGACATGACCTCCTGAGTAGTCTTAGGATGTTTCTGGCATTATCTCCTGAGTAGTCTAAGTCCAACTGACATTAGATCCTGAGTAGTCTGAGACCAACACTGACATGACCTCCTTAGTAGTCCGATGCCAATACTGACATGACCTTTTGAGTAGTCTGAGACCAATACTGTCATGACCTCCTGAGTAGTCTGAGGCCATCACTGACGTGACCTCCTAAATAGTCTGAGACCAACTCTGACATGACCTCCTGTGTAGTTTGAGGCCAACAATTACATGACCAACAGAGTAGTTTGAGGCAAAAAGTGACATATCTTCCTCAGGAGTTTGAGGCCATCATTGAAATGATCTCTTGAGAGGTTTTAGGCCAACAGTGAAATAGCATCAAATGTAGTTTGAGACCAACAATGACATGACCTCCTGAGTAGCTTGAGGCCAAAACTGACATGACCCACTGAGTAGTCTGAGGCCAACACTGACGTGACCCACTGAGTAGTCTGAGGCCAACAAGGATGTGACCGCCTGAGTTGTCTGAGGCCAACACTGACGTGACCTCCTGAGAAGTCTGAGGCCATCAGTGACATGACATCCTTATTAGTTTAAAGTCAACACTTACATGACCATGTGAGTAGTCTGATGCCAACAATGGCGTGACCTCCTGAGTAGAATGAGAAACTAATGTCACCTCCTGAGAAGTCTGAGGCCAACACTGACGTAACCTTCTCGGAGTAGTCAGAGGACGACACTGACATGACCTCCTGAGTAGTCTGAGGCCAACAGTGACATGACCTCCTGAGTAGTCATTGGCCAACTTTGACATGACCTCCTGAGTAGTCTGAGGTGAACACTGACCTGACCTCCTTAGAAGTCTGTGGCCAACACTGACGTGACCTCCTGAGTAGTCTAAGACCAACACTGATGTGACCTCCTGAGTAGTTGAAGGCCAACATTGACATGACTTCCTGAGTAGTGTGAGGCCAACAATGATATTATCTCCTGAGTAGTCTGAGGCAAACTATGACATGACCTCCTGAATAGCCTGAGGCCAACACTGCCATGACCTCTGGAGTAGTCTGAGGCAAACTTTGACATGACTTCCTGAGTAGTCTGCGACCAACACTGACCTTACCTTCTGAGTAGTTTGAGACCAACACTGACATGACCTCCTGAGTAGTCTGGGGCCTAGACTGACGTGACCTTTTGAGTAGTCTGAGGCCATCCCTGACATGATCTCCTGAATATTTTGAGGCCAACAGTGACATAACTTCTTGACGTTACTTCTTGAGTAGTTTGAGTTCAACAGTAAAATTACCTCATTTGAAGTGTAATAACAACTCTGATATGACCACCTAAATAGTCGGAGAACAACTCTGACATAACCTCCTGAGTAATCTAAGACCAACACTGAAATGACCTCCTGAGTAGTTTAAGGCCAAAAAGTGACATGAGTTCCTGAGTAGTGTGAGGCCAAAAATGACATTATCTCCTGAGTAGTCTGAAGCCAAAACTTACATGACCCTCTTAGTAGTCTGAGGCCAACACTGACATGACCTCCAGAGTAGTCTGAGGCAAATTCTGACATGACTTCCTGAGTAGTCTGAGACCAACATTGAAATGACGTGCTGAGTAGTTTGAGGCCAACACTGACGTGACCTCCTAAATAGTCTGAGACCAACACTGACGTGACCTGCCTAGTAGTCTGAGGCCAACACTGACGTGACCTTCTGAGTAATTTGAGTCAGGCAGTGACATAACTTCCTGAGTAGTTGGAGGCCAATATTTAAATTACCTCCTTAGTAGTCTGATACAAACTCTGACATGACATCCTGAGTAGTTTGAGGCCAAAAGTGACATAATATCCTTAGTAGTTTGCAACCAACAGTGAAGTGACCTCCTGAGTAGTTTGAGGCCAACACTGGCATGACCTCCTGAGTATTCTGAGGCCAACGCTGATGTGTCCTCCTGAGTAGTCTGAGGCCAAAACTGACATGATCTCCTGAGTAGTTTGAGGACAAGAGTGAAAATAACTCTTTAGTAATTTGGGGCCAACACTGGTGTAAACTCCTGACTAGTCTGAGGCCAACACTGCGTGACCACCGCAGTAGTCTGAGGCCAACACTGACATGACCTCATAAGTAGTTTGAGGCCAACACTGACATGACCTCCTGAGTAGTCATAGGTCAAATCTGACATGTCCTCCTGAGTAGTTTGAGGCCAAGAGTGAAAAAACTTTCAGAGCCAAGAGTGAAAAAACTTTCAGAGCAGTTTAAGGTCAACAGTGACATAATCTCCATAGTAGTTTGAGGCCAAGAGTGAAATTAACTCCTTAGTAGTTTGAGGCCAACACTGACATAGCCTCCTCTGTAGTCTGAAGACAACACTGAAGTAACTACCTGACTAGTCTGAAGACAACCGTGATGTGACCTCCTGAGTATTCTGAGACAAAAACTGATATGACCTCCTAAGTAGTCTGAGCATAACTCTGGCATGACTTCCTGAGTTGTTTAAGGCCAACACTTATATGACCTCCTTAGTAGTCTGAAGACAACACTGATGTAACCTCCTGAGTAATCTGAGACCAACTCTGACATTTCCTCCTGAGTAGTCTGAGAAAAACACTAACATGACTTTCTGAGTAGTTTGAGGTCAATACTGACATGACCTCCTGAGTAGTTTGAGACCAACAGTGAAATTACCTCCTGAGTATTTTGAGGCCAACACTCACATGACCTCCTGAAAAGCCTGAGGCTAACACTGTCGTGACCTCCTGATTAGTATGACGCCAACACTGACGTGACCTACTGAGTACTCTGAAACCAACACTGAAGTGACCTCCTGAGTAGGTTGAGTCAAACAGTGACATTACTTCCTGAGTAGATGGAGGTAAACACTGACAGGATCTCCTGAGTAGTCTCAGGCCAACTCTGACTTCACCTCCTGAGTAGTCTGAGAGCAACACTGACATGACCTCCTGAATTAGTATGAAGCAATACTGACGTGACCTCCTGAGTAACCTGATGCCAACACTGAATTGACCTTCTGAGTAGTCTAATGCCAACACTGTTGTGACCTCCTAAATTGTCTGATGCCAACACTGACGTGACCTCCGGAGTAATCTGAGGCCAACACTGACATGACCTCCTGAGTAGTTTGATTCCAACACTGACATGACTTCCTGAGTAGTCTTTGGCCAACAGTGAATTATTTTAATAAACAGTTTGAGGCCAACAGTCACATGATCTCCATACTAGTTTGAGGCAAACAGTGAAATTACCTCCATAGTAGTTTGAGGCCAACACTGACATGACCTCTTGACTAGTCTAAGGCCAAAATGGACGTGGCCTCCTTGGTAGTCTTAGACAAACACTGATGTGACTTCCTGAGTAGTCTGAGGCCAAAACTGACAACACTGATGTGACCTTTAAAGTAGTCTGAGACCAAATCTGAAGTGACCTCCTGAGTAGGTTGAGTCAAACAGTGACATAAATTCCTGAGTAGTTGGAGGCCAACAATGACATGACCTCATGAGTAGTCTGATGCCAACACTGACTTGACCTTCTGAGTAGTCTGAGACCAACACTGAAGTGACCTCCTGAGTAGGTTGAGTCAAACAATGACATACCTTCCTGAGTAGTTGGAGGCCAACAATGACATGACCTTCTGAGTAGTCTGATGCCAACACTGACTTGACCTTCTGAGTAGTCTGAGACCAACACAGAAGTGACCTCCTGAGTAGGTTGAGTCAAACAATGACATACCTTCCTGAGTAGTTGGAGGCCAACAATGACATGATCTCATGAGTAGTCTGAGGCCAACTCTGACTTGACCTCTTGAGTAGTCTGAGAGCAACACTGACGTGACCTCCTGAAGTAGTCTGAATCCAATACTAAAGTGACCTTAGGAGTAGTCTGAGTCTAACACTGTCATGACCTCCTGAATAGTCTGAGGCCAACACTGATATATCCTCCTGAGTAGTCTGATACAAATTCTGACATCACCTCTTTAGTATTCTGAGACCAACACTGACATGACCTCCTGAGTAGTTTAAGGCCAACACTTATATGACCTCCTGAGTAATCTGAGAAAAACTCTGACATGACCTCCTTATTAGTTTGAGACCAAAAGTGACATAGCTACCTGAGTAGTTTGAGGCCAACAGTGACATAATCTCCTTAGAAGTGTGAGATCACCTCTGACATGAGCTCCAGAGTAGTTTAAGGGCAACTCTGAAGTCACCCTCTGAATAGTCTGAGACCAACACTGAATAACCTTCTGACTAGTCTGAGACCAAAACTGACATGACCTCCTGAGTAGTTTGAGGCTAACAGTGACATGACCTCCTTAGTAGTCTGAGGCTAACACTAACGTGACCATTTGAGTAGTCTGAGACCAACACTGTCATGATCTCCTGAGTAGTCTGAGGCCATCACTGATGTGACATCCTGTGTAATCTGAGGCCAACACTGACATGACCCCCTGAGTTGTCTCAGGCCAACACTGATGTGACCTCCTGAGTAGTCTGAGGCCAACTTTGACATGATCTCCTAAGTAGTCTGAGACCAACACTGACTTGAGCTCCTTCGTAGTCTGAGACCAACACTGACGTGACCTCCTGAGTAGTCCGAGGCAAACACTGGCGTGACCTTCGGAGTACTCTGAGGCCAACACTGACATGACCTCCTGAATAGTTTGAGGCCAACACTGACATGACCTCCGAAGTAGTTTGAGGCCAATTCTGAGATGAAATACTGAGTAGTCTGAGGCTAACACTGTCATAACCTCCTGAGTAGTCTAAGGCCAACACTGACGTAACCTCCTGAGTAGTCTGATACCAACTCTGATATTAACTCTTAGTAGTCTGAGACCAACTCTGACATGACCTCCGGAGTAGTTTGAAGCCTATACTGACGTGACCTTCTGACTAGTCTGAGGCTAACACTGTCATGACCTCCTGAGTAGTCTGATGCCAACACTGACGTGACCTTCTGAGTAGTCTGAGACCAACACTGAAGTGACCTCTTGAGTAGGTTGAGTCAAACAATGACATACCTTCCTGAGTAGTTGGAGGCCAACAATGACATGACCTTCTGAGTAGTCTGAGGCCAACACTGACATGATCTCCTGAAATAGTTTGAGGGCAATACTGACGTGACCTACTGAGTAGTCTGAGGCTAACACTGTCATAACCTCCTGAGTAGTCTGAGGCCAACACTGACGTAACCTCCTGAGTAGTCTGATACAAACCCTGATATTACCTCTTAGTAGTCTGAGACCAACTCTGACATCAGCTCCAGAGTAGTTTGAGACCAACACTGATGTGACTTTCTGAGAAGTCTGAGACCAACACTGACATGACCTCCGAGTAGTTTGAGGTCTATACTGACGTGACTTTCTGAGTAGTCTGAGGCTAACACTGTCATGACCTCCTGAGTAGTCTGATGCCAACACTGACGTGACCTCCTTAATAGGTTGAGTAAAACAGTGACACATCTTCCTGAGTAGTTGAAGGCTAACACTGACATGATCTCCTGAGTAGTCTGAGTCCAACACTTACATGACCTCCTGAGTAGTCTGAGAGCAACACTGACGTGACCTCCTGAAGTAGTCTGAGGCCAATACTAATGTGACCTTTTGATTAGTCTGAGGCTAACACTGTCATGACATCCTGAGTCGTCTGATGCCAACACTGACGTGACCTTCTGAGTAGTCTGAGACCAACACTGAACTGACCTCCATAATAGGTTAAGTCAAACAGTGACACATCTTCCTGAGTAGTTGGAGGCCAACACTGACATGATCTCTTGAGTAGTCTGAGGCCAACACTGACATGAGCTCCTGAGTAGTCTGAGAGCAACACTGACGTGACCTCCTGAAGTAGTCTGAGGCCAATACTGATGTGACCTTCTGAGTAGTATGAGGCCAACACTGTCATGACCTGCTGAGTCGTCTGATGCCAACACTGACATGACCTTCTGAGTAAGCTGAGGCCAACACTGACGCGACTTTCTGTGTAGACTCAGTCCAACACTGACGTGACCTTCTTAGTGGTCTGAGACCAATACCAACTTGAGCTCTGGAGTAGTCTGAGTCAACTCTGACATGAGCTCCTGAGTAGTTGAGGCCAACACTGATGTGACCTTCTGAGTAGTCTGATGTCAACACTGACGTGAACTTCTGAGTAGTCTGAGGCCAACTTTGACATGATCTCCTAAGTAGTCTGAGACCAACACTGACTTGAGCTCCTTAGTAGTCTGAGACCAACACTGACGTGACCTCCTGAGTAGTCCGAGGCAAACACTGGCGTGACCTTCGGAGTACTCTGAGGCCAACACTGACATGACCTCCTGAATAGTTTGAGGCCAACACTGACATGACCTCCGAAGTAGTTTGAGGCCAATTCTGAGATGAAATACTGAGTAGTCTGAGGCTAACACTGTCATAACCTCCTGAGTAGTCTAAGGCCAACACTGACGTAACCTCCTGAGTAGTCTGATACCAACTCTGATATTACCTCTTAGTAGTCTGAGACCAACTCTGACATGACCGCCAGAGTAGTTTGAAGCCTATACTGACGTGACCTTCTGACTAGTCTGAGGCTAACACTGTCATGACCTCCTGAGTAGTCTGATGCCAACACTGACGTGACCTTCTGAGTAGTCTGAGACCAACACTGAAGTGACCTCTTGAGTAGGTTGAGTCAAACAATGACATACCTTCCTGAGTAGTTGGAGGCCAACAATGACATGACCTTCTGAGTAGTCTGAGGCCAACACTGACATGATCTCCTGAAATAGTTTGAGGCCAACACTGACATGACCTCCGAAGTAGTTTGAGGCCAATTCTGAGATGAAATACTGAGTAGTCTGAGGCTAACACTGTCATAACCTCCTGAGTAGTCTAAGGCCAACACTGACGTAACCTCCTGAGTAGTCTGATACCAACTCTGATATTACCTCTTAGTAGTCTGAGACCAACTCTGACATGACCGCCAGAGTAGTTTGAAGCCTATACTGACGTGACCTACTGACTAGTCTGAGGCTAACACTGTCATGACCTCCTGAGTAGTCTGATGCCAACACTGACGTGACCTTCTGAGTAGTCTGAGACCAACACTGAAGTGACCTCTTCAGTAGGTTGAGTCAAACAATGACATACCTTCCTGAGTAGTGGGAGGCCAACAATGACATGACCTTCTGAGTAGTCTGAGGCCAACACTGACATGATCTCCTAAAATAGTTTGAGGCCAATACTGACGTGACCTACTGAGTAGTCTGAGGCTAACACTGTAATGACCTCCTGAGTAGTCTGAGGCCAACACTGACGTAACCTCCTGAGTAGTCTGATGCAAACCCTGATATTACCTCTTAGTAGTCTGAGACCAACTCTGACATCAGCTCCAAAGTAGTTTGAGACCAACACTGATGTGACTTTCTGAGAAGTCTGAGACCAACACTGACATGACCTTCGAGTAGTTTGAGGTCTATACTGACGTGACTTTCTGAGTAGTCTGAGGCTAACACTGTCATGACCTCCTGAGTAGTCTGAGAGCAACACTGACGTGACCTCCTGAAGTAGTCTGAGGCCAATACTGATGTGACCTTCTGAGTAGTATGAGGCCAACACTGTCATGACCTGCTGAGTCGTCTGATGCCAACACTGACATGACCTTCTGAGTAAGCTGAGGCCAACACTGACGCGACTTTCTGTGTAGACTCAGTCCAACACTGACGTGACCTTCTCAATGGTCTGAGAAAAATACCAACTTGAGCTCTGGAGTAGTCTGAGTCAACTCTGACATGAGCTCCTGAGTAGTTGAGGCCAACACTGATGTGACCTTCTGAGTAGTCTGATGTCAACACTGACGTGAACTTCTGAGTAGTCTGAGGCCAACTTTGACATGATCTCCTAAGTAGTCTGAGACCAACACTGACTTGAGCTCCTTAGTAGTCTGAGACCAACACTGACGTGACCTCCTGAGTAGTCCGAGGCAAACACTGGTGTGACCTTCGGAGTACTCTGAGGCCAACACTGACATGACCTCCTGAATAGTTTGAGGCCAACACTGACATGACCTCCGAAGTAGTTTGAGGCCAATTCTGAGATGAAATACTGAGTAGTCTGAGGCTAACACTGTCATAACCTCCTGAGTAGTCTAAGGCCAACACTGACGTAACCTCCTGAGTAGTCTGATACCAACTCTGATATTACCTCTTAGTAGTCTGAGACCAACTCTGACATGACCTCCGGAGTAGTTTGAAGCCTATACTGACGTGACCTTCTGACTAGTCTGAGGCTAACACTGTCATGACCTCCTGAGTAGTCTGATGCCAACACTGACGTGACCTTCTGAGTAGTCTGAGACCAACACTGAAGTGACCTCTTGAGTAGGTTGAGTCAAACAATGACATACCTTCCTGAGTAGTGGGAGGCCAACAATGACATGACCTTCTGAGTAGTCTGAGGCCAACACTGACATGATCTCCTAAAATAGTTTGAGGCCAATACTGACGTGACCTACTGAGTAGTCTGAGGCTAACACTGTAATGACCTCCTGAGTAGTCTGAGGCCAACACTGACGTAACCTCCTGAGTAGTCTGATACAAACCCTGATATTACCTCTTAGTAGTCTGAGACCAACTCTGACATCAGCTCCAGAGTAGTTTGAGACCAACACTGATGTGACTTTCTGAGAAGTCTGAGACCAACACTGACATGACCTCCGAGTAGTTTGAGGTCTATACTGACGTGACTTTCTGAGTAGTCTGAGGCTAACACTGTCATGACCTCCTGAGTAGTCTGATGCCAACACTGACGTGACCTCCTTAATAGGTTGAGTAAAACAGTGACACATCTTCCTGAGTAGTTGAAGGCTAACGCTGACATGATCTCTTGAGTAGTCTGAGGCCAACACTGACATGAGCTCCTGAGTAGTCTGAGAGCAACACTGACGTGACCTCCTGAAGTAGTCTGAGGCCAATACTGATGTGAACTTCTGAGTAGTATGAGGCCAACACTGTGATGACCTGCTGAGTCGTCTGATGCCAACACTGACATGACCTTCTGAGTAAGCTGAGGCCAACACTGACGCGACTTTCTGTGTAGACTCAGTCCAACACTGACGTGACCTTCTCAGTGGTCTGAGACCAATACCAACTTGAGCTCTGGAGTAGTCTGAGTCAACTCTGACATGAGCTCCTGAGTAGTTGAGGCCAACACTGATGTGACCTTCTGAGTAGTCTAATGTCAACACTGACGTGAACTTCTGAGTAGTCTGAGGCCAACTTTGACATGATCTCCTAAGTAGTCTGAGACCAACACTGACTTGAGCTCCTTAGTAGTCTGAGACCAACACTGACGTGACCTCCTGAGTAGTCCGAGGCAAACACTGGCGTGACCTTCGGAGTACTCTGAGCCCAACACTGACATGACCTCCTGAATAGTTTGAGGCCAACACTGACATGACCTCCGAAGTAGTTTGAGGCCAATTCTGAGATGAAATACTGAGTAGTCTGAGGCTAACACTGTCATAACCTCCTGAGTAGTCTAAGGCCAACACTGACGTAACCTCCTGAGTAGTCTGATACCAACTCTGATATTAACTCTTAGTAGTCTGAGACCAACTCTGACATGACCTCCGGAGTAGTTTGAAGCCTATACTGACGTGACCTTCTGACTAGTCTGAGGCTAAAACTGTCATGACCTCCTGAGTAGTCTGATGCCAACACTGACTTGACCTTCTGAGTAGTCTGAGACCAAAACTGAAGTGACCTCCTGAGTAGGTTGAGTCAAACAATGACATACCTTCCTGAGTAGTTGGAGGCCAACAATGACATGACCTCCTGAGTAGTCTGATGCCAACACTGACTTGACCTTCTGAGTAGTCTGAGACCAACACTGAAGTGACCTCCTGAGTAGGTTGAGTCAAACAATGACATACCTTCCTGAGTAGTTGGAGACCAACAATGACATGACCTTCTGAGTAGTCTGAGGCCAACACTGACATGTTCTCCTGAAATAGTTTGAGGCCAATACTGACGTGACCTACTGAGTAGTCTGAGGCTAACACTGTCATGACCTCCTGAGTAGTCTGAGGCCAACACTGACGTAACCTCCTGAGTAGTCTGATAAAAACCCTGATATTACCTCTTAGTAGTCTGAGACCAACTCTGACATCAGCTCCAGAGTAGTTTGAGGCCAACACTGTCTTGACCTGCTGAGTCGTCTGATGCCAACACTGACATGACCTTCTGAGTAAGCTGAGGCCAACACTGACGTGACCTTCTGAGTAGGCTCAGTCTAACACTGACATGACCTTCTGAGTGGTCTGAGACCAACACCAACTTGAGCTCCGGAGTAGTCTGAGTCAACTCTGACATGAGCTCCTGAGTAGTTGAGGCCAACACTGATGTGACCTTCTGAGTAGTCTGAGACCAAGACTGACATGACATCCTTATTAGTTTGAAGCCAACACTTACATGACCTTCTGAGTAGTCTGATGTCAACACTGACGTGAACTTCTGAGTAGTCTGAGGCCAGCACTGATGTGACCTTTTAAATGGTCTGAGACCAACACCAATTTGAGCTCCTGAGTAGTCTGAGACCAACTCTGACATGATCTCCTGAGTAGTTTGAGGCGAACAGGGACATAATCTCCTGAGTAGTTTGAGCCCAACAGTGAAATTACTTCCTGAGTAGTTTGAGGCCAACAGTTAAATTGAGTTTGATGCCAACTCTGATATGACCTCCTGAGTAGTCTGAGGATAAACTCTGGCAATACCTCCTGAGAAGTGTGAGATCACCTCTGACATGAGCTCCTGAGTAGTTTGAGGCCAACTCTGATGTCACCTTCTGAATAGACTGAGACCAACACTGAAGTGACCTCCTGAGTAGTTTGAGCCCAACAGTGAAATTACTTCCTGAGTAGTTGGAGGCCAACACTGACATGACCTCCTGAGTAGTCTGAGGCCAACATTGACCTAACCTTCTGAGAAGTCTGAGGCCCACTCTGACTTGTTCTGCTAATAGTTTGAGGCCAACAATGACATAACATCCTGAATAGTTTGAGGCCAAAAGTTAGATATAGCCTGATGCCAACTGTGATATGGCCTCCTGAGTAGTCTGAGGCTAACACTAACGTTACCTTTTGAGTAGTCTGAGACCAACAATGTTGTGACCTCCTGAGTAGTCTGAGGCCATCACTGATGTGACATCCTGTGTAGTCTGAGACCAACACTGATGTGACCTCCTGAGTAGTCTAAAGGCTAACTCTGAAATGCCCTCCTTTGTAGTTTGAGGTTAATACTGATGTGACCTCCTGAGTAGTTTGAGGACAAAGTGACATCATTTCCTGTGTAGTTTGAGGGCAACATTGAAATTATATCTTGAGCAGAGGCAAAGAGTGAAATGCCTCATGAGTAGTTTGAAGCCATCACTGACATGACCGCCTGAGTAGTCTGAGACCAACACTGAGAAGACCTCCTGAGTAGTTTGAAACCAAAAGTGATATAGCTACCTATGTATTTTGAGGCCATCAGTTATATAATCTCTTGAGTAGTTTGAGACCAACAGTTAAATGACCTCCTGAGTAGTCTGAGGCAAACTTTGACATGATCTCCTGAGAAGTCTGAGACCAAAACTGACTTGAGCTGCTTAGTAGTCTGAGACCAACTCTGATTTGAGCACCTGAGTAGTCTGAGGCCAACACTGACGTGACATCCTGAGTAGGTTGAGTCAAACAATGACATATCTTCCTGAGTAGTTGGAGGCCAACACTGACATGAACTCATGAGTACTCTGAGGCCAACTCTGACTTGACCTCTTGAGTAGTCTGAGAGCAACACTGACGTGATCTGCTAAGTAGTTTGAGGCCAACAGTGTGAGATCACCTCTGACATGAGCTCCTGAGTAGTTTGAGGCCAACTCTAAGGTCTTCTTCTGAATAGTCGGAGACCAACACTGAAGTGACCTTCTGACTAGTCTGAGACCAAAACTGACATGGCCTCCTGAGTAGTCTGAGGCCAACAGTGAAATGACTTCCTGAGTAGTTGGAGGCCAACACTTACATGACCTCCTGAGTACTTGGAGGCCAACACTGAAATTACCTCCTGAGTAGTCTGAGGCCAACATTGATGTGACCTTCTGAGTAGTCTGAGACCAACTCTGACTTGATCTGCTAAGTAGTCTGAGGATAACTCTGGCATGACTTCCTGAGTCGTCTGCGACCAACTCTGATCTAACCTCCTTAGTAGTATGTGGCCAACACTGACGTGACCTCCTGAGTATTCTGAGGCCAACGGTGACATAAATTCCTGAGTAGTTTGAGTCCAGCAATGATTTTATCTCTTGAGTAGTCTGAGACCAACACCGACATGACATCCTTATTAGTTTGAAGACATCAGTTACATTACCCTCTGAGTAGTCTGAGGTCAAAACTGACATAACCTCCTGAGTTGACTGATGCCAACTCTGACATTACCTCCTGAGTAGTTTAAGGCCAACACTTATATGACCTCCTGAGTAGTCTGAGAAAAAACTGTCATGACCTTCTGAGTAGTCTAAAGCCAACTCTGACATGACCTTAAAAGTATTTCTGAGTTTGAGACCAAAGGTGACATAGCGACCTGAGTAGTTTAAGGCCAACAGTGAAATAACTTCCTGAGTCTTTTGAGGCCATAATCGAAATGGTCTCTTGAGTAGTTTGAGGCCAACAGTGTAAAGTACCTCATGACGTGACTTCCTGAGTAGCTTGAGGCCAAAACTGACGTGACCTCTTGAGTAGTCTGAGACAAATACTGATGTGGCCTCCTGAGGCCAACGCTGACATGACCTCCTAAGTAGTCTGAGGCCAACACTGACGTAACCACCTGAGCAGTCTGCGGCCAACACTGACCTAACCTCCTTAGTAGTATGTGGCCAACACTGACGTGACCTCCGGAGTAGTCTAAGACCAACTCTGGTATGACCTCCTGAGTAGTTTGAGGCCAACATTTACATGAGTTCCTGAGTAGTCTGAGGCCATCTCTGGCATGACCTCCTGAGTAGTCTGAGACCAACTTTGACATGACCTCCTAAGTAGTCTGAGGATAACTCTGGCATGACTTCCTGAGTCGTCTGCGACCAACTCTGATCTAACCTCCTTAGTAGTATGTGGCCAACACTGACGTGACCTCCTGAGTATTCTGAGGCCAACAGTTAAAATAAATTCCTGAGTAGTTTGAGTCCAGCAATGATTTTATCTCCTGAGTAGTCTGAGACCAACACTGACATGACCTCCTAAGTAGTCTGAGGATAACTCTGGCATGACTACCTGAGTAGAATGAGACCAACACTGACATAACATGCTGAGTAGTTTGAGGCCAACACTGATATGACCTCCTGAGTAGTCTGGGGCAAACACTGTCATGACCTCCTGAGTAGTCTGAGGCCAAAAGTGAAATGGTCTTGTGAGTAGTTTGAGGCCAACAGTGTAAATTACCTCATGATGTGACCTCCTGAGTAGCTTCAGGCCAAAATTGATGTGACCTCCTGAGTAGTCTGAGACAAATTCTGATGTGACCTCCTGAGGCCAACACTGACATGACCTCCGGAGTAGTCTGAGGCCAACACTGACGTAACCGCCTGAGCAGTCTGAGGCCAACACTGACCTAACCTCCTTAATAGTATGTGGCCAAAACTGATGTGACCTTTTGAGTATTATGAGGCCAACAATGACATGAATTCCTGAGTAGTTTGAGGCCAACAATGATATTATCTCCTGAGTAGTCTGAGACCAACTCTGACATGACCTCCTAAGTAGTCTGAGGATAACTCTGGCATGGCTTCCTGAGTAGTTTGAGACCAACTCTGACATGACCTCCTAAGTAGTCTGAGGTTAACTCTGACATGACTTCAGTAGTCCGAGACAAACACTGACGTGACCTGCTAAATAGTCTGAGGCCAACTTTGACATGACCTCCTGAGTAATCTGAGAACAACACTGTCATGATATCCTTAGTAGTTTAAGACCAACATTTACATGAGCCCCTGGGCCAACATTGACATGACCTCCTGAGTAGTCTGAGGCTAACTCTGGCATGACCTGCTGAGCATTTTCAGACCAACACTGATATGACCTCCTGAGTAGTTTGGGGCCAACACTGACATGACCTCTTGAGTAGCCTGAGACCAAAACTGACGTGACCTTCTGAGTAGTCTGAGATCAACACTGAAGCAACCTCCTGTGTAGTGTGAGGCCAACTCTGACATGATCTCCTGACTAGTTTGAGGCCAACAATGAAATTACCTCCTGTTTAGTTTGAGGCCAAAAGTGACATGATTTCCTGAGTAGTTTGAAGCCAACAGTAAAATGTCCTCCTTAGTAGTTTGAGGTCTACACTGACATGACCTCCTGTGTAGTTTGAGGCCAACACTGATATGACCAACTTAGTCTGAGCACCCTCTCATATCCCATCAAGCCTTGTGAGTCTTGCAAGGTGACCAATGTTCTTGTTGTGCTGCTAAACAACCTTACTAAACATGTTACATAGTTAGACAGTAATTGAGCTTAAAAAAACATTTTAGTCCATCAAGTTCAACCTTTTTAAATATCCTCTAATCCTTGTAATATGCATATTAATTCATAATTGTTAATTGATCCAGAGGGAGATGTTATGATCCTTCTGTTTCAGTGGGGCTCAGAAAGATCTTAGATCCATCTCATCCAGTAGGTCATGAGGTACTTTGGAAAATCACAGATAGCAAGAACAAACCCATAACAGCATATAACCTCCACTGGTACCCTGGAAGCAGTTAGCAGTACAATCAGTGAATCAACAGAGAAGTATCAGACAGGATTTATTTGCAATAATTCCCTTGTGTAGAATTATTATCTTTCGAGAATAAACCATACACGATGCTGATGTATGTTTAAACTGAACCACACTTTGTTGATTGTATTACCGCATATTTATCCACCATATAGATCCACCCATCTTCACCAGCCCCACCCTGACTTCCTGAGAGCTATCCATTTAGTCATGTCATCTCTCCCTGCTCCACCCCTTTTGATCTGGGCCTTCCAGTGAAACCCCTGTCCTTCCAGAGCTTGCAGACTATCTCCCTGGTGTAGCAAACTATTTCTCTGTCTTTAGCTCCTAGATTTCCATGGGGAAAATAGGAACCAATTGAGCCTATCATCAAACAGATATCAAAGCAGGGACTATGTCACACATTTCCTCTCCCTTGGTCTCCACTTGCTGAGATATTTACCTTAGTGTGATGTTCTGGTGATGGTCAGCAGCTCACTGAAAACCCCATTCACCAGCAACCTTGTTAGCTCCACTGATATCCTGGCATCTGCCAGCCCCCTCCTTGGAAGTATTTAACCCCTTAGCAACCAGGCATTTTTTTACCTTGTACCCCGCATGCCCAGGAATACCTAGTAGCATAGTAACACACTTTATTGAACTCTCTGGGGAAAATGCAGCATTTACACACCAAACACGGCTGGGTATCATCCATACATCAATAATTATGATTATAACTGTGCAACATGGGTAACACATGGAATATGGCTCATCACATACAGGATGACTGACACTAAAACATAGCACACTAAAGCAACATGGCCGACATCCCACACAACTCCCAATGACAAACATGGCTTCCATAGTTCCGACACTTCCGGTGCAAAAGACATCTGCCAAGCGAGGGCTGCAGTTGCAGAGGGCTCGCTAGGCGAGCCCGCAAGTGTTAGCAACAACCCATAGATTGCGTATTCCAAAGTGCACAAGAGAAGTGCAAAGAGGATTTTTTGTGGCAGGAGATAGGTATTAAATTGTAGGGGTTTTGGATGTTTGCAATCTTGCGGACAGTGCGTGGCTGACAGTAGGTGGAGATGAATGATGGGTCTGGGTTAGGAGATACTGTATATCTCCAGCTGCCAGCAAAAGGATGAGTGAAACTGATAGGAGATGGGAGTGGGTCTTACAGAAACGTTTCTTCTTGTGAGCTGTAGGAGATGGAGGAGATAGTGACTGGAGGAAGGAGAGGAGTCCATGCGAGCAAAGAAAGGGGGAGGAGATGAGAGAAGGTGAAATGGTTATTTCATTGGAGACATGATGTGGGGGCAATGGGGAGAAGAATCTGAGAAACAGACAGGAGGTTATAAAGAAGAGAAAGGTTTGTGACATAGTGTGTACTTTTTGAGGAGTAATTAGGAGTAATTAGCAGGTGTTGCTGATTTGAATGAGTCTATAAATTAAGAGACAGCAGGGGCGGGTGGGAGAGGGGCAGGGAGGAAGCAGATTGGTTCCAGGTGAATTAGTTAGTGGTACAGAACAGTCAGAAAGTGGGTTTTGAAATTGTTTCTGTAACAAATAAATATATAAGAATTAGTGGAGGAGGAGATAGGAGCAATGTGTTCTCAGAGGTTGCAGGGCCAATAAGAAACAGTGGTGTGCATAAACAAAACAGAGTGAAAATAAAACTGTTAAGATATAATAAAAGAGACACTTAGAATAATATTAATTATCCATATGGGTAAGGTTGCTAATGGTGGAGTCCTATAGTAATACCTTGTGCTTGGTTCCAGGTGAGTCATATATTTTGTGGGAGGGTTTTTCTGTAGATAAATGTCTGTTTTGCCATTTGATAAATTTGTCAATGGGATTTAACTTTTGGCAGTTTTCCATGGAAATGTCAAAATGTAAGAAGATACAGATAAATAAGAGGTTATTTTTTTTTAGTTCTTATAGTAAGGTATTAATTGACATTGTGTTTTGTCTCATATGTTTCTATGGGCCGCAAGTAAATTGTTTTAATTGGTTGGATGGCTCTGACATCATCATGGTTTCTCATTCGTTACTAGACACATGTGAATTGATTTGAATTCCTGAAAAGAAAATTAAGCTTGACTATATTTAAGAGAGATTAATGAATTAGAAAGAGGGCCTAAGAGAAACACACTCCATAAAAATCTAATAAAGCACCAGGGCCAGACAGTATAGCAAACCAATATTATACATTGTTTGCTCCAATTTTAAACATATAAATTGAACAACACTTTTAATGAGATTAAAACCAAGGGTTTTGCACCATCTGAAATGCTTGAAGCCACCATAATTACATTACCCAAATTAGGGAAAGATCCAACTAATTGTATTAACTATAGGCCGACATCACTACTGAACACTGATATTAAGTTATATTAAAAAATGTTAGCCTTGAGATTAAACAACTTATTACCAGAACTAGTTAATACGGACCAAGCAGGTTTTATACAAAAGAGACAAACTTCTGACAATGCCAAACAATGTAAAATCCCAATTTTGGCCCCGTCATTAGACGCCGAGAAGGCATTTGACAGGGTGAACTGGGAATACATTGAAGAGGTATTACAAACGTTTGGTTTAGAAGAGTTTGGTTCTTTATCTGTGAAAGCTCTATATGCTAACTCTTCAGCTTCAGTGAGGGGATTAGGATATACAAGCAATTTATTTAAAATTACCAATGGGACTCGTCAGGGTTGCCCACTCTCTCCATTAATTTTAGCTATTGTTATGGAACCCCAGGCGGAAAGTATAAGACTGGAGGAGGGAATTAAGGGAATTCATATAAAGGACCATGTGAATAAGGTGAAGTTGTTTGCAGACGACGTCTTGTTGACATTAACCGATCCTCGTAGGTCATCAGGTTTTTTGTACGATAAATTAGATATGTTTAGCAAGATCTCTTACTACAAAATTAATTTAGAGAAAACTGAAATACATTGGTTAAATTTGACCTTCAATTTAAGTGAATCCCTTATGAATTTTAAGTGGACAAAAAACGAAATCAGATATTTGGAAAAAGGATTCTCCCTTAACCTTAGGAAACTTGTTGTTAAAAATGTTGAAATCTTATATCAGGAGATCAAAGACATTTTTGCAGATGGGAAAATTTAAATGTATCCTGGCTGGGTAGAGTAGCGGTAGTAAAAATGGCAATCCTACCTAAAAAAAAAATTCTGATGAGGATGCTCCCGCTAACTTTCCCAAAATGGATTTTACGCTCTATGCAAACACATAGATACATAGATTTATCTAAATAAAAAAACTAGAATTAATAATATTATTGTTAAACATAAATTCAATAAGGGCGGGTTGGCAACACCTCTGATTGAGGATTATTATGAGGCAGTGAAAATGGCACAAATATTAGATGTATTGTTTTGTGATAATTCAGGCAAGTGGCGAGATATAGAAGTATCATTCGATCAGAGGATAATAATAGAAGATTTTATTTGGTTTGATCCTGGCCAAGTGATCTTAAACAACCTTTCATGGGTAACCAAAGTAAGTCTAAAATCATGGTTTAAGATTAATAAAAAAAAGTGAATTCATAGAATACCCCTCCTCTGCTACTCCAATTACGTTTATTAGGAAAACTAACCGGACGGAACAAGTAGATTTTGGGGATAGATGGGGATTAGTAAAGTTTAATGACCTTCATGACAAAAAGGGATTTGTGAAAGTTTAAGTGCTGACTATAATTTACCATCTTATACATGGTTGGAACATAATACTTTAAAGGAGATTATTAAAAAATCTAATCTTGATTTAACTTGTAAGAAACCCCTTTACTGAAGGGAGGTGTTTCAATAAGAAAGGGAAAAGGATAGGCATATCAGACTGTATTCACCTTAAGGAAAATAGCACTTATTTTGGGAAATCTTCCAATGTTGAATGTTGGGAGAGAGATTTTGATACCCAACAGGATAATTCAGTGTGGTTAAAAGCATTTGCCTCAACTTCTAAGGCTGTATCTTGCACCACACTTAGAGAAACACACTTTAAATTGGTGCAAAGATGGTGCAGAAGATCTATGCGAAGATCAGGGCTGGAGAGGCTGTAATGGCCAGGATACCCACAAGCACATATGGTGGGATTGCCCTATCGTAGAGGAGTTTTGGTCTATGTGCTTGGAAAACTCCATGAAAAACCCAGGACTGGTGCCGTTCCAGATCTTTCCTAATTTTATTAAAGAAAGTGAAAAATATTTGATGATTCAAATCTTGCTAATTAAATTAAACAAAACTTCCTTCATGGAACAAATCAATATTGAGAGATCGTATAACGTTGAAAGAGACAAATACCACAATTAATAAACTTTCAAATAAATGGGAAAGGTGGGAACAGCCAAAAAAAGAAGATTGTTGATCTGTATTTATCGTTGTCTGAACCTTATTTATGTGCAGCGCTACAGAATATGTCGGCGTGTTATAAACTATAATAATAATAATAATGCTCCCCTTCATCTCAATTACTGTTTGTAGTATGTCTATGTGTAAATGTTTTGTATATTTTTGTGTAACTTGGAGGATATGCTGCTATTGTATTACACAATCAATGTATTATTTTGATATCTTTATAATAAAATTAAAAAATTAAAAAAAGAAGCACCTTCCATTGAGGACAGACATTCAGAAACACATTTAGGAGACATACAGCCCTATTAAATTCCCTCAACATGTAAAACCGTAACGTAACCCGCAAGACTTACGGCTATTAAATTGGCCTCTACAAGCTGCCCGCAAACACCCTGCGGGTTAAGGGCGGAAAAAAACACTACGGGACGTCGAAATCTAAACTCCGTTGCCACAAATCCTTTGTTCTCTCAAGCCCGTAACTGCTACGTTCCAACCTCGCTATTAAATTGCTACAAATTCCCAAATACGCCATGGCGTTAAAACCTGTAACCCGCAAATGGAGGCAAAAACATTATGGGCTCCAAATAGGACTCACAAAGGGTTTACAGACAATTTCTCAACACTGTAAAAGACAATATAAGCACGCCAATGGATTTAAAAATATGGGGAAATCATGGAAAGGCATTACAATTACTTGCACAACAACCCCCAATAAAAAATAGGCATTTAAAAAATATTTTATTTCATCATATGTTGGAATGGTCATGCATATGCCAATATGAAAAGCCACGCTGTAACATGCAGAAAGCAATTAAAGACACACTACTGATGAAATTGCAACACGAAAACATGAAACTGATGCCATATTAACCCTTTCACATTTACAGAGGCACTCATGTGGATCCTTAAATATCAATAGGACCGGCAAAAGGTTTTTAAAAAGATGTAAGAGTGCCCTAGTAGCCCTTAAAAAGACAGTAAACCACTTGTAAACAATACAAAAGCAGGGAAGTCCATCAGATTTTCACGATCAGCATTCCCATTGCCACATTAGTGTCAAAATAAAACATGTGCCCCTCTCCTCAAGTGACATTCATCTTGTAAACATTATATACCAGTGGTTCACAAGCCTTTCCTCCAGACTCCCCAGACAGGTCAGATAAAATCCTTAACCATGACAACCCAGGTGACTAAATCAGAGGATCCTGTTAAATAATTATTGCCTCACCTGTGTTTAAACACTGTTAAACAAAACACCTGTCCTAGCTAGCCCTGAGGGTAGCACCGCTTTACACATTGCCAAAAAGAATTGATGCTGCATTTAAATAGATAGCACACATAAAACCATGTACAACCATTAAACTATGGGAGATATCCTCACTTAGCAAAACTGAGGCACAAAAGAGCAATGTAATATATCAATCCAAATGAAAATCATAGGTCAAGAAATACATGTGAACAATAAAGGCCATGTGAAGGCCGGCCACTACAGCAAAACAATCATTGAAACATCAACTATAGCAATGCAATCAGAGACATCCTGAATCAATTAATAATCTGTTACCATTGTCAGTAACATCAGCTGGAATGCCAGATAAGTTCCAGATCCACAGGTGACCAATTCCAAACCTGAAATCCACCTGCATATTAACGGGTGCCGTAATCAACAAGCTATATAACCCCATCCCCAAAAAGACATCAGCACATCTGAACCAGCATGGATTCTCAACAAGTCAGAGAGATGCAGGAGAATATGGATGTATGGTCACATCTGAGGTACTATTGTCTGCACAGCATGTGGCATGATGGAGATCCGGATACAAAGCTTGTGATTGAGGAGTGGATGAGGAGTGGCAGAGAGGAGTGTCTGGGAGTGAATGGGATACTGGGTGCACAGGAAGTGGTGACTCACAGACACCTACAGGCACAGAGGGGTGAGCAGGTCCAGGAGCCTGTGAGGAGGAACCGGGCACCCAATGTATACAGGGAGAGCCTCACATTAGAGGCGTTAACTGATGGGGAGGTGTATCAGCATTTTTGGCTCACCCATGCCAGTCTTGGTGAGCTTTAAGCAGTCCTGAGCGAGCACCTTGAGCCTCACACACGGACCAATAGAGCCATCCCAGGGCTGACACGGATATTAACCCCAATACACATCCTATCATCTGGTAGTTTTCAGACCACTGCTAGCATAGCCGGAGGAGTGTCTCAGCCAAGCCTCTCCAATTGTCTGAGTGCATTGCTCCGTGCTATTGTTCGAAAAGCTGCCAGATACATCAGTTACCCTAACACTGTGGAAGAGATCTCGAAGGTGAAAGCAGATTTCTACCAATAAGAAAGGTTTCCCAAATGTGCTCGGTGCTATTGATTGTACACATGTTGCATTGATACTGTACCTCCTAGAGAACACTTTTCAGAAATCACCAACATTATCATTCGATCAATGTACAGGTTGTTTGTGATGCGAACATGCGCATACAAAGTGTGTTTTCAGTCTTCCCTGGAAGTGCTCACGACGCCCATATCCTGCGTCAATCATCCACATATGATTTGTTTGAGTCTGGGGCAATTTCCATCCGAATGGCTACTGGGTGAGTACCCCGAAGTAATCATTGGCAACCATGTCTTACTTACACTGGATACAATAACATATACATCATGTTTTCCTCTATTGCTCTGATGTTCACATGTGCATAAGGGAGTAATACTACCGAAACCAGAACATAATTGCTCATTGCTGTGCAGAACCCTTTGTTAGCTTGCCCAAACAGTATGCAGTTCACAACAACATATATAAAAAAGAACAATAGATTAATCATTAGTTATAAGTTCATATGCTTTGACAAACGTCACAACATCCTATTAATATCAACATCTCCACGGACCCAGGAAGAGGGGAGATATAATACGGAGCATAAGACATGCCGGAATGTATAGCAAGATGCGCTTCAGATGCTTGCCTTCTTCTGGTGGTGCTCTACAATATAGCCCAGATAAGGTTTGTTGGATCATCGTTGCCCGCTGTTGTCTGCACAATATAGCAGTACAGGCCAGCTGTCTGGGGGACACTGATGTGACTCCGCTACATGGGGAAGGAGAGCCTTTACCTCCCCTGTAGTGGATAATCTGCAGGGGTCACAACAACGTGCACACATCAGTACTTCACATGTAAGTACAAACTATAATGTAGCGTGATTATGCATAACTCCTAAAACTCTTTTATCCATCCCCATTGTCATACAGAATATCAAACAGTCCACAGTAGATGAGAGTTTCCTGATATGATGTATGTCTCATGACGCACTATTGATTACCAATGAATACTTTAGAACATGCCCCGCTATCAGTTACAGGTAAGTAAGCGCACATTCCCATACACATCGTAAGTACTGACAGTTCAAAATATCAATAGCGTAGATAAATGGAGTGGATTATACCGTATTGGTCCGAATATAAGCCGCACCTTTTTCCGATTTTTGAGCTTGCGAGTTACGTGTGCGGCTTCTATTCGCAAACGCAAAATGACTGCCAATTTGCGAGATTGCGAGTTAAGGGTGCCGATTTTCGTGCTTCAGACTGCGGTATTGAATAGCGATTTACGGTTTTAGTGATTCTAACATCCTGTAAAGCCTGAACCCTGCAAAAAAAGCTACAGTGCTAATTAGAAAGCCGGTTTCTTGCAATGGCGGATCACTTTGAGAGTCTTTTTCTCTCCAATTTTACGGGTGCGGCTTATATTTGAGTACTATCTTTTTTCTATTTTTTTCCCTTGAACTTTACGGGTGCAGCTTATATTCAGACCAATACGGCATGTCCCACAATGTCAATGTATATATGCCCCAAATTTGTATACGAATACCTCAAAACACTATGGACCAGTAAAGTTCTCATTGTCTGATCATGAAATTCCACATCCAATAGGGATCAATACAATTCATATCAATCCTGAAATATGAACACATCTGCAGATATGTAACAAGAATATATGTACTGCATGATCTAAAAATATGTGATCAATAATCATCAATAATCATAAATGTTGAAAGCAAAGTGATTGCAGTGGATACTTTGTGACTCAATCCCATCATATGGCCAATACAGAACTGCTGTCACTTGTCAACTCGTCTTTCAACAACATAGAGAAAGCAAAAAACATGTACAGCAACAAAACAACTGCTACATCAATGTGAACTACATAGTGAAGGTCACATTGAGAACAAATAAATAACAACTCTATTAATGTAGGCCTACCTTTCTATCTCCAGAATACATCCCATACATAATCCATAAACGGTCCAAAATAATAAAGATCCACTGCTCATGTATCTGGGTGGAACGAATAACTTTGTGGATAATCTTGGGATAACGTCTAAGGTAAAACACCACATGTGGCTCTACAATGATGCATTAATGCGTAATAGATATTCCTACACCATTAGTACTCAGATATATCCTCCCTCGTCATCTGACAGATGAGTAGCTTGTTTAATATGTAAGAAAATAACAGTGAAAACATAAATTAAGTTACCAGCATGTCTTGGATGTGATGAAGTAAGCGCTCATATAGCATGTGTAATGTTCATGTTAACATGTTCCTTGTATGTTTCTTACAGATCGCAAAGATGTGTCACGTTCCTCACAGTCAGAACAATGCATGATGATGACCATCACGACATTCCATGACCATGCTATTGTCACAATGCATCATGTATGTTCATGTGCTATAATCGCTCAGGTTTTGCATCCGGTGAGATTTCTGATTCTTACTACTGATTAGCTAATATATGTAAAGCTTTGACTGCAGACTACAAAGTAGATGTCATGTGACATATGTTACATGATGTTCCTTGCATATCCACAGCATGTGTATGCTCACATACTCTACATAGATTTATATGTACCTATTGCTTTAGACATGCTATTCTCTCCTTTACTTGGACTGTTGTGAAGCCTGCATCATACTTCCTTCCAGATCTCTTCTTCAGTGTGGATGTGACCCTCCCTGTACATACGGGGAAGAGTAACTCTAGGCTTGGAACCTTATTTTTAATGAGGTTACCTTAGCCTTCAGTTATAGATATGCAACAACAGATAATAGAGATGCTTATTCAGAGAACAGAATTTCCCTCAAATGGGCCAGTTTGTTGTGAGTGAATCTCTTGCATAGGTTAGAACACACTGATATGGTTCTGGTCAGGTCTCCATCTGAGTGTCCAAACTTAGGTATGGAGAGGCTGCTCTCCTAGTGGCATAGCATTGCCGGAGAACTGACCTATTGGGGTTATAATTATAACATTAACTGATCGAGCACTGATTGAGCACTGACATAGCACTCTGCAGTTGCATAGCAGTGTCTGTTGGACATACAATCCTACAGTTCACTTCTCCCCATGAGTATATCTCCTTTTTCTGTATTGTTGTTTGTGCTTATTACTGTTATAGTTCTCTTGATATCTGTAATAGTATGATATAATTGATATTGCCTCATGTTGAATGATACACTTTAAATCCCCTCCACTGATCATCTATATCAATGCTATCCCCACTGCCTGCATTCTGTTCTTAATGTTATGGACTAAAATCCATATAAAATGCATTTATGTTTGTGTCCTACTTATATATCTTATCTTTGCAGTATTATCACGTAACCAAAGCTTTATTAATATTGCTGAATCATTGGGAACTCTAAGATGGAGGATTAATCACTTCCTTTTGCAAGATGTCGGTAACATCATATCCTGACAGCAGTAAGATGACATTCATATCCGTGACCAAATAAGGATGTGAGCCCCACCACCTTCCGGGGCCAATCAGAGGTTTCACTTAAACTGGCCATAATGACATCAGATCCGAAACCTAATAAGGATATGTGCCCCGCCGCCTTCCGGAACCAATCAGAGGCCTTACTTAGACTGGTGTTCACCAAGATGCAATATTTATCTGATTACTAAAAATGTTATAAATATGACAGCTGATTTTAATAAAGAATGGGCGTGAGAGAAAGCTTTATACCAGAACTCCGTGTTGGTGTATTATTTCTCTAAGGTGTGCACACTAAATATATATATATATATTGGTAATTTGGCCAGGGACAGATATCTCTAAGAACTATTTTGGTTATTCTCCAAAACAAATTGGCGTCCAACTGTGGGGCTTGAGGTTTAACCAAACCTGCAGCGGGACGCAAGGAATCCGGACGGAGCCTACAGGAGCGAGCGGAGCCTGATCAACTCCGGTACACGGTAAGGACACAGTTAGCACCATGACCGTGTAAAACCTGTTCCTGGGACTCAGCCCGTCATCAAGACCTGCTGTTGGTGAAGTGTCAAAGTACAGGTAATAACTTGCCTCAAGTCCATTATGAACCCTGTACCAGTGATATCTGTCACCTGTGTATGACTGTTGAGAGTGTGGGTCGAGTGATTGAGATTTCTTAGATATTGTGTTCAAGGACATACATGTTTACGTGCGGCAGGTTTCAGGGACGGATTGGGTAGTGTCCGAATAACACTATAGCCCTGAAATAGCCGTACGTACAGACGTACATATGCATACCTTTCTTTAGGAGGGTCTATGCATGTTGGATAGCCGAGTATCTCTTTCGGGTGATACTGTTCGTGCCTTGGTAACGTGATGAACCCGGGAGATATCTATCACACACACTTAGGTGTAAGAGCATGTATGTGGGATGCAGACTTCAGGGACGGACTTATTTTTGTATAATTCTCTGAAGGCGTCAATTTTAACACACGACGGTGTGAGATTTTGAACTGCAATATTTTAAGAGTCAGAAATGTTCTGCAGAAATTGATAAATATCACTGTGACCTGTTATTGCTGGTTGTGATGCATGTTTTAAGGAGAAATGTAGTTTAGAATTTCTCTCCCTGTAAAAGCTGAAAGCTGATTTCTTTGCAGCTGTGTGTGTGACATTCAAGGTCGAAGCAAATTCTGTGAAAAGAATTTACTCTCTCCTCCCATCTCGTTAATTCTTTTTAAGGACGTATTTTAGTTAAGAGAATTTTTTTCTATGTTTAAGGTCGTATGAAATAACTGTCATGTTTCTGTTCATGTTTTAATGATGATGTTAGATTTTTTACTTAACAGTATGTGAAATGATGTTTGTGTAAAAGTAGGAGTGTCCCGGGAGGAGATTGACACCCATCTTAAAGGCAAACAACATTTTCTATACCACCTCTGCTGGAGTCAGTGCCCTGTATCCACTACTTCTTGGCAATATTAATCCTTATTAAACAGGTAGATATAAGAGACATTCAGTATTTCATTAAGCTTTACTATAAAAGGAAAAGTAAACGCAATGTTGCTTTAGGATATGTTTTACTCTGAGACAATTTCTGTATCATATGCTGCTATGTTGTGATATTGCTGACTAAGATGTATGTTTAATAATGAAATGTGATGTTATTCTCTTCCGTAATCTTGTGTCTATCTAAATCACTTGTCATTATACACTACACTCTATGCTATCCCTTTGCCAGTAGTGCGTGGTTACACACTACAATCTAATGGTCCCCCGGAGGGCGGTAACTATTGTCTGAGTTTAGGGAAGACATATGAAGTGATTCTCATTTCATAGCAGTCGAGCACTTCAGACAAAAAGATCTACTTGTTCCTCTTTTCTCTCACCTCTCTCCCTCTCAGACAACTGGTCTGCTTGTTCCTCTTCTCTCTCACCTCCCTACTTCATCTTGTCTGCCTTCTAACACTAGCTTGTGTTATACTTAGGACAGGAAGATGGGACAGAAACAGACTAAATTGAATATTGAGGGCATGTTGGCTCAGGATGTGGTGAAGAAAAGAGGGGGAGAGGCTGTGGTAATTAAATCTAAAAAGTTGTTTAAAGTGTGTGGATTCACAAATATTGTGGGAGGACATCTAAGGGCAGAAGAGTGGCGGAAAGTGTTGAGAAATAATAGAGGACAGTTACAAGATTGTGGTTTATTACCAAATGCAGAGGTATGGTACAGAGTGGCTAAAGAGATTAAACAGGAAGGTTGGACAGAGGAAAAGGTTGAAATGAATGGACAGGAAATGTATGTGTATTATGCTCCATGTGAATCAGCCAGCTCCTTACCTACGACTATTATACCCTCCGCACTTCAAACACCCTGCACACCACAACCACTGCCCTTTGCAGAACAAAAACATTCCACCCAGCCACAGCTCCAAAATGACGCTCACACACACTCTAAGGAGGGGTCCTGTTACCCTCTGAACCCTCCCATTAAGATGATAGCGGCGCCCACTCAGGAAGATCTACCTGTCATACCGAACGCCCCCTTGGTGAATACGTCCCTTTATCCTGTATTGACTGCTAACGGAACTATGTATACTCCATACCCGATGTTCCCAGTCGTGCCAAGGGCACCGGCGACAGACGCTTCCACTCCTCCCCTTTCTCAGAGACAGTCAGACATAAATGATATCTCATTACTCCCTACTCCCGCAGGCCGTCCTAAAAATGACAGTGTGGATGGGGAGGATGAGATAAAAGTAGGAGAGAGTGCGAAGGAGTGGAGGAGTAAGACCCTGGGCTCAGGAATGAACCAACATAGAGGGCGTAATAGAAATAGTACAGCGAGTCTAATGTATGTTGCATTCACACCGACACAAGCCATCTCCCTCATAAACACATTGGCCGACCCTGAGAAGCAGCCTATGCCTTTCTACAGAAAGATATCACAAATACAGAAGGCATATGCTGCAGCATGGAGAGACTTGGTTAGTTTGTGTGAAATCAGAGCAGGAGATTCATACTGGCCTATAATGCAAAAGACAATAGACCCGTATGATATGCCACGTGAGAGAACTGACTATGAATCAGGTGAAATATTCTGTGAACTACTAAGAGCCTGGGCGAAGGATAAATTGGCAGATCAGGCTGTTAATCTGCAGGATATTAAACAGGACAGAGACGAATCAGTAGAAAAGTTTCACTCGCGACTCACACAGGTGTTCACAGACCTCGGCTTCAGCCCACACAATAAGACACACACACAGATGCTAAGTACAGCTTTTGTGATAGGGCTAAAGGAATCTATAAAGAAAGGTCTATTGACTTCCAGACCAGAATATAGAGTGTTACCATTAGACACGCTGTTACTTGTTGCAAAAGGACTGGAGTCTGTAGAAAATGCACGCCCTACATCATCAACGTACAAAAAACCTGCCGCTCTCATGGTGACCAATGAGGAACCGGCATACAAAGGGGAGAAGAAGGAAACACGGCAGTGTTTCAATTGTAACAAAATTGGGCACATCAGCAAGAATTGTAAGATGTCGAGAAAGCAGAGGACAAATCAGCAGGGGGATGTCAATAAAGAGGAGCAGGGGGCCCAAAGCACAGCATAGGACAGTGGTGAGCCTGTGTCACTATCTCCTGCTATGGCAGTATCTTCAGTGGGTAGCAGACTAGGACCTCAAGCTATTGTAACATTACCAATAGAAGGGATCCCTACCACCTTCCTAGTAGACACAGGTGCAGCCAGAAGTGTCCTAAGACAACAAGATCTGCCCGACTCATCTTACCTGTCTGACATTGATGTTGCTTGTATAGGAGTTGACGGTATCCCCTCTTCCAATAAGTTGACTCAACCCCTACAAATAGGCCCATTCCCAGACCTGCTTGCTAGATTTGTAGTGTCCTCCACATGCCCAATGAACTTATTAGGTGCAGACGTGCTTTCCCGCTTGCAAGCATCCATCTTGTTTACCCCGGATGGAACTATACAAGTGTCCTCGCCTTTAACAATTACTGACATGTCAGCACTCTGCTCACTACCAATATTACTTCACTTAGATGCGAAAAAAGACAATAGACAAGGCCCGGCCGACATCTTGGATAAGATTCCGGCAACCCTCTGGTCACATGGTCCGGAAGATATTGGGCATTTAAAGGTGCCTCCAGTCGTAGTAAAGTTGAAGCCCGGAGCTGAATTACCACGAAAACCCCAGTATCCTCTGAAGCCAGCACAGATTGATGCAATTACACGGCAGATAGAGAGCCTGTTGAGACAGGGGGCGTTAGTGCGGTGTACGTCACCATGTAACACACCCCTCTTCCCAGTGAAAAAGAAATCCAAGAAAGGAGAGCCAGTAAAATACCGTATGGTACAAGATTTGCGAGCAGTCAATGAAGCAACCATATTGGACACTCCCATAGTACCTAACCCACACACTCTCCTCTCTGGAATACCTCCAACAGCAGCATACTTTACCGTAGTGGATCTGGCAAATGCCTTCTTTAGCATTCCTCTAGATCCTTCATGTCAGTATCTCTTCGCATTTACACATGATCATAATCAATTTACATGGACTGTCTTGCCCCAAGGAGCACAGAATTCTCCTAGTCAGTTTGCTAAGGCCATGGGTCTAATCCTTGAATCTTGGCAACAGGAAAACCCTGATGTTGTACTTATGCAATATGTTAATGATCTCTTACTCTGTGCTGAAGACCTTCCTACAGCTACATGGACATCAGAGAGTTTATTGAGACATCTGGCAGAACAAGGGTGCAAAGCATCCAGAGAAAAGTTACAGTGGTGTCAGGAAACTGTTATATTCCTGGGACATTGCCTTTCCAAAGGAGTGCGTCATCTCACACGCAGCCGTGTTAGGGCAATAGAAGAAATGTCTGTACCAGAAGGACACAGACCCCTCCACGCTTTCCTAGGTCTCATATCCTATTGCAGAGCATGGATCCCAGAAGCCTCTCTCCTGATGCAGCCCTTGTATGATGTTTTGAAGATTGAACCCTTTCAGATGACCCAGATAGTCTGTTTCAGAGAGTAGAAGTTATTTAGGGCTATCTCCTCAGCCCCTGCATTAGGGCTACCCAACTATGACCTACCGTTTAAACTGTTTATATCAGAAAAGGAAGGACATGCAATGGGAGTCTTGACACAGTCCCATGGAAACAGACAACGCCCCATTGGCTACTTCTCATGTCATCTGGATGCTGGAGCAAGAGGAGGCCCTTCTTGCCTTAAGGCAGTATTTGCAGCTCATGCCTTACCTGATAAGACAAGTGACATAGTCCTTGAGTATCCCTTGACAGTTCTTGCTCCACATGACATTGCCGTTATCATAAATCAGACGCAGCCAAAACACCTGACAGCAGCCAGACACCTCCATCTCCAATATTCACTGCTCCTGCCAGATAATGTCACCTTACAGAGGTGTTATGTACTTAATCCAGCCACTCTCTGCCATTTCCTGAGGGGGGAGATGAGGAAGATGGACATTTCTGGTATGGTTCGAACTTGGATCAGGAGTCAAACATAAGCTCGGATGTAAAAAGTCACTTACTGGGACGCCTAGTCAAGAAGACAGAAACAGATGAAACACAAGACTCTCTACATTGTACGCTGTGGAACAAACAAACACCAGGACGGGATCTTCAATATGAAGCGAAGCTTATGGAATTGAAGCAAGTCACGTTAAAACTGATGACATTGTATAATGATACAATAGGGGATAGCGCACTCACAGTAGAGCTTCCTTTTGAAGCAGAATTGCTCTATAAACATTGGGATACAGCTGTCCCACACATAGCACTAACAAAGTCTGCGCAGAGTACATGGAGCTCATTGGGGACTGCGCTGTAATGGTGGGAGTCCGCAGATGAAGATGAACTAGAAGCAGAAGGGATAACAAAACAAACCCTCAACTGGCATGTGAATAGTTTTCCCAAAGTACAGGCTGAAGACCCGTATGCGGTTCCAGGATCAGTAAACCCACCTCATGACTGTCTTCAGCAAATGGAAATGGAGACCTCACACCTTGCGAATGTAAAAGACCTTGCCCTGACAGACCCAGACATCACTCTGTATGTGGATGGATCAAGGTATGCTGATGAGAATGGAAAATATCACACAGGATACGCTGTGACTACGGAAAAAGATGTGATGCGAGCCTTCTCACTACCTCCCTCCATGTCAGCACAAGAAGCAGAGTTGATTGCATTGACTAAGGCCTGTGAAATTGCAGCAGGACGGCGAGCTAACATCTATACAGACTCAAGATATGCTCTAGGAGTGACTCAAGACTTTGGGATAATTTGGAAAGCCAGAGGGTTTATGACAGCTGCAGGCACCCCAGTGAAACATGATAAAGCCATACGTGAATTGATGGATGCGTTAGCACTTCCAGAAGAAGTGGCCATACTGAAGGTGAAGGCACATGGGAAGCTAAACTCAAATGAAGCACGAGGAAACCATTGAGCAGACCAGACGGCTAAGAAGGCAGCAATGATATCACAGGAAATGGAAAAGAAAGAGGAGAAGAAAGACATAAATATCTACACAATGCAGACTTTACGTACAGATCTGAAACTACTCAAAGAATTGCAGAAGACTGCAGACCCAGAAGAAGTAAACAAGTGGAAAGCAAAGGGAGCAACCCTTAAAGATGGATTGTACATTGATAATCTGAGATTGAGTTTACCAAAGAATCTCTATCCAGCAACAGTACAGTGGGCCCACGGACCGGCACACTTGTCAAAGACCCTCATGAACGCTCTGATAGACAAGTACTATATGGCCCCAGGCATAACTACACTTACGAGCAACTATTGCAAGTCCTGTAGTATCTGTGCTAAATGTAATACAGGCCGAACTGAGAAACCCCACAGACATACAGAGATGGATCATCCACATTATTGATCTTTATGGACAGAATGATATATGCAAGACGTCTCACAGTCTAATGCAGACAGTAACTGGCTCTACGGAGAGTGTTTTGTAAAGGTATTATACCTAAGCATTATGGTCCTTGCTCTAGACCAGATACACTATTAGTTAATAGAGGCTTATTAGGTTTTCCCATGCCGCATAGGACATAGGGTAGGTGTGACGTTAGGTAATGGCAAGCCCGATCGAACGAAGATATGTACCTATGTCATACTTACAAGCAATGCTCACAACATCCGGAAATAGAAACCACAAAGAGTAGTGTTCCGGAGGGACCATAGTCAAGAACGTAGATACTAATAGATTTTGATATCCAATATTGAGTAAGGATATAATAACTATTAATTAAGATTTAAGAACGTAGGGGTAACATAAACATTGTATGACATTTTAGGGGGGACTGTTATGGACTAAAATCCATATAAAATGCATTTATGTTTGTGTCCTACTTATATATCTTATCTTTGCAGTATTATCATGTAACCAAAGCTTTATTAATATTGCTGAATCATTGGGAACTCTAAGATGGAGGATTAATCACTTCCTTTTGCAAGATGTCGGTAACATCATATCCTGACAGCAGTAAGATGACATTCATATCCGTGACCAAATAAGGATGTGAGCCCCACCACCTTCCGGGGCCAATCAGAGGTTTCACTTAAACTGGCCATAATGACATCAGATCCGAAACCTAATAAGGATATGTGCCCCGCCGCCTTCCGGAACCAATCAGAGGCCTTACTTAGACTGGTGTTCACCAAGATGCAATATTTATCTGATTACTAAAAATGTTATAAATATGACAGCTGATTTTAATAAAGAATGGGCGTGAGAGAAAGCTTTATACCAGAACTCCGTGTTGGTGTATTATTTCTCTAAGGTGTGCACACTAAATATATATATATATATTGGTAATTTGGCCAGGGACAGATATCTCTAAGAACTATTTTGGTTATTCTCCAAAACATTAAGTCCATATTTCCCTGTGTTACTTGAACTCTGTATCCTACCCACCTCCCAAAATGATACTGTGCATACCCATTATAATTTGTCAGTGTGTGGCTTTGTTGGTATGTTTGTTACTATTTGTTATGAAATTAAATATTATTTATCAGCAATGTTGTTTGTGTTAGCCTTGCTAATGTTCATACTATAGCTTTTCCATAACAATTCAATTACCATGAAAGTCAACAGATGTGCCCATCACCATCAGTTAGGGGTGTAAATATTCTGTTCAATATGGGTTTACATTGCATAATAATCATGAATGTAGATGAATACCATCATTCTAATTAAGCCCTTAAAGTCATTACAGACAACCCTGCATGTATATTGACATGACTCATTATTTCACGCCCCTCTGGCTGACACTTACATCTATGTTGTCAAGGTACATATTAATGTAGTATATGTATATCTCTAAACGCACACACACACACACATATATATATATATATATATATATATATATATATATATATATATATATATGTAACAATGACACTTAAATTAAATCTGGATTCTCTGGATTCTAAAGCATGATATGGTACAAACACACAGAAACAGTGATAACAGTATAACATCATCATACTTTATTTCATACAGAGAGCACAATCAGAAATGGAAAAGATTGTGTATTAATATCATGGGTGTGGTGTGAACGGATACCGGCAGGGCAACTGTTTGACAACATCATACGGATAAAGCATAGCATCTACTATGGTCACATGTGGTCAGAACACCACAGTAACCATAATCTGATGTGACATAGGAACATCATATAACACTCCATTTCATAGAAATAACCATTAATGCGCATACAGCAACCATACCGTCTCCATCTGCCATATTAAACAGATGCTAGAAATCATGGATCATGTGATACTAATTGATTCCACACACAGTGTATTTTCATACATTACTGCTGATTCCCAAATAGATTCGAATTATGAAAACGTAAAGAGAAGGTGAACGCCATCTACGAGCAGTAATAATCATATTGATTCTGTCCTGTTTAATCAGCCTTCCCGGAATCTGTTGAGGATATGTAATACAACAAGGCAGAAACATGGGAACTTGAGGCAAACTTTACACTTGATACTCATTCATGGGCAAAAATCTGTAGTCTAATTAAGGACTCTTCCATCAAAGTATCATATTCAGAATTATTTTTCAAGATGACACAGAGATGGTACTTTGCCAATTTTAAATAAATTTGATTCAAACTATGTTTGAAGGGTTGTGGAAATCTTGGTATGACCATTCACTTATGGTGGGAGTGTGAAAAAGTAAACTCAATATGGAAGAGATGCTGCTTACAGCTGTCTTCTATGGTGGAAAAAGATATACCATGTATTCCTCATGTAGTCTTATTTCATAATGATTTAGATATAATTATACCTCAGGAAAAGTACCTGATTCCTCATATATTATTAATAGTAATTAATCTCTCCTGATTAAGTATTGGAACCAACCAACTCTTCTAACATGGTGCGAAATTGCAAATGCAATAAATTGCAATAGAGACTTGATGAAAGTTAGCAAACTAATAGCTCCAGTTAAGTTAAGTTAGATTCCAAGTGGTCATTATGGAATCAATAGTGTGACCTTAAAACAACGAGTTGAATCTCAAAGCTTAATCTCTCCCTGTGATGTAATATTTCTCTCTACATTGCTTAATTTTTTAAAAAACATATCTTCTGCACTTATATGTAAATTTTGTAAATTGTTAAGTAAATTTCCGACATATAAGTAGTATGTATGGTGATATGTATGAACTGTATTTTTATGTTTGTATATTGTTGAAATTTTCAATAAAAAAAACAAGGCTTCACTGTGAACACAATTTTTCTGCAAAAAGTACTATCACTGTCTATATGTCATGCTGATATCTGTCTGGCCTTGGTACCACCCATATACCAGTGAGATGTGATAACACTGTTCACATTACCCCTAAACACATGCACATTGAGTCTAATGTCTAAACCAAGGAACTCATCCATTTTGTTTGGATGACATGAAATACATTAATCTGCTTTCATACTGTGAATGGGATGAAATGCAACAAAAACGAATAGATAATTACTGCTTTGGATTGGCAGATCCTAATGGGACCTTGCAACTCTAAAGCCGGGACACTATTCATTGTAACTGGAACTCACACCAGTCATGTTAATTAGTGAAGCGATATATAGTCATATATTGCATTTCAGATCCATCTGCAGTGGTGAATGACACCTCATCTCAAGGCGACTCCACATTGAACATCAATTATTGAATTGTTAAACATAACCAAACATGTACAAACTCTGTAGCCGGCCAATAGTATGTGAACAGCTCTACCAATCAGTATTAAGTGAGGAGTGATCAAGACTGGGCCCCCACCTTCCGTGCCCGCGTCCTGTCTTAATCTTCCATATCTTGGTGGTGTAGGAGTATGGGGTGCCACTACGTTGGGTGGCTGGGGTCAGGTTGAGATGCTGGTGAGGTCTGAGATGAGGAGGCCAATGTTTCGGGTTGCAGTTGTGCAACCAAAGGCTGGAGAGGTATGAGCTGGTGTTCGGCTTATTTTATGAGTTGCTGTCTGTCCGGAATCACCCGTTCCTCATAGCTCTCCATCTTTCGGTTGTGCCTCCTCACCTCAGAATAAAGTGATCAGATGCTCACCAGGAGGGTGTGTGTGAGCCTACACTGCCTTCTAAGCAACTGGAGCCTCTCATTCTGTTGCTTCTTGCTTGCCATGTCCTCCCTGGTGAAACGGGCCATCATTTCAGTCAATGTCGGGGGTGGTGGTGTTGATGGCATTGGGGTCAAAGGTGACGGCATTGAGGCCGGAGTTGTCGGCATTGGGGCCAGAGGTGTCGGCAGCAGGGCCAGAGGTGTCGGCACCTGCCAGAGGTGACGGCAGCATGACCAGAAGTGACGGCATGAGTGCCGAGGTGACAGAAGCAGGGCCGGAGGTGACGGCATGAGTGCCCAAGGTGACGGCAGCAGGGCCGGAGGTGACGGTGTGAGTGCTATAGATCACGGCAAAAAGGCCAGAGGTGACAGCAACAGGGCCCGAGGGTCATGGCAGCAGGGTCCGAGGTGGCGGCAGCAGGGCATGAGGTGTTGGCAGGAGGGCTGGGGTGTTTGGCCATGTTGGGGGAGCCCATTGTGTGGGAGTGGTTGTGGCCTGCCTTGGCCGCAATGTTGTTTGAGCAGGTGCCAGCTGTGATGATGGCTGGGGACAGGACATGGATGGTGGAAGGGGCTGGAACAGCTGTGCATGGCTGGATAATGCTGTTGAGGGCCCAGGCAGTGACTCCTATTTCTGATATGCCAGTGAACATAACTGGCCAGCTCGTGTGGATGGTCCCGGGCCCTCATAAATGTCCTGGCCTTCTCCGTCAACCACTCCCAACTCCAGTGGAACCTCCCCCTGTTGATCTGTGTTTGGCCTTGTCCTCCTGGGTACTGAAATGGTCCAGGTTAGGACAGTATATGACACGCACATTCAATGTGTGTTGTGTTATATGATACTCACTCTGCATGGTTCTTGGCACACCAGTGTCCACCTCATGGTAGGCCCACCACTGCCACCGGATGAATCCACTCCTTAAGATTCTGCTCCCATCTACAATAAGTGATGTTGGCTGGTGGCCCACCACCTATTGCACGTTCTCTTGCCTCCTCTGCCATCTTCACCTTCAGCCGGCTGTCGTCATATCTGTATTTTACAAACTTTACGTCCCTATTAGCGACCCCTAATCCCGCAACAGCTGAAGCAATCTGACTGCAGGCCGCTGCCTTCTGGCTAGCCCTCACATCTCTCCCGCCATTTATGATACCTTAATGGGCATGGACTTCCCTGAGGAGGACGTTATCTCCTCTGGGGTATTATTGGGGGCCCTGTACTCTTGCCCTACAAACTGTGCCTGGGGTTCCTGGCCTCCCTGTCCTCTTCCTGGGGATGGTCCCTTATCCCCACTACCTCCCCCCCTGGGATCAGGACCCTGACCCTCTGCCCCTCCACCTGGCGTGCCTACATCTGGAATGTGGGCCCGATAGCAACTCGGACTTCAAAACCGTATTTGATTGAAATGTAACCTCCATGTTTTAGTGACGTAATGATGACAATGTATTTTAGCATTGGCTCAGTGAAAACCCATAACCACGGGTTTGACTAATTGATCATGTTCACAGCAGCAAATGGAACGTGCGGAAGTATGGTTTATGGATTTGGATGTCAGCCACATGTTGCGGGCTTGTCTAATTTAATCTTTCTGTGACTCCGCCAAATTTCAAGCCCCCAGGCTTTGGGGCTGTGCCAGGGCTGTTGCGGGCTTCCAATTTAATAGGGCCCATAGGCCCCTATTCATTAGAGCAATTATAAGTTACTGGAGCTAGTAATGTAGCCCGTAAACTAATTTGCTATTCAATTGGCATCTTTTAGCTACCCGCAAATGATCTGCGAGTTACAGGCATAAAATCCCTGCGGTTGTCAAAAAACTCCAACCCAGCTAAGCCTTTGATCTTTCAAGCCCGTAAATGTTACATGTGACTATTGTTGGTGTAAGTGTTACTGTCTTTGCGTTGTGTATTCTCTAAGTCCCGCGTGCCTGGCATTGTTGGTGTGTTACTATCTTTGCCGCTGTGTATTTTCTAAGTCCCGCGTGCCTGGCGCTGTTGGTGTAAGTGTTACTATCTTTGCCGCTGTGTATTTTCTAAGTCCCGCGTGCCTGGCGTTTTGCCGGTGTAAGTGTTACTGTCTTTGCCGCTGTGTATTTTCTAAGTCCCGCGTGCCTGGCGCTGTTGGTGTAAGTGTTACTATCTTTGCCGCTGTGTATTTTCTAAGTCCCGCGTGCCTGGCGTTTTGCCGGTGTAAGTGTTACTGTCTTTGCCGGCGTGTATTTTCTAAGTCCCGCGTGACTGGCGTTGTTGGTGTAAGTGTTACTATCTTTGCCGGCGTGTATTGTCTAAGTCCCGCGTGCCTGGCGTTGTTGGTGTAAGTGTTAATGTCTTCCTTCGTGTATTTTCTAAGTCCGGGCGTGCCTGGCGTTGTTGGTGTAAGTGTTACTGTCTTCCTTCATGTATTTTCTTAGTCCCGCGTGCCTGGCGTTGTTGGTGTAAGTGTTACTGTCTTCCTTCATGTATTTTCTTAGTCCCGCGTGCCTGGCGTTGTTGGTGTAAGTGTTACTGTCTTTGCGCTGTGTATTTTCTAAGTCCCGCGTGCCTGGCGTTGTTGGTGTAAGTGTTACTGTCTTCCTTCATGTATTTTCTAACTCCCGCGTGCCTGGTGCTGTTGGTGTAAGTGTTACTGTCTTACGTTGTGTATTTTCTAAGTCCCGCGTGCCCGGCTTTGCTCAGCCTCGTTTTCATCCAGTTTCAGCTTTTTTTCCGTTTTTCGTCCGCCTTTTTTTTTTCTCTTGTTTAGCCGATTTCCGAGTGATGAATCAAAAACTGCTTGCAGCCTCACTCCCAGGCGTCCTGGCGCCCCCGGTGCTGTGTGTGCGTGATAAGAATATCTACGGTAGAATAATAACATCTTTATTTCATCATGATCACAACGGCGATATAAAACTATTAAAAAATTTTGGATTGGAGATACAAAGTTATTTTTTTTAAATTGGCATTTCATATGAAATCTATTGCCACAAGGGGTTAATAATCTCCCATTGGAGGGGCAAAAAGGATCTCTTCCCTGTGGGTGCATGTCCCAATGCCCCAAGGACTGTCCAGTTGTCCAATTCTTGCTTTTAGACCCTCGTATACTGTATATCCTGTCCTAGAAATCACCAGAAGCGTCTTAGCATAACATGAAGCCGGGACCAGCGGCCAGTGGCCCCCATCTCACATACATTGAGTAATGGATTACTATTATCCAAAGACTCCCTTATCTGCATCAACCAGCAGTAAATGAACTCTAGGGGACGCTGTATAATTATCCCTAATGGCGGGATGTCTCGAAAGAAGCTGTAAACTACAGGCAATACCTGTGTCTCGATGGAGCCGGCTCACACTGGTGCCTATCCTTCAAGTGCCAGGGAGTGCCGTGGAGCCAGATAAATAAGTGTTGCCGTAACCGTGGCAACCAATGACGTAACTGAAGCCTGCAGGAAGTAACCAATAGCGGAATTGTAATATTGCCATGTAGAGTATAAGTCCTAGGATAACTAATAAATAATATCAGAGTGTGGTATATCACAAATATAGATAAATGTAAGAATAAATAAATCACATATAATAGTTGTCAAACTACGAATCGAGCGCGAAGCGAGGGGCCACATTTGCGGAGGTGGAGGCTCAAAGGCGCCTCACACGCGGTTACAAACACCCACTCAAGCGGCACCATTACGACCTCACAAACCGCACACACCTAAAAAGTCAAAACACAATAAATAGAGACCGCCATAGGCACTTAATTAATACTCTCACTCATGGGGGTCAATATAGACCCACATAAGCACTTCATTAACCTTGTCAATCATGGGGGTCAATACAGACCCCCATAAGCACGTAATTGACCCCCTCACTCATGGGGGTCAAAACAGACCCCACATAAACCCCTAATTAACCCTGTCACTCATGGGGGGTCAATACAGAGCCCTATAAGCACTTAATTAACCCCCTCAGTCATGGGAGTCAATACAGACCCCCATAAACCCCTAATTAACCCTGTCACTCATGGGGGTCAATATAGACCCCCATAAGCCCTTCATTAACCCTGTCACTCATGGGGGTCAATACAGACCCCCATAAACCCATCATTAACCCGGTCTCTTATGGGGGTCTATCCAGACCCTCATAAGCCTCTATTTAACCCCATCAGTCCCATAAGGTTATATTATGACCATTATGGGCCTGTTACAACCCAACATTAACCGCATAAGTGCCATGATGGTCCTCAAGGACCATCATGACACTAAGTATAAACACTACACTGCACTATACCCCCCAATAAAACATTAAATATCAACTAACCCCCCTCTACACTAACCTATTAACACCTACAATACCTACCCACCACCTAATAACCCCCGCCACTCTAATTACAGAAAATAAAAAATCTACATTACATAAAATAAAAAACACTAAATCACAAAAAATAAAAAATCTACATTACAGAAAATAAAAAAACCTAAGTCACAAAAATAAAAAAGGAACATTACAGAAAATAAAAAAGCACATTACAACCCCCCCCCCCCCCCACTACAGAAAATTAAAAAAAATACACACCTGAAAAGGAAATGCATACAATAAAAATACATACAAAACATACAATACAATACATATAACACAAATAAAATGAAATACAATACAATACACCCCTATCTAATATACATCACCCAATCTATCTAATATACAATAAATACATACTATGTAATATTCATCCTATCTATCTAATATACATCCCCAATCTATCTAAATAAATACCACAATCTAACATACAATAAATGCTATCTAAATATAAAATAATCTAATTCTAAGCTAAATTAAAATAATTAAGGCCACTTACCTTTGCAGATGTCCCTTCAGATCAGCCACCTAGGGAAACAAAATTAAAAAAATGAGTGCAACACATTTACAGGAGATAAATAAACATTAGAAACAATCTAAATATTCGACTCACCTTTCAAGCATGTCCCCGTCCTTCTTCTTTTCTTCTTGCCCCTGTTAAAAAAAACATAACATCAATACAACATAAATAAACATAAAAACAAAATAAAATATACCTAATCTACATTGTACTGACCTCCCTGCGATGTCTCCGGCCTCCTCCTCTTCTGCCCCGCCCTGGAACCGGGCTCGAAAAAAAAATTGGTTGAAAACGCTGTCTATCAAATTCACCCAATCAGGAGGAGCCAATGTGTGAGCCAATTAGAAAGGGATACACCCTAAAATCCCACTCTGATTGGATAATGCACCTGTCAATCTTTATTTAAACCAATCACAAGGCGCAGATGCCTTCAGCCAATCACAATGGAATACACCCCCACAGGGTGATTGGCTGGAGGTATTTGCGCATTCAGATTGGTTGCACTGACAATAGCCAATCACAATGGGATACACCCCCACATACTGATTGGCTGAAGGCATGTGCGCCCTCTCATTGGCTGTTGTCAATGTCAATCAGTATTACAATGGGAAGGCATAGATGTCTTCAGCCAATCACCCCGTGAGGGTGTATCCCATTGTGATTCGCTGATGGCAATAAAGCCTTCTGATTGGTTCAAATAAAGATTGACAGGTGTGTTATCCAATCAGAGTGGGATTTTGGGGTGTATCCCTTTCTCATTGGCTCACAATTGGCGTCTTCTTATTGGCTGAATTTGATAGACAGCGTTTTCAGCCAATCAAACGCGGCCATTGCTAATTTTATTGTGGAACACTCCGTTGGAGGCTCATTAGTGTCGGGGACATCCACAAGTGCGGATGTCTGTTATTTTTTTTAAACATTTTTTTTTAGAGCGCTGATGCTTCCAGGGCTCATCTGGGGCAGAAGACGAGGAGGACGGAGACATCGCGGGGAGGTAAGTACAATGTAGATTATGTTTATTTTACTTTGTTTTATGTTTATGTATGTGTACTACGGTAATGTTTTTTTTAACAGGGGCCGCACCGGAGAAGAGGAAAAGAAGATGGACGGGACATGCTGGAAAGGTGAGTAGAATATTTAGAATATGTACTATGTTTATTTATTTTATGTAAACGTGTTGTAGTAATTTTTTTTATCTTTTTTACCCTAGGTTGCTGATCTGAAGGGACTTCTCAAAGGTGGTCTCAATTATTTTATTTTAGCTTAGAATTAGGGTTGCTATATAGAGATAGCATGTATTGGATATTAGATATATTGGGGGATGTATAGTACATATATAGTATTTATTGTATATTAGATAGATAGGGGATGTATTTTAGATATATATGATGTATTGTATATTAGATAGATAGGGGGATTATATTAGATAGATAGGGGGATGTATATTAGATAGATAGGATGAATTGTATATTAGATAGATAGGGGGATGTATATTAGATAAGGGTGTATTGTATTGTATTTAATTGTATTTGTATTGTATGTAATGTATTGTATGTATTATATGTATTTCCTTTTCAGGTGTGTAATTTTTTTTTCTGTAGTTGGGGGGGGGGCTGTTTTTATTTTATTTTTTTTCATATTCCTTTTTATTGGTCCCTTAAAGAAAGGGAAAAAATATATATATTCCACGGTATATCAGTAAGCCATGATACACAGATCAGGCAGCATCGTGCTATTTCACATCTTGTATAGGTGGAAATTTTAATTTAACCAGTCCTGAGACCTCCTTAACACCTTTTTCCGTTTTCTAAACATTAAACATTAATAACTGTCGCTTTTAAAGACTGTTCAGTATCTATCACAGTAATCCTTAGCTCGCAGGCTAGGAATATGAGGCCTATGTTTCAATTGATAAATCATTGCCCGAACCCACCAGGTCTTCTCAGCTATGACCTCTCCTCCCCCTTTCCTCCTATACATATACTAATTCTATCCTCCTGGAGCTAGGGCACCTTGTTGAGATTAACTAAACATATAACTGGGTGTAATATTGTCTAAAGATAGGGGAATGTTATCCTTTTTATTTCTTTAGAGTAGGATACTCTATGTGGGGTCTAGGGTCTTCTTTAATGGACTTCTCAGGAAGCTCCTGTACTAAAGGCCTAAACTTATAGGAGCTTTAAACTTAACCCTTGTCTTTCCTTGCCTTTTTCCATCCCCTTTACAATTAACCAAATCCCCTTAAAAAACACAAAAAACTTAACTCAGTTTGGTCATTTGAATCGATCCGATTGGAGGAAAAGACCGAATAGCCCTTTTAACGTAGGCTTGTTATCTTACCTCCTTGCTGCGCCCAGGCTCCTCGCCGGCTCCCCCCGCCTCCTCATCACCGCCCCCTCCTCCTCCATCTCTTCTTGTTTTCTCTTTATCCTTGATTTTTTTTTTTTTTTTTGTCTAGGTTTACCCAACCCTTTGTTATCTTAATTGATTCCCACGGGTTCCTCTCTATCCCTGTTTCTATTGTTAGGGCCCTTGTTAACAAGCCAGGGATCCCAAATGTGCCTATACTTCTGAATAGCATCTGCTAGTATATGAGTCATGTGTTCGTTTACCGCTATATAATTTATTTTGTTCCTGATTGCCTGTAGTTCAAGTGTGGCTGATTTCCATTGCTTTGCAATGTGTGATTTAGTGGCTAAGTATATATATTGTAGAAGCTTGTTTTGAGAGGAGGATAGCCCCAAATCTGGGATTCCTAATAAACAGGTTTCTATTGTGCCCCCTACTCATGTTCCCAATGTTTCCGAGGCAAGATCTGACACTTCTTTCCACATCTGTGAAACTATGGGGCAGTCCCACCACATATGCTTAAAAGTTCCTAGAGTGTGGCACCCTCTGGTACACATTCTCTCCCCTGTCTTGCTCCATTTTGTCAATCTCTCCGGGGTCAAGTATGTTCTATGCAAAACTCTAATAGCAGTTTCTAGGAGTGTTTGGTTTAGGGAGCCTTTGTATATGCTTTTCCATGCTTCCCCCCATCTCTCCTCATCCCATTGTTTGCCTAGATCCCTCTCCCACTCCTCCATATATCTGTCCCTTGTTCCCTCCGGTGGTTCATTGTATATATCATAGATCCCCCCAATAATTCCCTTAGTTAAAGGGGCCCTCTGGCATATTACTGATAGCCAGGTTTTTTTGGGAGTCCCCCATGTTCTAGATATCTTGTTAACCAGGTGTTTGATTCTACAAAAGTTGAAATGTTGGCTAATGGGAATGTTATGGTGGTCTCTTAAAAATTCAAAAGTTAAAGGGGTCTCAGAGCCCAACCAAGCTCCCAATCTATCCAGTTTCCTAGATTTCCACCACCAGTTAGCTTCTGAACCTAGTCCCTGCGGCATCCATGGGTGACAAAGGACCGACAGCATTGGGGAGGGATGTTTGAAAAGGGATGTATGCTTTAGTGCCCATTTCAAGCTTTGCACTGTGGTGGAGATAACCGGATGTCTAATCCCTCCTATTGTATCTGGAACTTTGTCTAGCCATACCAATGTATCCCAGGAGTAAGGGTGTAGTATTTGATCCTCCATAGTCTTCCCTAAAGGATGGTGTATCCCTGAGTGGCTTATAGGGATGAAAGCTAACTGCGCTGCTATATAATATTTCTTTAAGTCTGGACATGACAGTCCACCTTTATCCTTGTGTTTAAACATTATTTCCTTTTTAATTCTGGGGGGTTTACCCTTCCAAATGAAATGTGACACCTTTCTTTGGAATCCTTTCAGTTCAAGCTGAATGATGGGGACCGGCAAGGTCCTGAACAGGTACAAGAGCTTCGGAAGAATCGACATTTTGAAGGCATTAATTCTGCCCAACCAGGAAATAGGATATCTAGTCCATTTCAGCATATCCTCGCTTAGTTTTTTATAGATCGGGGGGTAATTAGCCCTATATATGGAGTTTGTAGACAACGTTAATTTTATCCCAAGGTATTGGATGTAGGCTTTAGCCCATTGCAATTTGTACCTTTCCGTTATTATTTCCTTTGTTTTGGCCTCTACGTTTAATGCTAATGCTTCTGTTTTCTCGACATTTATAAGTAAACCTGATCTCTGGCCAAATTCTGTTAGGGTGTCCAATAGTAGTGGGATTGATTTGCAAGGGTCTGTGATTGTGAATAACATGTCGTCCGCAAATAGGTTGATTTTAAAATGTTGCTGCCCTATTTTAAGCCCCTTAATTCCTGAGTTCGACCGGATCGCCTGAGTGAGAGGTTCAATCGCAATGGCGAACAGCAGTGGGGAAAGAGGGCACCCCTGTCTAGTTCCCCTCTCTATTTTAATGGTCCGATTGTATTTGCCAGACAGTTTAAGTCGGGCTACTGGGTTTTTATAGAATGTATTTATTAAATTTAAGAAACTCCCCTTAAATCCAAATTTATTTAAGACCTCTTTCAGGTATGACCCCTGATGAAATTCCAGAAACGTGCGTCGGGTGCACGTAGGAACGCCGTCGCGAGTCTATGACGTCATTATCTTGCGTCTAGACCACGGCGTGACTAGCACAGAGTCAGCGTTCTCAGTTCAGGCCCATAGCATAAAGCCGCTTCACAGCTGCATTCGTTAGGCTATTTTAGCCAATGTTTAGTGGATTTGGAAGGCAGTAGCTACTGGTTATGGGTATATCCTGGAGGCAACGCTGGTATTGGGGTATTTGGGTATTTCAGATTCATAGATATTGAGAACATTACCTAACAGGATATCAATACTCTGGGGGCATTTATTTCTCAATATCCTTTACCCCTAGCCTTTACCCCTTGCCACATTTATCATATTGTTTACTGGTTTCTGATCAGCAATCAGCTGCTAATATTTATTTATATTGCACCTTATAGGCAACCATATATTACCTAGATACTTGGTTCACTTTCATATATTTCTTATTTGTGTCATAGCACTTGGCACCTTATCACTATTAGCACTATATAGCACCTTTTTATATACTAGCCACTTTATCAGTGACTATACCAGCACATTGCACTTTATATGGTCTACCTTATAGTGGCATTTTCCACAATAGTGGCATTTTTTCCAGTAAACTCTATATACTTTAACTCTCTGCTACCTACGTTTATGTATTTTAGTGGATTTTATTATTACTATTAAAAGTTAAGTTTTACATTTAGTTCCATCTCTTTTTCTGAGAATTGGATTTTCCAGGAGTGCCCTAAAAAAGGATCTTTTTCTCTCTTTTGGTACTACTTATGGCCATTCCAATGAATCAAAGGCCTTTTCGATGTCTAGTGCTAACAAGCAGGCCGGGGTTTTTGTACTATTAGCGTGGTGTATTAAGTTCACCACCCTCCTGATATTATCTCTGGCTTGCCTATGTGGGATAAATCCCACCTGGTCCCTATGTATAATCCTTGGGAGAAATTTTGAAATTCTGTCCGCTATTATTTTTGCCAGTAATTTAATATCCCCATTTAGAAGGGATATGGGTCTATAGTTTTTAATCTTTGAGCTGTCCTTCCCTTCTTTAGGAAATAGGGTGATTTCCGCTAAGTTCATTTCGGAAGGGATCTCCTGACCCTCCAGAATATGATTATATAATTTAGTCAGTCTAGGTGTCAATATATCCGTAAAGGTTTTATAATACATGTTCGTGAACCCGTCTATACCCGGTGCCTTTCCCAATTTCATTGCCTGGATTCCCTTTCCTACTTCCTCCTGTGTAATCCTCGCATTAAGAGAATTTACCTCCGATTCCTCCAAACAGGGCAAGTCAAGTCTATCTAGCCAAGCTCTGATACTGTATACGGTTTCTTTACTTGAAGCTGAGTAAAGTTTTTGGTAAAAATTATGGAACAGTTCTTGTATTTTGGAAGGATCTGCTGTTTTGATATTTTCGTTATTTTTTATGCAATAGATTCTCGAGAGAGCTTGCTTAGATCTTAATTTTTTCGCTAACATCCTATCCGGTTTGTTCTCTTGGAGGTAAAATTTGTGTTGGGTTCTCCTAAGAATTTCTCCGCCCCTTCCGAATAAATCTTATCTAGTTCCACCCTCACGCTCTCTATTTCTCGCCTAATCTGAGTTGTAGGGTTTTGTTGATTAAATTTTTCTAATCTTCCTAGTTCCTCTGTGAGTTTTATTTCCTGGGCTCTCTGTTCTCGTCTGAACTTAGATGTCTCTTTCATACAAATGCCCCGGATGTACGCCTTTTGGGCTGCCCATACCCAGCCGGTCCCCACCCCAGGTGTCTCATTTCTTTCAAAGAAAAATTCCAGTTCCTGGGCTATTCGTTTTTTAACTGTCGGGATCGTCAGTATTCTTTCATTCAGTCTCCATTGATAAGGGGGTTTAGTCAAGGATCCTAGGTTTATGGTCGCCTTCACCAAACTATGGTCTGACCAGGCACACGGTATTATGTCCACGTTTTGAGAGTCAGGTATAAAGGAAGGGGCGGTTAACAAGTAGTCTATTCTGGAGTATGTTTTATGGGGGTAGGAATAGAAAGTAAATTCCCTGTGTCCTAAATGTCTTTCCCTCCAGAGATCCGCTAACTCGAGCTCTCTTAGCAGTCTGTTGATTTGTTTCAATCTTTTAGAGAACTTGTCTCCCAAGTCTTTCCCAGTTCTATCCTTTTTGGCATCTAGTACCAAGTTAAGGTCCCCCCCCAGAATAATCCTACCCTGTTTTACCAAAGACAAATTTTTCAATGCCCTGATGAGATTTTTATGAGGAGAGATGGTAGGAGCATATATTACTGCTAGCGTGACCGGGATGTCTAGAACCCTTCCCATCAAAAAAAGATAGCTTCCCTGTCTATCTGTAACTTTTTTGTCCAGGGTGAAGGGAAAGTTTTTGTGGAGTAGAATTGCCACCCCTTCCCTTTTGGCACTGCTACTTGTGTGGAACGTAGGGAAATTTTTGTTCATAAATGTCGGAATTTGTTGATGCTTAAAGTGGGTTTCTTGAATAAAAATTACAGCAGGGTTAAGTGTTTTGTAAAATTGAAACGCCTTGTTCCTTTTAGTGGGGGAATTAAATCCTTTAACGTTATGTGTAATAAAGACGTGTTCAGCTTCACCCATAGTCTAGAGTAACGTGTGTAGCTAATGTCTGCCGAGACTTACCCCTAGGAAGAGAGGATTCGGAGTCAGCGAACGAGGAGTAGGAAAGCCGGCGAGGAAGCCCCGCAGTCCCCCATCCGCTAATCTGATTGTGGATAGTATGGAGAGAGAAAAGTTGATGACCAAACATATACAAATAAAACTTTTCGAACCTTTGATCCTTCCCCCCCCCTTTCTTCTTCCTCATGATTCCTTTCATCTTGCACCTATCGTGCCTAGGGAGTAACCACTAAAAAGTCCCGGATACTTCCCTAGAATGAGGAAATTCTCTTTCGTAATCTAACCCGTTCCTAAAACTGAGCGAGTCAAAAAGTACTGAAATGGAGTGCTAACCCCCACTACATTGGAAGGAGCAACAAGTACTGTAAACTGTAACTAGTATTCTCTTATATGAATCAGATATCGTGGATATTTTGGGAAACCTTACCCCACCTCATACCTAAGTCTAATAATAGAAATTCCTGTGTTTTACAGTAGAGTCCATTTGTAAAGAATAACCTTATAGTCTCTGCAACCTTGGAAATCATCTTTAGAGAAAGTCAACCCTCTCCCGGGGCATTCCCTTGATCAATTCTTACTGTTCCATCACTCCGGTCCCTAAGCCCCTTGTTACTGTCATTCCTTTGCTTTTTCTTGGCAGAAACATCTATCCAGTCTCTAGTTGGTCTTTCCCTTGGCTTAGGGAGTTGGCCCATTTGATTGGAGCCTTCTGGGAGCAATTGTAGGTGAATAAGCTTTTTTTGGAGCGCGCCCAGTGAGTGTGCTACATGTGTTTGCTCATTCCAGCGAAATTGTAGGCTAAAGGGGAATCCCCAACGATACTGAATACTGTTTTTTATTAGAATTTCCAAAGCCGGTCTCATTTCTCTCCTTTTCGCCAAGGTAGATGGAGCTAAGTCAATAAACAATTGTAATTGTGTTCCGTCCGGGCCAACTATTCTAGACAATTTCCTGGCCGCTGCCATTAGCAGATCTCTGGAGCTCTGTCTCACAAAACGAACGACTATGTCCTTAGGTTTCTCTGAATTGATTGGACCTCCAAGGGCTCTTTCAATGAGCAGCACCTCCTCTGCTTGATTCGGTAGAATGGTGGCAAATACCGCTTCTAGATAGGGTACAAGAACCTGCACATTTTTAGGGACACCTCTCAGCTGTACGTTGTGTCTTCTGGATCTATTTTCCAGGTCTTCCAATTTATTTTCAAGAGCCTCTATACGAGTTGAGTTGGAGCTGATATCAATTTTATCATCCTCTTGTGTGGAGATAATCATCTCGGTTCTTTTTTCTAACTCGTGTGTTCTCTGACCTATTGCACTGATCTCTTCTCTCATCTCCTTTAGTGCTATTGCAAGTTGAGTTTTCAACATTAGTTCAAATTTCGCCATTGCCGAGACTGAGAAATCCACGTCAGTGATGGTGTTGGGCCTTTCCCCTTCATTCTCCGACATTTCAGATCTTTCTGGGGAGCTTTCCCCTGCTTTGGTAGCCAAACTGGACGCTGCCTGGAAATGCTCAGGGATGCCTCTGGAGGATGTGCTTCTCTTAGCCTTCTTCATCTTTCGCTCAGTTTCCTCCCTGGCTCTCTTGTCTCTTAGGCGGCCACACTGGCAGAAGGGTATCTTTCCACTAATAGTTGTCTTGGCACCCCTAAAAGAACACTAAGTACTGCTCTGGGAAGTGCCTATGTAAAAATGTTATGGAAGGTGCTGCTCGAGTTGAGGTATTTTATAGTTTCATCTTTGTTTAGTCTTGCATTGTCTAAGACTCAAGACTTTCTGCCTGTTGCTCCCCCTGTTGCTCTATCTTCTAGATTCCATCCATGAGACCCTTACAGAATAAAAAAAAGAGCAATAGAGAAAAAAGACAGTGGGGTGGGCGCTCACCCTCATGGTGGGATTCTCCCCTTGGTAGTGCCGGAACCATGTGCCTGTTAGGCCAAAGTCCATCTGCTGCTTCTGTGTTCCAATAAAACCTCCTAAGTATGCATTTTATTCAGGTCTCTATTTGTTCTTAGCCCGTAACTTTGGTCTTCCCTTTTTTTATAGAATATTTTTTGTTCTTTTCCTCTTTCCTTTTTTTTTCGTATTTTTTTTTTTTTTTTTTTTTTTACTCTTTTTTTTGTCTTTTTTTATTTTTTTATTAGTCCTTTATGAATGGCTAGATGCCTTGAAACCAATTAGGAGCCTAGGATAATTCCCCTCCACTTTAGGGATCCAAAATGGCCTCCCTTCTTCTGGGGATATTTTTGGCGCCAAATAGGCAGGGAAAGGAGGAGATAATGGCTGCTCTGGGCTAGAAAAAGGGGGAAGCTTCTTGGCAGCTCTACTGTAACCCCCCACGCCACCCTGATCTTCTGGCACCTATAACAAGGTTGCGTGTATGTCTCTGCAGCACAAGCTGCCTGTCAGAGTCCCTTGGTCGCGGGGGGGGGGGGGGGGTGTGAGTTGTTTTGTTTTGTTTTTCTTTTTTTTCGGCCCTATCTCGGGCCCTTATGGTGGGCGAGAAGCTTATCAGGCCTGTACTGTGCCTGTACGGTAATGTGAGTTGGGACCTGGCCTCCTGCGAGGTAGCCTTTCCTCCCCTCGGGGGCCTCTGTGTCTTTTACCCCACTCACCCTCCTAGGCGCCTCCGTTGCTCCACGGTCTCCTTCACCGTGTTGTTCTCCTTGCTGGATGCGGGGGGGGGGGGGCTATTTTAATGTATTTTTTTTATTTTTTGTAATGTACATTTTTCATTTTTGGTGATTTTTTATTTTTTTATTTTATGTAATGTAGATTTTTTAGTTGTGATGACTTTAGGTTTTTTGTTTTGTGTAATTAGAGTGGTGTGGGATTATTAGGGGGTAGGTAGGTAGTGTAGGTGTTAATAGATTAGTGTAGAGGGTATTTAGTTGATATTTATTGGGGGGGTATAGTGCAGTGTAGTGTTTATACTTAGTGTCATGATGGTCCTTGAGGACCGTCATGGCACTTATGTGGTTAATGTTGAGTTGTAACAGGCCCATAATGGTCATAATATACCCTTATGGGACTGATGGGGTTAAATAGAGGCTTATGAGGGTCTGGATAGACCCCCATAAGAGACCGAGTTAAAATGGTGTAGTGCTTACACTTTGGGTCATGAGGGTCCAGGATGACCCTCATGTCACTTATAGTGTTAATACATGCGCTCATTAGTGTGTTAGAGGGGTCTATATAGTTGAGGCACACAGTACACTCACATTGTGTGGCAAACAGCATTTCAACACTTTCTTTTATTGACCGTCATTTTTTGACGGACAATTCGCTAGTAGTAAATAAAAAGTAGAAATGTCTACAGCAAGTTAAAAAACCTGCTTCCAGCTCAGAGTTCAGAGAAAAACAGTTATTACACTGCATTCTGGGAAGTTGAGCTAGGCCTTACAAATGTGCCCACAAATGCCTCGCTCTTCATTCCGTAGCCATTATCAAACATGGCTTCCGTTAAGCTTATGCATGCTGTATTACACAGCTTTAGTGCACAGCCAAGGTTGGATTAGACACAAGCTGAGTATCCTATCCATGTACAGCTGTTTCAAGCTTCCTGGCTCCATCAGCATGGAGCGGGATCTCAGCCTGTGTTGTGGATCTTATGAGTAGGTAGATCACCACAACAGTCATTTATAATATGGTGGGCAAAAGAGCGATAGAAGCCATCACCGTACAGTAAATAAATAGTACATCTGTGTCACATCTGAATGTCTAAAACTAGTTAAAAAAACTGCTTTCAGCTCAGAGTTCCAAAGAAAAACAGTCATTACACTGCACTCTGGGAAGCTGAGCTGGGACAAGCAAATGTGCCCACAAATATATATATATATATATATATATATATATATATATATATATATATATATATATATATGTTAAAATTGAAAGTTAAGTACTCCAACTGTGTGTTATACAAGAAAGACCTCAGGTAAAATATCTTAAGTTTAAGACTGTTAAGACTATTAAGATAACGATACTGGAGTAACATTATAAATGGATGTATAAGATAAAAGCATTGAGGAAAAGTTGGGAAAAACGAGTAGACAGACAGATTAGCTAAACTAGCAAGTTACTTTGATTATATTTAACATATCAGGGTTATTAGCTAGTAAAACAAGTCTTTATGGATGCTGTAACACACTGGTATATAATGTATGTATTTACAGAACGATGTAACGAACTTCCACTGTATTCCTACGTACTATTCTGTCTGTCCTGAATAATAAAACAACAATAATAAAAATAAAAATAAAGTAGTTTCCATCATACTAATAACATATACCTATCCTTTCTCTCTTTCAGCATCAAGGAGGTCTGGGTCCAGTGGTGAGCCAGAGGTGGGGGCGTCGGCTCCATCAGAGCAGGAAGTCAGCGAGCGATCCCCGACCCAGCTGGGCCACCACCAACACCACCGCCACCTCCTCACCCTACAACGCCCCACAGACCTTCATCCCCACCACCAAGCCAGGCTGCACAGGTAGAGATGCTGGCTATCATGCCACAGCAAATGGTGTCTTTGTGTGATCCAGGCCAGCATCTCCACCAATCATGCGGAGGTCATGCACAGCCTGGCCAGGCGTAATAATAGGGAGGAAAGGAGTCACCATCTGATGACTGAATCTTATCTAGCCGGGCTGCTCAGGTTGAGGGCGAACCAGAGCGCACTCCAACAACTGACCACAGACGCCTTGCACAACACTTTAGTCCCCAGCCCCACCTCCTCCACCCTGGAGGCCTCCACCGCACACCCATAGCCTGGCCGCTCCTCTCCTCCCCCTATGCCTCTGCCAAGGCCATCATCAACAGCACTGCTCATGCCGCTGCCTCCTGGGGGATGCCTCCCCCCCCCCCCCACTACCACCAAGGAGACGACGGCCGCCCACACGGGATTGGGGCCTTGATGCTAAGCAGAGGAGGACATAGGGGCTGCACATATGTTTTGTGCCTTCTCAGCAGAACTCCTCAATGACAATCTATTGGTCCAAATGTTAACATAATCTAGTCTGGCTACAGAGTATAGGATCATGGCCAATGTGATGGTGATATTTTGTACACAGATGGCTACCTCCCATCACATGGACAATGATCCTCTTCTCTGTGGACACGTCGGGTTCTGTATCACATTTTACCAATTGATGGTCACTGAAGAATGCTGTTGAGAATAGATGCTACAGTCCCTATCTTTTATTAGCGCCTTATTGTGCACATATAGTTGCATACATGCATCCCTGATTTTGTACTGATATATATTTTTTTCTTTTTTTTAGGCACAATTCAGGTCAATGAAGACATTGTCTGATTCTGAAAGCATTGTCAAACAAATTAAGTAATTGTAAGATATTCCTAGTGCCTCTCAGATAGACATCCCTTCAATGACAGCCCCCCCCCCCAACGTATAGTTCCCACAATATTAAAGCTATCATATAGCCTGATATTTTTAGACATGATTGTTGTTAGCTTAAATGTAGACTGATACCGTTATGGGGTGGCCTTACAAAATCTCACAATGGCATGTTAATGACAGCCAGCATTGATATATGCACTAGTGACGCACGTGATCCTGACCTCAATATCAGTCTGAGAACAGGTCCTTGGGTCTGATGTAAGAAACAGTGAATATGGCTGCTGACCTTTGTGTTCTCTGGGTATTTTCCCGTATTGACGATAACATGAGTATCCTTTAACATGTGCTACACCTGTATAACTGATGGATGTGATATCAATGTTGGTGCACAATATCATATGGAGAAGGTGATGGTACACCTTGGCCACGGCTAAGCATTTATTATGAGATGACACATCATTATTAATGATCATGGCCAGTGGGATATCCTGAGAACTAGCTAATGGTTAGTAATGCTTGCAAGATGGGAATCAGGTGAGTTGGTATATTGTTACAGTTACAGTATTTAGCACTGTACTGTACATGCATGATTTTTTTTATCCCCCTCTGCCTTTTTTTAGTTGATCACTTTTATTCAGATTTTTGTTTTGGGAACACACTGTATGTGTGGAACTAGATTGGATTACACAGTCCAGAGGTCGAATCATCTGTTGCATTGAGTAGATCAAGACAAGGTGTTAGTGCTATGCACACTAATGTTGTTTTTTTGTTTTTTTCAATTAAATGGAGTGCAGTGGTGCAGTGACCACATGTGACCCTGGTAGGTGCTATGCATCATGCTTATTCTAGACTATGACATTACGCCCTTTAGGTATCCCCTTTTTCCCAAAAGCCTCTTGCCCTCCCGGGATCCGCTCACACCACACCCATGATATTAATGCACAGTCTTGTCTATTGCTGATTGTTCTCTGTGTACAAAATAAAGATTTGTTTTACCATTATCACTGTGTCAGTGTGTTTTCAATGGTTGGGGTTTTGGGGCATCCACATACATCACATTTGTGTCACATTTCTATATCTGTAATGAGCCCTAGTTACTATGTAATTGATTAATACACAGAATAATAATAACAATAATAATAATATCATAAGATATTATATAATAATATATTTCTTATATAATAATAAAGGGTTAATGCACAGGCAAAATCCAATTTTTGATACTGTGGAATATCAACATTCCCCTGAAGGCTTGATAAGAATATGACAAGTGATAATGTAAATTGATTAATAGCAAAACTCTTAATGGGATGTTACCAAATGATAATGGGTATATATCTTGGCACATGACCACCAGCAATGGTGTGGGTCTTTCCAGGATGGGCGTAGCAGAGATTATTCCTGATGGAGGTGAGTTGCCTGTTGCTCCACGTGCCTCGGCACAGCCTTTATGTGTGTTTGCGGCCCTTCCTGATAGGTTAGATTAGATTAGTGTAGTGTATGTTCCCACGGTCCCCTTTTGATAGCAAATTTGTGGTGGTGAAGGGGCTTGTATACCTTAATGACGCTGTGAGCTTGTAGGGCCACTGTAGGTGGAAAGGTCATAGCAGAGAGGTCAAACAAATCACAGTCCACTGGAGAAGGAACAGGCAACCCACTCCAGTATTTTTTCCATGCAAACCTTGTGGATACGCACAGACAGATACACAAGTAAGTGTGCTGCAGTCCATAGGGTCACAGAGAGTCTGACACAACTGAGGAACTGAACAACCTAATCTAAAATGTCATCTTATCTGTAGACCAAAATTTAAATTACAGATCACCCTTTCCCTGGAGGTTGAACGAGATGTTACTAACTCATCCCACATTTAAGGATAAAATTGCTAAAGATATTGATTTATTCTTTGAGGTCAATAATACACCAGACTCAAATATGGGCTGAACATGGGCGACTCATAAAGCCTATAAAGCCTGTATTAAGTTGGCAACAATTTATAAAAAAAATTGAGACAGAACGAGGACACTCTGAGGAAGCTCCTGCAAACTTTTGAAAAACATAACCAATCTCAGCCATCTGTGGATCTTCGTCGGCGGATAGACAGTACCAGGCTGGGACCTGTTTGGATGAAGAAGGCCATGAGATAGGCCCACCACAGGTTTTACTCTAGTGCCAATAAACCAATGCTTTTAATTTTCTTGTGAGAAAATTAAAACAAAAAGTATCTCAATAGAAAATATTTCAAATTAAGTCCCCCTCAGGGGCTATCACCAGTAGTCCTAATAACTCAGAAACTATAAAGTTCTCAGGTCTTGAAGTAGATAAATCAGAGGCTTTGAATATCTAACTTAACCAATATGCCCTTATTTATCTCCAGGTAAAATTGAACTTCAAATGGCTGAGCACACATATTAGGAGTAAACATTACCAGTCAAATCCAAGAGCTCTACAAATCTAACTATAAAGCTCCCTGTAAAGAATGAGGACAAATCTGTACCTGGTCTAAATGTCAAGTTTCACCTTCTCTACATTTTTCAGCATTTGCCAATAGCCCAATTAGATGTCTTTTAAAATCAACAGCCTTATTAAATTGTGATTAAGCCAATTGAATAGGGCTCTATATAAGCATATTGTTTTACAGAAGTTTTTAGTTAGTGAAGACCTGGCTTTTGGGTAGAAGTTCATTAACTAAAAACTTCTGTAAAATAAATATGCTCTGTGCTTATATAGAGCCCTATTCAATTGTCCGAATCGCAATTTAATAAGGCTGTACGTGTTTAAATGTATGTGGCACAATAAGGAATATCAAAAAAAATAATGTACAGGCATATGTCAAGTGGTGGCCTCTCGTGCACAAATTTTAAAATGTATTATAAGGTAGAACAACTGTCGTTTATCCCCATAACTCACTCCTCGGTACACCAACCCCTTTGGGCGTTCATAAAAAAATTATACAATGTCTCTGTACTCCTGGAGCTCGATTGTCTGGCTCCCTAAACTGTCATCTATAATAGGAAATCTAATAAGCCCATTCAAACGATTCTCCCTCACTCTTTGGGAATGGGCCAACCAAAAACATGGTCTGTCACCCGCTTCATGCAGTCTTACTCCTATCATTCCCCATCCACATTTGCTAATAACTCTGTCTCACAACTCTTTGGCGTGGTTGACCTCATCAGGCCTCATGAAAATTGGGCAATGGTACACCGATGGTTCAGTCCTCACTTATGTTCAAGTGAGATACCTTTATAACATACCTCTGAAGGAACACTTTACGTACTGTAAATGTAAGCATTTTGTTGGAGCCACAGAACGCCTCCTGGGAAAACTTAAAGCTAATTGGTTCACAGGTTTTTGCGACAAATCCCCACTCTCAAAGAGCACGGCAAGTCTCATGTATAACATTTTCAATGAGGGACATCCAAATCAAAAACTGGAATATATAAGGAAATGGGAGCATGACCTGAGCTTGGAGAGGGACAATGATTTTCGGAGAATCTCTTGGGAGAACCTCTCCAGGGGTTCCCTAAATAGTAGCATCCTGGAGACCTCCATCAAACTATTGCACAGGATATATATAACTCCTAGCAAACTTTAGAAATGAAAAGTGAGCAATAATCCTCATCGTTTCAGAGGTGGTCACGAGGAGGGATCCTTCTTCCACATTTGATGGGCATGCCCTCGAGTCCAGCAGTTATGGCCTAACATTATAGACCTAGCCTCTGACATCTTTGCAGTCCAACTAAATACGAACCCAGGACTTTGTCTCCTAGGACACCCATGTGTTTCACTCTCCTCGCCTCAAAATAAACTATTCCAGTTTTAGATGCTGGCATCTAAGATCCACATAGCGAAATGATGAAACTTAAACACCTTGAGTTTATAAGCTGTTAAGAATAAGCTTAACTACATTCTCATAAATGGAAGAATAACCCACATTATAGATGACACTTACTCACAATTCATGCTTGTTTGGGATCCGTGGATAACTTTACCCTACACTATTCCCTTAGTTTGGAATAATTAGGCTTTAAGTGTACTTGTCGAGGGGAGGAGGAACTGGGGCGGGGGCCCGTCGCCTCATTGCAGAAGCCGTAAACCGTGGAAACGGGTTAGTGGAGATGCCTCCATTAAAAACAAACCATGGCTTTATTCAGAGAAATTATCGTGGTATGACTACGTTGTTCCTTTTCTCTTTTTGAATTTACCTTTTGGCTATTACTTTTGTTTGGATAAAGGAAGAAATAAAACAAAATGGAAGAAATTGGCGGAGGCACATGAGTCCGATCAAGCTTGTGATGTGTGGGGCACCTTTCTGCTCTCCGAAATCTTTGGTAAACATTATATGTATATTTGATGTATGTAAAGCACCATCAGCTTATAATGGATATTACTGGTTTGATATGGACAGTATCATGTCTTCTATGTAACCAGAAATGTACATGCTTTTAAGCCTCTGATCAATAAAAACTTATTGTGAAAACAAAATCTTGCAAATCTGCAATACATTTTTTTTTTATGTGTAATCTCCATGTTATATCGATTTTGGCAATCAGTGGGTTAATATATATAATTGAACTTGCATGGACTAGAATAGTAGATTCATTGATATTTTTATATTGCAACATTTCTGGATTTCGAGTCCGATCGCAAATCGGACGTCTAAACACTAATTGACTGTGGTTTTACTAACGTCATGATGACGGTCTCATTTACTATTGGCTGTGTCTAAATTGTAATTTACAAGCTTACTTAATTTATCATGATCATGCCCTGAAATGCTTCATATGGAAGCATGGTTTATGGTTTTGGCTTTCGGCCATGTAGTTTCAGGGTTTTTCAATTTAATCGCTCTGTAACTTCTGCATATTTCAAGCCCACAGACTTATGGGCTGTATGAAGGCAACTGCGGGCTTCGAAATTAATGAGACCCATCAAACATACGCCTAGCACATACTTTTGGGACATTCCCAAAACACATAGATACGCAAAATGTATACTCCAGAAGCTACAAAGAAACTGTCACAGCTCAGTTATAAAAGGATGTACACACTTACATACAAATAACAGGAAATTCTTTTTAAACAAAAGATAAGATTCAGACTTCCTTGGGCCGAGTCATTTGATGGAACAGAGCACAAGACATTGAATTTGGGTATTGTTTTTATTTTCTTTGTATTTCTTTTCATTACAGTTATGGAAATATTGGGTTAATTTACTATAAAAAAAGATTGCTATATCAATATTAATCTGATAAGTACAATATCACCATAATCTTGTAACTTCTAAGTCGACATATAACTTACAGACTCATTTTATAAATATAATTAATATCAGCTGTTATAGCAATCCAATATATTTTGATTTAGTACCTAATTGTAATGAAAAACATTTTCTTTTTGAATTTGAGATAATATCATAGTTAGACTAAAACAGTTATATCATTTTAAAATGGTATATCTTAATAACTAGATATTTGTAAACATACCAAAATAAACAAACTATCTCTGATATCATAATTACCATATCAATTTTATTAAGCATATTGGGCATGTTTTGTAAATTTTGTAGACAATGTGATAATAACTGATTCTACATCATTTGGTATACCTTGATATTATATCTGTTACAATTATTTATACCATCTTGATTGTTACACTGAAAGATATTGATTTGATGTTTATTCATTATTATAAATAGTTTCATATAATACAGTTCTGTTTATTTCATGAGGCAAAAGCTTTTATATATATATATATATAGTGTAGTAAGACTTCAGATAATTAAAATTGGCAAATATATAATATATGTTTATTGATATTAATAATATCACTGTATTAATTGCCAAAAAGCACAAAACATCAATAAAGAGTTGTCAGTTTAATCATACATAACCATTGTGTATGCTTTATTCTGGGGAAGTTAATAATTCTAATCACTGGGATTATTTCTAGGGACTCTGTCTGTACTATACACTTCCCCACTGAGAGTACCACTGCTAAGCCTGCTTCCTGAGGTTCCTCTGTTTCTGCCATCTGGTGCATGTATCATAATACCTGATAATCTAGGGGTGTTTATGAGGCTGAAAGCAAGATGGTTTGGGGTGCACATGGTCCCCTCACCCCTGGGTCATGACAAGTTACAATCAGTAAACTCAAAAGTGCTTTGTGCTGTTGGTGATACTTTCATCCTTGATGACTCTACAACAGGTACATCTAATGCGTTCACATTTACCTATTTTCAGGTGTTGATTAGCTTCAATTACTTTTTTTTTTTTGCTTGGCGCAACATGATTTATTATAGTTCTAATGGTCTAAATATTATATTAGTTTTTTTTGGTATATCTGCCTGTAATATTGGGTCCTGCTGTAATATTCCTAATAATTGTTTTAATCTCATTTGCGGCTGTAGTTTATAAACAAAAACCTTTGTTTGGAAACGTAATTGTTCTTTTACTGGCTTTTTGGACTTTTTCTTTACGTCTGTAATGACTGTTGTCTATTTCCTGATCTTTCTTTAAAGTTTGCCTTATATAAGACTGGAATTATATATTTACTTTTTTAGAGTTTTATATTCAACCATACTGCAATTTCTGAGTAGCCTGTGAGCTTGCCATAGGGTACTTTTTAATCACTGTATGATTATAATTACTGTTTGTTTTAGGAATAGTATTTCCTGCCGCAGGTTTAATCAAATTCTTTGATGGTAATGTCCAATAAATTGGATATTCTGTTTTTTTCCATATTACTGGAATGTCGTCTATAAATGTACACATAACAACATTGTGTGACAAGAAATTAAACAAATAGTTTTTAAACAAATTAAACAAATTGGGGCAAATGTATTGCCCATCAGTGTTCCCTTTAATTGCAGATAAAATTCCATACATATAAAATACTTATGTTTAAGAATAAATGTTATAGCATTTTCTTTAAATTGTTTCTGCAGTATAGGGATATCTGATTGTGTGGATGCTCAGGTTTTCTTTTATTGAAGTATGTAATGCTGTCATAGATTGCTTACTTCCCAATTTATATATACTAATTTATTGAAAATATATCAGTACAGTCTTTGGTGTATACTGGTAATCTATTTAACATATAACTGTAGAAACTAGTCAATGGATAGACTTTCTGTATGACCAATGTCTCATATCATAGGGGAACCAGGATAAAAAAATTTATAATAATTTATAAAAAAAATATATATATTTTTTTATATTTTTATAAATGTTGGGGATGTGGTAGAAATAAGGAATTTTTGGTTTCTTATATTCTACTGTACAACCCGCTAATGATAATATCCCCTTCTAATTTATTCATAAACAGTGGACAGTTTTTTGTAAGTGGTGGTGTCAGAAAGTATTCTTAAACTCTTATTAAGGTAAAATTCCCTACTTTTAACCACTATTCCTACCCCACTATCTGACTGTTTAATAAGTATATTTTAACTGTTGGACAACTTATATAGAGCTTCTTTTTATGTTTAGGAAAGGTTTGATCTGATAAATTTAAAATGGTCCATAAATACGAAAAATCTTTCCGTACTAATTGGTTAATACCTCTAGATAAGGCCCCTATGGACCGGATAGAACAACGATATAGGTCTAAGGGGTTTATGTAAATACCTACTAGGTGTTGTGGAGTAATACAAATATCCTTACTTTTTTTAATGTATGTATACCGCTTTTATCACTTTTGTAGCATTTGCGATATTTTGCCAGATGTAAGCTTTGAACCAGTTATTTTCCATTGCAGGCCGTGAGGTATGAAACAGTTAATTATGCTTCTACTTAATTCATTGTTTTTTCTCTATAAGTGTAAACAGTCCTTGTTCTTATCATAAACTGTTTTTCTGTAAGCACGGCCAACTCCTTTTACCCCCAAAAATATTTGTTCTGGAGACTAATCAAGGCTAACAATGCGTTATTGACTGCACAGAAGTATAAAGTATAGAGGTGATATGCGCACAGATTTAGCCTAGGTACGTGTTTCATTATAATTGGCCTAATAATGAAAATAATCATTTATTGGCCTAGCAATGGGATGTGGGTGAGTTATACCATTTTTCTAAAAGGTGATAATGGACTATGCCATTTCTCTGTATGTAATTACTATGAAAAGCTGTGTTTTGTTTATATTTGTGTTCAGTCAGTCAGCAGCAGACATTTTAATTGTTTCGTCGTTGCCACGTTTGTTCCAAAAAAATCTGATAAAAAGAAAAAAATCAGAGGCCTCTGTGTTGGTATCATGACTGGGTTGCGGAGTATAATGTGGTTTGTGGTTATGTTTTTGCTACAACATAGGATCAGACATCATCATCAGGTTCTTCTTCTATTATGTAAGAATTTGTAAGACCACAAGGTCCTCTCCTTCAAATTGAATATTATTTTTTTTATTGTACAAGACATTACAGACACAATTAGGCAATGTATTGCATATCATCAGTATCTTCCGTATCACATGTATTTTCTCTTTTAATATGATTACAAGTCTGTCTAATGTACTGTCCAAAAAACATAACATTGCCAAGACTTAACAAACTTTAAAACACAAATAAAGTCCACTAAGACACAAGGAGAGGTTCCAAAAGAGTCCAAAGCCAGTATATTGTGCAAGGCCAGAAGGAAAGCTTCCAAAAGTCTTTTAATATTCGTAATCTATAGCTTTACGCCAGAGATGCCACTTGGTAAGAGATCCAGCCATACCTCCCTTATCATACAAGTCTCTCCAGAGTAAAATTTCTATTCATAACAGAAACAATTTTGTCCCATGTTGGCTTCTGAGATTGCTTCCACTTTTGAACCAAAAGCCATTTAGCTATAATTGTGACTTGTAGAATCGGTGCTTTCATTTTCCTATTTAGGAATCTGTGAAAATATGTAATATGGCAATCTCTGGAGTTGGAGTAATTCTATCAGGAATTTGAGGGAAACATTCTTCCCAGAACTCTTGGGCCTTAATGCATTCCCACCAGATATGAACAAAGTGCCTTTTTATTCCCACAGCCTCTCCAACAATTTCCCTCTTTAGAGTTGTGCGAGAATTTAGTTCATTTGTTTGGAGTTCGATACCATCTGTTTAGGACTTTGAAAAAAAACTTCTCTAAGCGGCGAATGTTTTTGTAATTTTGTTTGTAAATTCCATTGTCCCAAACCAGGGCCCCTATTCAGTTGAGCAATTGTTGTTTACTGGAGCCCGTATTGTAGCCCGTAAACTAATTTGCTATTCAACTGGCGTCTTTTAGAGAGCCACAAACGTAGCGAGATAGGATAGGACTCGCAAGGGGGTTAAACATCTGTTCATGGCACTGTAAATGCAAATAAAAAATCCATACTGCACTTTAAAAGACGGGGAAAGCTATGAAAGACGTCAGAATTAATGAACAGTCTCACGCTCGCAAATCTGCAATCAAATTTTTATTGGATTTATTACATATCAGGCCACCCACATGGACTGAAAACAATATCGACATTAATTTTTAATATTTTATGCATTGCTGAATTGCAAGTCTGATCACATAGTCTGATTTGGCCAATCGAATAGGGGTCTAAATAAGCACAAAACATATTTTTTTAAAGACGTTTTTAGTAAGTAGACATCTATCCAAAAACAAGGTTTTCACTAACTAAAAACTTCTTTAAAAAAATATGCTATGTGCTTATTTAGACCCCTATTCAATTGGCCAAATTGCAATTGAATGAGGGCCTAAGTGATTGTCGTGTAACCTCCATGTTTTACTGACATAATGATGATGGTCTCATTTTCTATTGGCTGTTTCTAAATCGGTAGTTACGGCCTCGCTTAATTGATCATGATCACACTCTCACACTCTGAAATGCTACTTATGATTGCATAGTTTATGGTTTCCGCTTTCAGCCCGTAAATTGTGGGCTTGTTCAATTAAATCGCTCTGTAACTGTAGCAAATTTCAAGCCGGCGAACATACAGCCTGTATAACGTAATCTGCGGGCTTGCAATTGAATAAGGCCCCAGGTTTCTACTGGCCAAAATTGGTTAATATTCTTTTCCCAATTTATCATTTTGGACGTTTTCCCTGAATCTAGTTTATATTTCAAAATACAAAAGCATCTAGATATAAGATGATGTTTATTTTTAGCAATAAATAGTTTTTCAAATGTGGTCAGTGGTCTGTTATACTTAAGATTATATCTTGATGTAAGAAGTGCGGCTCTCAAGCTATTATAGACTCACCAGCAGAATATGGGAAGACCAAAATTGTTTCTTAACTCTTCAAAAGAGGAAAGTTCATTATTAGTATATAAATTGTCAAAGTTTTAATTTCTTATTTGGACCATCTTCCCAATTTTGGTAATTTAAGTTCTCTGGCTAACATATTTAATGGTATAAGAGGACCCGGAAAAGGGGCCAAAGCCCACTTGTTATTAAGCTTAAGGCAAAAAATCAATTTTTTTTTAAAAATAACTATAGCTCCTTCCTTTAGCCGTTTCTTTGGTATTTCTTCATACAATAGCAGATCTTTAAGTTCAATATTTAATAAATGATACATTTCTATTTGTCGCCATTCATGCAGAGTTGAGAAATTGTTCCAATTAATTATATGTTGCATCTTGGTAGCTTTTCAAATTGGGATGAGATAAACCTCCTCTATTGAATCTTCTAGCTGTAATGCAAGATTTTACTTCCCATAGACAAATGTATCAATTACCCTTCTGAAATGTTTAAGTCCAATAGTTCGGATGTGGAATAGGGATATTACATAACTAAATCTTGGCAAGATGGACATCCTTGCCTCTGCAAATTTACCCATCCAAGACAAATGAAGCTTCTACCAAGAGGCTATCAACTCTTTAACTTTAATATATATAATATCCTTAGATTATCTGGAATCATATGGTCCAAATTTTTCTTTAAAGAAATACCTGAATGGGTAATAATAATGAGTTATTTTGCCAATTGTACGTGTATATTCAATTCAAATAATCAATTTGTTGTTGGGACTGGTTGATTGTCATAACTTCAGTCTTAGTGAGGTTTAATTTATTGTATGAAACCGCACTGTATTTCCTAATAAGTAGATGCAAATTTTTTATTTAAATAATTGGATCTGATAAGGTAAGGACAATATCATCTGTGAAGAGTGTTATCTTATGGGCTTCTTTCCATATTTTTATACCCTTTCGCGCTCTTGAGGATCTAATCAGAGCCACCAATGGTTCTATCAGGAGAGCAAAATCAAAGGGGATAGAGGGCAGCCTGGTCTTGTTCCGTTGTTTAATTGTAGAAGTAGAGGATTTAAAGCCCACACCCACGGCAGATGCAGATGGGTTATCATATAAGGCCTTTATAGCTTTGGAGGCAAAGTCGCCGAAGCCATAATTAAGCAACGTTAATTCCAAAAATTCCCATCCGTTAATATTTAATAAATTGAATATTATTTTGATATCCTTTGTTGCTCCTGCTACATCTTCTGTTCCTTATGGTATGGGGTAAGTTTTATTAATTAATCTTTTAAGAGGAATATTTCTTTTGGTTTATTTGATGGACAGAAACCTTTTTACGTACAGTAGTTAATTCCTAATTGGAAAGATTAAAGAATTCCTCCTTATTTATTTGTGCTTCTATCCTTGTTTTCTGAACTCTTTTCACGTCTTTGTTTTCTTCTAAGCCTTTATATTTCTTTTCTGAGATCTTCTGTCCTCCCTTATTATTGAGGACGTTGGGGTTACTCCAGACATTTGTGGTACCATCTTGGGGGCCATTGTAATTCATTCTACAAAATGTGGACTGTAGTTTAAATCTCTTTGAGATGAGAGATCTAAAACATCTTTCTCTAGCTCTTCCTTTTCAGAGGAGGTAGTAGAGATTCTGTCCTTTCTTAAAGAGAAATATGTATTGCTATGTATAATTACAGTGACTTTATCTTTATCTTGTGTTTCTATCACATTCTCTCAGGTGTTATCGTTGCTTTTCTACTCCTTAATATGTGGGGTGTTTACGGCCCAACTGATTCACAAGACAACGGACACATAGAGATATCTCACATCCCTTGTCTTGGACCTTGTGTATAGATCCACACAACTCACACACTCGACCAATCAGTACTTTATTTAAGGTACCTGTCTTTGTCCTACGTGGGTTTGTTTCACCACAATGTGAATTAGCTTTTTGTGGGCAAAAAAATGATAGAAGCCTCCGCCGTACAGAGTATAAGAAATAAATAGTAAATAGTAAATAAGTTAAAAACCTTGAGCAAGGGCGCAAGTTTTGGGCCGAGGCCTTAAGCCTGTAAACCCTGGTTTCACATGTAATGCTTTCTACTATCCGATCCTAAAAAGTGTGCTAAAGTCAAGCAAGTCCATAATTTGCAATCCCGTCACAGGTCAATTATCCAATAGGAAGAGGAGAACGCCAACCAATGCCGCGGAAACCAGTTTAAAAGACTGTGAAAACCGTAAGTCTTGGACTGTGCTGTAGCTGAGAAAGTCAACACACAGGTCTAGGCGTTGGTGTTTTTTAGATATATATATATATATATATATATATATACTAGCGACTCGCCCGTCAAAAATAACGGGGCAATAAAATTTGAAGCCATGGGAATGCTGTTTGAGACATAATTGAAACCATTTTGTACTGTGAGGACCTTCAGCGCTCATTGCGAGCCTCACCTTTTACTTTTGGTCCTCTGAGAGAGATATATAGATTTCTATGTTTATGTAATTAAGTAATAATTAATGCTTTATTCAATAAATTAATATACTTTAATTATTTATAATTGATATATGCAGCGAGCAATATACTGAAGAGCTAACAATCTGTATTTTGCGTCTGCACAGAATATACATTGTGAGTGTTGGTGCCCGGCTTATAAAGTGTAATGAATGTTCCAAGTGCGCATTATACATAGGCTGCGTGCGCGAGGTAACGCCGTTGGTTTATTGTGTAAAGCAGCATAGTATAGTCGTAATGTTATTGATGTGTTACGCGTCTCGTGAGCATTTTACAACTTTTGTAATAGTGTATTTTCTAGGTCGTAGTGTGATGTGTAAAGTGCTATGCGTTTTGCAGTGTTTTGCGCGGTCCAGGGTCGTGTAGCTTCGTTTTCATTTTTTTCGCCGCCCATTTTTTTCCTCGCTTAGGCGATTTTCGAGTGGCGAAAATCATCTAAATCGAGTTAAATTCGCGTTCCACCTCACTCCCAGGCGTCCAGGCTGTTCTCCTATGCTATCTGTGATGATTTTTTGTTTTTTTTTGGGTGTATTTAGTGTGTTTTTCGTTTTTTTTCTTCGGCCACTAATCTCGTAAATGTTTGTGTCTCGTATCTTTTTTTTTCCAAGTCCTGCGTCTCGTATTTTAAGGCTCGCATCGGCTTAGTGCTACGATTTAACGTCTCGTCTCGCTTCGCGAGGCTCGCAGTTATGACGCACCTCGCAAAACACCCCAAGAAACTCGCAAAACACCCCAAGAAACTCGCAAAACACCACAAGAAACTCGTAAAACACCACAAAAGACCTACGGATATTCCGATAAGACGCATAACACACATTACCCACCATTTTACGCCAATGCGGAAGTACACGACTAAGCTAACGGTTTGGTCTCGCGCAAGCACACTATTACACTGCACACATTCATCACGCTTACACAGCACCTCCACACCACTAATGCCGCAGCAACATCAAAACAGATTGTCAGCTCTTCAACACAATGCTTCAAAAGCGGTAAAGTATATTCATTTATTAATGTATTATATATTTCATTATTATACACCAAACAGCATTAGCTACCTTACAATTTCATTGCCGTCATTTTTTGACGGGCAATTCGCTAGTACTACAATAAAGTCTGATAATAAAATAAAGTCTGATAATAAAATAAAATCTGATATTACAATAAATTCTGATAATAAAATAAAGTCTGATATTACAATAAATTCTGAATAATATTATTGCTACTTTAGAGTAAAATGTATATTCCATTTAATCCCATCCTCAGAGCAGATCCTGTTTTAATGACAAATCCCTGCCCATAGGGTATAGCAGGTTGTCCAAACTCGGACCTGGAGGTCCACGCACAGGCCTGGATTTGATGATATACCTTCTTTAGTCATCCTGATTGACTCACCTGTGCACAGAAAGGATATTGTGAAATCCAGGCCTGAGCGCGGCCCTCCAGGACCGAGTTTGGACACCCCTGGCGTATAGTGTTGTTACACCTTTTCCAGTTTTGTGTCTCAGTAATCAGGTCCGACACTGAATTTAGATTCTCACCTTGGAACACAAGTCTCTGTTTGTGGATGGATACATCACAAAGGAGCAGCAGTTATCAAACAAAGGAGCGTCGCCAATACTGGAACACACAGGACCTAGAAAACAAAAAGAACACAACATATTGTAACACAACATAACACAGATGTACACAAACTAAATATAAGTTTACGTTATAAAAATAATCCAAGGTATGTGCTGATCTTGGATACAAGTGGTTTCGGGGGGCAGCCCTGCCTTACTTTCTGCCTTATATTCCAGTTTTGTGAAGCTCATAATATACAGTCTTTGTGGAGATTTGGTCACAGAGGTGCTGATTCAATCCTGTTACCAGCTATCCAGTGAAGTTTCTGTCTATCCATGTTATCACCCCTCCAACATCCCTAAAAGAGCTGAAACTCTAACTCTGGTCAACGAGGCCTGGTACATAAAACCTGGATTTTCCATTTTAATAATAGTTTTCAGTCCTATGAAGGACCAGACAGCCTGGAGAGACCACCACCTGCCGGTAGACACCAATCAAACCAGATTAAAAAGACCAACAGTGGAACTGCCACTAAAGGAGAATCCCAGGAGTACAAACAGTCTTCATTGGCCTGGGAACTAGTCATCTGATTAGCCACAAAAATACATCTAATGTGGTTACCAATAACATGGCCGTAATAGACACGTAACCCCCACTGAGCGGAGCTTCAAAGATACTCTTGGTGCAACCAACTTACCTAGTTTCAGCGTACTGGTGTGCAGGGCCGAGCGTGAACAGACCTACAGGCACAATCCTCTATCCGCCATGTTAGTCTCCTTAAGACGTTGGTACTCTTCAAACTGACAGATTCAAATCTCCAAGGCTTTTAGGCCGGCCCAGGGAAAACCACTGTTAAGGCTGCCAATCAATGCAATTCCAAATTTGATACTTGTGCCCAGTGGCGGAGCTACCGCAAGTGCACGAGGTGCAATGCACTGGGGCCCCAAGCCTGGAGAGGGCCCAGGAGCTCTCAACCCCTCCTGACTTCCCCCTCCACTTGGCACCTCCTGATCCCTGCCCTCAGCATCCTCTTGATCCCTCCTCCCTCTGGATCCTACCCCCCCCACCCGATCCACTCACCTGATTTCCCATCTGCCCCTCTTGATCCCCTCCTTGGCTTCCCTCCGGCCCCTCTTGATCCCCCCTTGGCCCTTCCTACCTCACCAGCATCACTCCTTCAGCACTGCAGCTTTCCCTTGCACTGTATCCTTCCCTTGTGGAGCATCTACTCTTAGGCATTGGATAAATAGTGTGTGCCGTTATTGGGGTTGCCTGCCTGAGAGTAGATGTGCCGCAAGGGAAGGCTGCAATGCGGTGGTGTGCTGCTGGTGAGGTAGGGAGGGCCAAGGGGGGATCAAGAGGGGCCAGGGTGGAGGAATCAGAAGGTGCTGGAGTGTCCCCAAATGTATATACTTTATATGTGTATATAGAGTGAGGTAGCCATAAGCATCCATTAATCTAGATGAATATCAGAGTATTGCAGTATATACTGATACTTTTTTATTGGACAAACATATTTATAGTTTTCATGACTAGCTTTCGAGAGGGCACCTCTCTTTTTCAAGTCCGGAGCAACTCTGATAGATTCCCATAAAAAAAAAAAAAAATGTTCTGTTCAGTGTGCACAGGTCTGTATTGGTGTAGGTCAAATTAAATAATCAGGGTTGTAAATATTTGTACCAACAAAAACACAAAACATATCTGTGATGACAACAACAGGTGCTATAACATCAGAGGATCATATTCATGCACATCATCCAATGTAGTCTACATAATACAATGTACTCTATGTGAAAATGGATGCTACATTGGGGAAACCAGCCAGAAACTAAATTTACGTATGAATCTACACTGAAGCTCCATCAAAAAGCACAATGAGAACAGTTACTGTACTCCAGTTGGACACCACTTTTCACAAAATAACCACTCCATACATTTGTTTTATTTTACATCACGGATATATTTTGTGCTGGGGTTTTTTTTGTTTTATTTCTCTGTTTTTTTTCTCTGGATTATTTCTGAGCACCCCGTGTCTCCTTACAGTTTTATGGTACCTCAAACCCTCAAGATGTACAAATATTTACAACCCTGTTTATTTACTTTGACCTACACCAATACAGACCTGTGCACGGCCCACTGAACAAAACATTTTTTTCTTTTTTTTTTCTTCTTTAAAAATCTGTCAGAGTTGCTTCGGACTTGAAAAAGAGAAGAATGCTCTGAAAGCTAGTCATGAAAACTATGAATATGTTTGTGTAATAAAAAGGATATCACTATATACTGCAATACTCTGAATACATATATATACATATATATATATATATAGTCATTTAGTAATTAATAATCTGTGTATTGTGGCAATGTGGACTTTGACTACTGGTTTCTTCTGTGACTTCATTTAAAGAAATCGAGTCCCAAAGTGCTTTTTATCTCTTTTAATAAAAAGTTTTCAAACATAAACAAAATTGCTTATTTTCAGCATGAAATAAACATCTACATAAACGCACTGGCTTAACATCAGGAACACCCTCGCTAGCCCTGATTTGCGGACAAACACATACAACATGGGAGACTTCACCTTCCGCAAAAGGAAGCCCCTCGCTACTCGAGGGTCCGCATTTGCGGACAGAACTGCATCCCTCGCTTTGCGTGACGACGTCTCGTAGTTTGACAACTATTATATGTGATGTGTTTATTTTTTTTAACATGCAACTTGTAGTTCAACAACTGGTAAAGCATAATTTTTTTACCAATATTAACCTTTTTAATTGTCAATTATGCAGGAATAATGTAACAATGGATGACGTTTGTATGAATCCATATTGTAAACCATTACATAAACCATTTTTTTAACAATAGAAACATTTTCAACAATGAGCTATACAGTATTAATATAACAATAGGTCAACTTTGTATAAAGGAGTATTTTAAATCATTACATAATGCTTTGTAACATGCAACTTGTAGTCCAACTACTGGTAAACCACATATGTATTGAATCCAGAAGTAGGCAAACAGTATAAAACCCCATTGCAACTTAGCCGATTGTGTCAAAGGAGGAAAGAAATGAATTCCTTCCTGACCCCAGTAACTAGTGATTGGATTACTCTCTGGATCAATACTATGTATTAAATTATACATTTACATTTTCCAACAAATGATCATCCTCCTACTAACATGAACTCTTAATTACATACAATGAAACAACTTTCCACACCTTTTAAAATACAATTTTAACATTACAAACAGTAACTTACTGTACTAACATTTAAACTGGAATTGTAAGAAAATGCAACGTAACTGTTTTGTGGGGCGAATCATGCCAAAAGGTCACTTCCAAGACATTCCAATATGTTACTATGTTTTTGCAGTTTTTTTTTTCACTTGTTTTTTTTCTTGTAGTTATTGAAATGGCAGATATACAGCCTTATTAAATTGTGATTCTGTAAATTTAAAAGGGCTCTATATAAGCACATAACATATTTTATTTACAGAAGTTTCTAGTTAGTGACGACCTTGCTTTTGGATAAAAGTTCACTAACTAAAAACTTCTGTAAAAAAATATGCTGTGTGCTTATATAGAGCCCTTTAGAATTTGCAGAAATGCAATTTAATAAGGCTGATAGTTTCCAATGTGAAATAGTGGTCCTCTAAAAAGAGTCTGAGTGACATTAAAGCTTGTCCTCAAAATAAAACCACTGTTGTCTTTGTTGGAGTGTTTTTGTAAATGTATTGTTGAGATTAAAGCACTTTGCTTTTTTGTAATATAAGTTACAAGACCTCATAGTAGACAATGTTTTTTTATAAAACTACAGCCATCATCTAATAAATCCCCCTGGCTTTGTTTTTTTTTCAATATAAACTTTAATGTAATCTGGATTTTTGCACCTTGAAAAAGCAACTTAGAGTTGGCCATGTGCAAATACAGGTTCCTGTAAAAAAATACTTACAGACTTAAAAGTTTTTCCTTGGGATTTATTGATGGACATGGCAAATATCATGATAATGGGAAATTTTCTCCTTTGAAGGACAAAAGGCAAACCACTCTCACTTGGAGCCAAATCAATTCTTGGTATAAAAACTTGTTCACCTTTATGGGTAGCATTCATAATCTCTGCATGTGTGAAATGTTCTCTTACATCCTGCCCAATTAATCTGGTCCCATTACAAAGTCTATTTTTGGGATTCATATTTCTCAGTAGCATGACAATTGCCCCTTTTTTCAATTGCAAAACATATGGTGGCATTCCAGGTGGTGTTAAAAAATTGATAAATTCCATACTAAAGTTAGATTCATTGTCTTTACCATCAGCCAAAACTGAATCTGCACTGTAATAATTTTTGTTGGGTGCATCAATGAATTTTAAAATTTCGTTATTTAGATTCAAGGCATCTATATTTTTTTATGTTAATATCACTTTATTTGCAATGTCTGAGTTATCGTCCTTATTCAGAGTGTTTAGAAAGATTGCAAATATGAGTGACTCCTTGCAAATCATTTGTGAAATGTTCTCTTACATCCTGCCCAATTAATCTGGTCCCATTACAAAGTCTATTTTTGGGATTCATATTTCTCAGTAGCATGACAATTGCCCCTTTTTTCAATTGCAAAACATATGGTGGCATTCCAGGTGGTGTTAAAAAATTGATAAATGTCTTTACCATCAGCCAAAACTGAATCTGCACTGTAATAATTTTTGTTGGGTGCATCAATGAATTTTAAAATTTCGTTATTTAGATTCAAGGCATCTATATTTTTTTATGTTAATATCACTTTATTTGCAATGTCTGAGTTATCGTCCTTATTCAGAGTGTTTAGAAAGATTGCAAATATGAGTGACTCCTTGCAAATCATTTGTGATGGAATTTCTACAGTATCATCAGTCAGATTAGTTATTTTTGGATGTTTTCCGCCTCCATTTTCAATTAGCCGATCATTAAATTAATGTCAGGCTTGAGATCTCATATTTTGTTCTAATTTCAGGTGTGTAAATATTCTCCACAGTTTACTTGTCTTTATACAAGTTTTGACAATCTCAGTCCTATTTCCATGTGGCACAACAGGTAATGTTTGCCTAAAATCTCCTCCTAACAGCATCACCTTTCCACCAAATGGCAAATCATTATCCATAACTTATTTTAATAATCGATCAATACATTGCTGGGCATGACATGACATCATTGTTGCCTCATCTATTATAATTAATTTACTTTTGTGAAATTTTTTGGCTTGTAATGAATTAATTTGAATATTGGACACTGATGTTTTTAGAATAGGAACTAGCAGTTTAAATCCACTATGCACAGTTCCACCACCTTCTAACAAAAGTGCTGCAATTCCAGTTGTTGCAAATGGAATTGCCATTTGACGCTGTGTTTGAATGTAACTCATTAAACAATTGTAAAGATACGTTTTTCCTGATCCACCAGGGCCGACTAGATAGAAATAACGCTCTTTGAGCATGTCATCTTGTATTGCATTTGTGATGGCGTTAAATACTTCCAATTGCAATGTATTTAAAGCTGCAATCTTTTCTTGTGTTTTTTTTTGGTTTTCAAGCTCAGTGCTAGTCTTCAAAGTTTATTTAATCTATAAGTCCTGGATCAAGCAAATTAAAACTTGCATAATTCAACCCATGACAAATAAATATTTCTTGAATTTCCATTAATGCTTTTCATTGCACAATGGTCTCATTGTAACATTTCAAAAAGTCTTCAAACATATTTAATTTAAATGTTTCCCACAAAGCTAATGCATCAGGTACATTGCAAAAGATACAAATGAAAGCAAATTGTTCTCTCATTTGCTTTGACATTTGACATGGTGCTTCTTCTTCTAGACATCTCTCCCATTCCTCATCATCTGCCAGGAAGTTTTGATGTCTTGCAGCTAATTGGAAAGTATCATAAACTATGTCATTCACTGTGCGAAATGTTCATAAATGTGTGCACTGGGAACATGTAAAATAAGTTTCAAATTTTCCTTGATTTCAGGCCATTGTGGATTGCATGTGAATGTAACAAATAAATCTGTTTTTCCAAATTTAGTCACAATAGCCATGACATCATTGTACCTTTCTCGAATATTGCGAGAAGATCCTTAGAAAGAGGATGGCAAAATTATTGCTCTGCTAGCTGGAATGCCTCTGTTGGTAGACAATTCAGGGACATAATCCATCAATCCACAATATTTTCTACTCGAAGCTTGTTTTGTTGAAATTTGATAAAATGTAGATTATTAGCTTCGACTTGTAGATATCAATCAATAATACATTGTTGTGTAAGTTTCCCCCCAAATAAAATAGGATTATTATGATCCCGGACAGCAGTTTGTGCCACTTTATATTCCAGCATAGAAATATTGCATATAACACAAACTTTACTATTGGGATAACTTTGCAATTGTAATTTTGGTTCCCATCCAGGTTCACCATTTGGAAAGAAAATGGGATATGTCATTGGATCTAAATTACAACTTAATATATTTATGTTTAAAAAATGTTGGTCTTCATTGCGTGGATATATTCTAATATCTCGCAGAGATAGTGGTTCACCAACGTCATTTACTGTTGGTAAATTATAACGGCTTTGATCAGTATGACGATCTCTTTACAGAACCATATTTACTATTGGCCTTGGCAATTGATGTATTTGAGAATGTGCCTGTTCTTTTTCAACCTCTGCTAGTTTTTTGTATGCTTGACTATATGGATTGTTGGCCATAATGTTATCCAGCTGTTCAAAGACTATGGTAAACATTGTTAATTTTTAGGAAGCATCATCCGTTGTTCAACAGCTTCCATTGTATCTAGGACATATCACTTTGCTCTTCTGCTTGTGGGTGTAAATGTAAAGTCCGGTGGTAAATTTGTCCTTGTACTCTAAAACAGTAAGGACCATGTCCTGGGACATTTTCTGCTAATGTTGCACCTATTGAAGAAAATGAAATTTATAAGACCTGATGTTTTTTTTTTAATTGCTATAATTTGGAAATGTTGGATCACTCATTATACTTTAAATATTCAGAAAATGTGTGTCTTTCTGGAAGTCTTACCTTTCGTTTCTGACAGCAACTAATAAACTCTCCATCAGTTGGTCTTTCCTTCAAAAAATTATAGACCCCACAAAACTGAGAAACCACATTGAGTAATGCACAATAATGGATCTCTACTGGGAGTGCTGTAAATAAGGGACTATCCTGAGTTTCCTCAACATAGATATCACTACCATTTTCTATATCAACATTGGTGTAATGTATATCAATATTAGTGTCATTAGGCAACATTTGATCATTAGGCAATGTGTCACAGACATGAAGTTTTTAACTTTTTCTTTTCTTTGAAGCTCTGTCACACTCAGTTTGTCCATTTTGAGTCATTTTTCTTTTATTGGAAAGTCTCTGTCGCTCTTCTCTTAATTTTTGTGAAGTTTTAGGGGACTGTGCATCTCTCCATCTTTGCTTCCATTACCTTGCCATTCTTCCTTTCCGTTCTTTATATTCTTCTGCGTTGTTCGCCTTTGTAATCTGTAATTGTAAATACAGGCATTTTAGTTTCAATTGCAATGTTTCTTATATAGCAAACAATGGCAATCATAACATTAGTAAGATTGATTTTTTACCTGAAGTATTAATGGAGGAAGTTCTTTTCCACTTTCTGATGGTCTTGTAGTTGTGGCCTTTTATTTCTTCCAATCTGTAAGATAAAATGTGTTTTTTTATTGTATATATTGCTTTTAACTGTCATCAATGCAAAACCTAAAGAGCAGTATTGAAACATGTCTAACCTAAAGAGCTAAGCGCATATATGTATATATATATGAACAAATAAGTTTATTGTTAAAAAAATAGAAATATAATTAATTACTTATTAATTAATAAATTAATATACATTAATAAATTAAGCAATAACTGTCATCAATGCAAAACATAAAGAGCTAATTATGTTTTCCTAAAGAACTGCATCATTAAAATGTAAATTTCATATCCAAACACAAAAAGCTATAAGCAAACTATAGATTGACCTTAAAAGGATTTGTACTGTTTTGATTCAATTAATTAATCAATCAATGTATGATGTTTAATTGGCATACATTCAAAGGTAAATAGCTAAGCATCTATATATTCATAAATAAGGTCAGTCTAAAAAAAATTGTACAATTATTAATTCATAATTAATTAACTAATATACATTAATTAATCAATAACTGTAATCAATGCAAAACAAAAAGACTTCATCCTGTTTTCCTAAAGAAGGGCATCATGAAATCATATACCTGTAAAGTTGATGTAATTGCCGATTAAATGCTGCAGAGCTCACTCTGTGTTCATGCAGGTACAGTGTTCACAGAGATGAGCAAACTGTAAAATGACATGAAAAGCATTTGTATTGTTTGGATTTGATTAATTCATTAATCATTTAAAGTATCATGTTTAAGTGGTATACATGCAAAAAGTAAAGGCCTAAGCACCAATGTATTCATAAATAAAGGCAGTATAAAATATGAAATGTAGCAGGTGTCAGAGCCTAATAAACTGATTTAAATATTTAACTGCTTTGAGGGTCTTATCCCTGTCACCCAATGAGCAGTAATACCAATATATAAATGTTGTGTAAAATCTAAAAAAAAATTGTGCAGTGTAAAATATACATATTTTTTTATATTTATTAATAATTAATAAATTAATGTATGTTAATAATTAATTAATCAATTAATAAATATATTAGAAAGAGCTAAGCATTTATGTATTCATAAAGTAAGGACAGTGTAAAATATAAGATTTTGCATGTTTTTTATTTAACTAATAATTAATTTATGAATAAATTAATATACTTTACCTATTTGTAATTAATATCCAGCAATCAATATCCCGAAGAGCTAACAATCTCTTTGGATTTTCTGGCAGCAGAAAATGTACAGTGAGACTGTTCATCACCTAAGGAGGAATTGTTAGAAATTTGCAAACTTCAGTATATATAGGCTGCATGCGCGAGGCAAAAATCTGCTATTTCAGATTTGTAATGATGTTATTTGCAAGTTAGTTTTGTAAAATGGCGGTGATTGTCTAAGTGTTACTTGCCTCGCTAGCATTTTGCGTCCGTCGTAATGGTGTAATTTTGAACTCCTACGTGCCTGGTGGTGAGTTGCGTTCTCCAGGCTCGTTTTGCCTCGTTTTCATTTTTTTCAGCCGCCATTTTTTTCTCGCATAGCCGATTTCTAATGTATAAAAAATGCCAAATATGTCTTAAATTAAGTTACATTCTCACTCACAGGCTTCCTGGCTCTCCCCCTATGCTGTGTTTGAGTTTTTAAGTTAACTTGAGACATATTTATGTTTTTTTGTTGTTTGATGTCCGCGGTACGGCCGTTACATTTTTCTGCAAGGTCGGTGTCTCCACAAACATCCCACACTGAAGTAATTCCTCCAACCTCTTATTCTTTGGTACCTACCTAATCTTTCATTCACTGGCACGGTGTCATTCACCGCTGTTGAGGTTTGAGTGATGTTTATGGTTAAAAAGGTTAAAAACAAAAAACAGCAACAGGCCACAAAAACTTTAAAAAATCAAATCCCAGTTTCTTGTGAGATGCAACATAAAAACACACTTACTGTATAAAAGCTACTATAACTAAACTCAGATTCAGTCACAACACAAACATGATACAAGTTAATGGCCTGACTCATCTCCCTTTCCTCCCCCTTCACAGGATTTATACTATAAGTTAGTCTCTCACCCAATGGTGCTATCCCCAGTACTTCATCCATTGTTATTACCACCCACAATCTCTCAACCATGGCACTTGAACCAGTCTTTCCTTTATTGATACCATCGCCCTCTCTCCAGTTAGCGCCTACACATTCTGACACACGGATACTTCCCGCTATTTCTCATCTATTGATAAATCCCATTATCTATCCTACTCTGTCACCACCAACATCCCTGCCATTGATATATCACCCAATTTCTGGCACATTGGTACCTCTGTTAATCTCTTACTCTTTGATGCCTCTAGAATCTTTCCCAATGGTACAGCGCCACGATATCTCATCCTGTGACACGTCTCAACAATCTTTATTCACATGGTACAGTTCACAATCTCTCATTCTCTGGATCTTTACCGCATTTATCTCTTCACAATTTCTCTTCTACAATCGTACTTTTTGTGGTTGATCTCCCTCTACAATATGTCTCAACCTTTCTCCAAAAGCACGTGCCTATAATTTCTCCATCCATGTTGTACCACTCTGCAATCTATCCAGCTGGCACAATTGTGCAATATTTTTTTTCCAATGGCACCTACCTTCAGTTAAAGTAATCACTCCATGTGACACCACCACCAATATTCCACTTCCACTCTATGTTATCCCCACCAATACCTCCTCCTGTGGTATCTCCACCAATAGCTCCTCCTGTGGTATCTCCACCAATACCTCCCCCTGTGGTATCTCCACCAATACCTCCCCCTGTGGTATCTCCACCAATACTCCACCAATACCTCCCCCTGTGGTATCTCCACCAATACCTCCCCCTGTGGTATTTCCACCAACACCTCATCCTGTGGTATCTCCACCAATACCTTCCCCTGTGGTATCTCCACCAATGCCTCACCTTATGGTATCTCCAGCAATACCTCCCCTGTGGTATCTCCACCAATACCTTCCCCTGTGGTATCTCCACCAATACCTCCCCCTGTGGTATTTCCATCAAATACCTCATCTTGTGGTATCTCCACCAATACCTTCCCTTGTGGTATCTCCACCAATGCCTCACCTTATGGTATCTCCAGCAAAACCTCCCCCTGTGGTATCTCCACCAATACCTCCCCCTGTGGTATCTCCACCAATACCTCCCCCTGTGGTATCTCCACCAATACCTTCCCCTGTGGTATCTCCACCAATACCTCCCCCTGTGGTATCTCCACCAATACCTCCCCCTGTGGTATCTCCACCAATACCTCCCCCTGTGGTATCTCCACCAATGCCTCACCTTGTGGCACCTCCCTGTGATTCTCTAGTTGGTTCAGCCATTTCAGGAAGTGATTTCTGCAGCCATGAATGAGATGTAGTTGACATGTTGCTTGGTAATGGCTTTGAAAGGAGGTGAAGAATGGTTCATACTTAGTATCAGGTGACCCAGGGTGTGGGGTCATGATGGAGCAAGAGAAGATCCATATGTGAAAAACTCCTAAGAGAGATGCAGCAACAACCAAGTTTCAGTACTGCCAGAAATTGATTAACAATACTAGCAAAACATGAAAACTACTAATTTATTCTATATGAGGAAATCATTAATACTCTTAACAGATTATTAACGTAATGTAAAACAAAATAATCTGATCAAGTGGACAATAGTGCCTAAAGATGGCGACAAGGTTTGCTAACACTGCCATGTAGCCACTTACTCTGCATCACCCTACAGTAGAGTTCATGGATAAAAAGTAGGTAAGGTGTGGAGTAGGTAAGGTGCGGAGTAGGTAAGGTGCGGAGTAGGTAAGGTGTAGGTAAGGTGCGGAATAGGTAAGGTGCAGAGTAGGTAAGGTGCGGTGTAAGGTGCGGAGTAGGTAAGGTGTAGGTAAGGTGTGGAATAGGTAAGGTGTGGAGTAGGTAAGGTGTGGAGTAGGTAAGGTGTGGAGTAGGTAAGGTTGGAGTAGGTAAGGTGTGATGTAGGTAAGGTGTGGTGTAGGTAAGGTGTGGTGTAGGTAAGGTGTGGTGTAGGTAAGGTTGGAGTAGGTAAGGTGTGATGTAGGTAAGGTGTGATGTAGGTAAGGTGTGGAGTAGGTAAGGTGTGGAGTAGGTAAGGTGTGATGTAGGTAAGGTGTGGAGTAGGTAAGGTGTGGTGTAGGTAAGGTGTGGTGTAGGTAAGGTGTGGAGTAGGTAAGGTGTGGAGTAGGTAAGGTGTGGAGTAGGTAAGGTGTGGAGTAGGTAAGGTGTGGTGTAGGTAAGGTGTGGTGTAGGTAAGGTGTGGTGTAGGTAAGGTGTGGTGTAGGTAAGGTGTGGAGTAGGTAAGGTGTGGAGTAGGTAAGGTGTGGTGTAGGTAAGGTGTGGTGTAGGTAAGGTGTGGAGTAGGTAAGGTGTGGAGTAGGTAAGGTGTGGTACAGTGTGAGCCAAAGAACAACAGAAAACTATTTTATTGTTAATGGCAAACTGAGGATAGTTTTATAACCGTCACACGATCACATCAGTGGGGAACACAGTCTTTGATACATTGGGTGTTAAAAGTGTGCAAAGTGTTACAAACAAATGGCACCACAACATCAATAAGAGATCAAGGAGGATTCGCTTGATAAGGAGCAACGTGAGAAATTGTATTGTTATGATCTTCTGTGATCTCGCCCTCACGCTGTGGGACGGTTTGATCGGTAACGCTTGGCATCCATCCCACACCCAGTGGATCAAAGTCTTTCTCACTTTGCTTTTTCTTCATCTACTTCCAGAGTTTATTTGAGATTTTGATCTGAAGGAGATTAGTTAGAATTAAAATGTATTATTTCCACTAAAATCGTTTTCACAGGTAACAACTGACGGGACAGCCACTTCCCATGGGGCATCGGTATATCGGGCGCTTTGGAAGGGTTGGACTCGCCACCATCCGGTAACTCTAGTTTCCATTGAACACGTTTTATTCATACATATAGGAGACAGCCAAAAGCACGCCTGGTGACCTATTAAGCTTCTAGATATGGAAAAGGACACGATCAGCCCTATTACATCCCCCTACGTGTTGAACCGTAGCTCGTAATGTAGCTCGTACGACTTCCTGCTATTAAATAAGCCTGTAAAGTATCTGCGGGTTTGGTCTACAGGATGAGGAACGTTGAACTTCGCGGCCACAAATCCTTTGTTTTCTCAAGCCCGTAACTGATACAAATCCAATCAAGATATTACATTGCAACAATTTCACTGGCATTCAATCCTGTAACCCGCAAATGGAACCAAGAAGCCAACGAGCACTAGAGAGGACCCGCTAGAGGGGTAAAGTCTAACCCGTAGCACTGTAAGTGCAAATATCGCCACACTACAGTACTTTTATTAAAAGGGAAAGTGATGTTAGGTTTTAGGATTAAAGGCGCAACATTCTCAAGCCCGCAAATCGGCTCCGAAAAATACTTTATTTCATGTTTCATTTTTGTGTTATATCGATCCCAGCAATCAATGTGTTAACACATATAAGGTAACCCGCATGGACTACAATATCATATTTGTGGCTTTATCAATATTTATCAAACAAAAAGGGGTTAATAACTCAACTAAAGTGCTGAACACTGATAAATATGGGAAATTATAATATTAACATGTTTACAAAAACACATTTTTATTGCACCAAATGGCAGACAGCGGCGCACAAACCAACAAGAAAAACAGTATTAAAACATGTAAAAGGAAATAATAGAAAATGGTAAATTATAGGAAGCGGAAAATGGTAAATTATAGAAAGCGGAGGGTTCCTGGACGTATCACACACTTAGATTTCATACTTAGAGGCTTCCAACTGTTTAGAAAAGCAGGAATCCCGATTTGTACAACTAGTGAAACTGCGCACGGCCTCAGGGTAACGCAGGAATGATTAACCCTGTGCTTGTTCTCTATGGGATATTCCAATGTTAAATAATATATATATTACGAATACTCCAACACTACGGCTGATACAATGGTCACTCACCCAATGCAAGGACAGAGCATGTTCCTCTCCGAGATATCATCTTGTGACCATCATTTACCTAGCACTGAACCACAGAGACACTGTAATACACTGTGACATCACAAAATCACCAGTGACATCATAACCTGCCCAATGGAACAGAAAGTACTCACATGAGCGTCGTTAAATAACATGGACATTGTGCAGAAGAGTATCACATATATAGTTGTGAGCATGCGGGTTGGTGCTGGCAAGGAGCGCCTTTGGAGCTCCTTGCCAGCAACTAAGGTGGAGGCTCTACGGCCTCACATGCGGTTACAAACCCCCACACAAGTGGCACTACCACGGACTTACACTAAAAAATATGAGACACAAAAATACCACCTTAACGGAAAAAATACATGCAGAACTGCAAACAAAAAAAAACATTAAAAACACAATAAATACCCATAAAAAAACACATAAAAAGCTTACCCACAGCAAGGGGGGGCACCCAGGACCTCTGAAAGTGAAGTTACACCTCCATTTAAGTCCAAATTCCAGGAGTTCAGACACACAAAAATCCCCTAAGCAAGAGAAAAAATGGCCACCGAAAAAAACGGAAACGAGGATCGAACGACCCAGGACCGCCCAGCCACCTACAACTTACCCAAGAAGGGATCCGAGATAAGCTTGGAGCCCTGCATTAAACCCACATTAACCATCACAGTGGGGGTACCGACTGCACGTGATCGGGTACCCTCGCTGCAATGAAAATTTTAAATTCCTGCGTTACGGGTCCTTAAAGGACCTGTAATAAAAAAAATACCCTATCACGCATGGGACTCTATACAGCCCCCCATAAGCCCTTCATTAACCCTGTCACTCATGGGGGTCAATACAGACCCCCATAAGCACTTAATTAACCCTGTCATTCATGGGGGTCAATACAGACCCCCATAAACCCATAATTAACCCTGTCACTCATGGGGGTCATTACAGACCCCCATAAGCACTTAATTAACCCTGTCACCCATGGGGGTCAATACAGACCCCCATAAGCACTTAATTAACCCTGTCACTCATGGGGGTCAATACAGCCCCCCATAAGCACTTAATTAATCCTGTCACTCTTGGGGGTCAATACAGACCCCCATAAGCCAATAAATAACCCTGTCACTCATGGGGGTCAATACAGACCCCCATAAGCACTTAATTGACCCCCTCACTCATGGGGGACAATACAGACCACCATTAACCCTTAATTAACCCTGTCACTCATGGGGTCAATAAAGACCCTCATAAGCCCTTAATTAACCCCCTCACTCATGAGGGTCAATACAGCCCCCCATAAGCACTTAATTAACCCTGTCACTCATGGGGGTCAATAGAGACCCTCATAAGCCTCTATTTAACCCCATCAGTCCCATAAGGGTATATTATGACCATTATGGGCCTCTAACAACCCAACATTAACCACATAAGTGTCATGACGGTCCTCGAGGACCATCATGACACTAAGTATAAACACTACACTGCACTATACCCCCAATAAAACATTAAATATCAACTAAACACCCTCTACACTAACCTATTAACACCTACACTACCTACCTATCCCCTAATAACCCCCACCACTCTAATTACAGAAAAAATAAATAAAATAAAGTCACAAAAAATAAAAAAAGGAACATTACAGAAAATAAAAAAACATTTCACACCCGAAAAGGAAATACATACAATACACCCCTATCTAATATACAATACATTCTATCTATCTAATATACATCCCCCAATCTATCCAAATAAATATCACAATCTAATATACATCCTATCTATATAATATACATCACACAATCTATCTAATATACAATAAATACAATCTATCTAATATACATCCCCCAATCTATCTAAATAAATACCACAATCTAATACACAATACATGCTATGCTATCTATATAAAACACATACCCTTAGCTAACATACAATACATGCTATCTATATATAAAATAATCTAATTCTAAGCTAAAATAAAATAATTAAGACCACTTGTCATGAATCAGCCAGTGGCCATATTGGATTTGGGTGTGAACTATGCTGGGGCCATTTTGTGACTGGCAGCGGTGGCTATTTTGGGCTGGGTGGTCTTCCACATGCTGTTGCCATGGGGAGGAACAAAAGGTTTGGGGCTCCCAGACACCCTGTTATACTGTTATACGGTTATACTGTTATATTATTATGATTATTGTCTAAGGAAATGAGCAGGGTTCCCATCACCATCAATAAAAGTCATCATAATGCATGAGATGGATTGATGTGGAAACCCTGCCCCAATCCCATATACTATGAGGACATTAGGTGGTTTTATGTGGGGTGCGCTTTTACGCTTGTACTTAAATAGACTGACAGTGTGTGGAATATGTACACATATGTATATGATAGTATGGGGTAGTCATGCTGGATACATTGCCACATACATCTTGCAACAGGAGAAGGACCCCAGCTGGCCACCAAGGTTAATCCTTTAAGTACACATACTTAAGTCAGGAACAATGGGGTCTATACAGACATTGAGGCACCATAACCCCAGGGGGTCTACAGGTATTCTCACTCAGAGAGTCAGAGCAAAGTCCAGAGGACAGGGAGATGTGTCTCTCTTGACTGCCAGCATCCAAATGACTCTGTTAGCCACACCTAGTGGGCGGCCCAGGGGAGGGGTCTGGAAGTTCCCAGAGCTTACCTCTAGTCCATTGGCTAGAGGTAATCAAATTACTCTGGAGATTACCCCATTGGCCAAGAGGAAGATAAGGGTTGGACAAAGGGGTAGCCACTCCCTGTACTGTTGTTGTGAGTTGTTTAAATACTTGTGTAAAAATAAAGAAGTTGTTCATAATTTTCATCAAGACTTTGTGTGCAGGTGTATTATTGACCCAAGGGCACATGCTGGCAGAGGAGATCGTTTCTGACTCCATGCCAGGTTCTTCCCAGGCACACTACCGAAAGCTGGGACTTATGCTCTTGCATCCGTAAGGAAGGTCCATTGGTCTGAGTCGCCCAAATCTTAGGTCTAAAACCTACAGGAGATAAGAGAACTAGGATTCTCTATACTCCATCATCATTGTAGGTTGTGACACCACTTACCTTTGCAGATGTCCCTTCAGATCAGCAACCTAGGGGAAAAAAATTAAAAAAAATTATTGCAACACGTTTACAGGAAATAAATAAACATTCTAAACATTCTAAATATTATACTCACCTTTCCGGCATGTCCCTGTCCTTCTTCTCCGGTGCGGCCCCTGTTAAAAAAAAAACATTACATTAGTTCACATACATAAACATAAAACAAAGTAAAATAAACATAATCTGCATTGTACTTACCTCCCGCCATGTCTCCGGCCTCCTCCTTTTCTGCCCCGCCCTGGAAAATTAAAATCACATATATAGTTGTGAGCGTACGAGTTGTTGCTAACGCTGCGGGCTCGCGTAGCGAGCCCGCGGCCCTCGCGAAGCGAGGGCCGCGGGCTCGCTACGCGAGTCGCGGCCCTCGCGAAGCGAGGGCACTGCCCGAGGGTCTCAGTTGCTGGCATGGAGCGCCGTAGGCGCTCCATGCCAGCACCTGAGGACCTCGCAAAGCGAGGGCCGCAGTTGCTGGCATGGAGCGCCGAAGGCGCTCCTTGCCAGCAACTGCGACCCTCGCAAACTTCACGTCGCAACCCAAACAGTACGACACACACATTACGACACTCGCAAACAACATACGACACACGTTCACACACATTACGGACTCGCAACACTCGGACGCAACTCGCGAACATTACAAAATGTAAAACACAATACATACACACACCACATACATAAAAAAACTTACCTACACCAAGAGGGAGCACCCAGCACCTCAAAAATACAACTTACACCTCGATTTTACTTCAAATAAAACAGTTTAGAGACTAAAAAAAAAACGAAGCGAGAGAAAAAATGGCCGCCGAACAAAACCAAAACGAGGCTACAGCACTCTAAACTCGCAAAACACCACAAAACACCTACGGATATTCCGATACAAACGTATAACACACATTACTCGCCATTTGACGCCAATGCGGAAGTACACGACAACGGTTTGGGCTCGCGCACGCACAGTGTTACACTGCACACATTCAGCACGCTTACACAGCAGATCCACACCACTAATGCTGCAGCAACATCAAAACACATTCACAGCTCTTCCACACAATGCTTTAAAATAGGTAAAGTATATTCATTTATTAATGTATTATATATTTCATTATTACACACTAAACAGCATTAGCTACCTTACAATTTCATTGCCGTCATTTTTTGACGGGCAATTCGCTAGTAAATATATAACGGAGATCCGCACTCACGGACATCCCCGACGCTAATGAGCCTCCCGGAGCCTTTTCCAGAAGAAAATAGGCAATGTTCCTTTTTAAATTTTTTGTGACTTAGGTTTTTCTATTTTAATTTTTTTTAGGTGTTTTTATTTTTGGGAGCAGTAGGCAGTTAGCCATTGGGAGTAGTGGACTGTTGGGGAATGGGGTTCCCTTGAGTCAAGTAGGTGGGGGCAAGCATGTTACTAAAGTCGCCAAAAGAGTTCAAAGAAGTTCAAAATATTTAATAAAAGGCCGTGGCCAGTCATACCCCTTTGACGACTTATAGCCTTATTCTGTTAGCTACTTGCAGATCTCGAATGCATACATTTGGCTTTGGGTGTTTTTTTTTAAAAATGTTTATATGCATTCTATTGACTTAAGAATTCATTAATGCCAATCACATATATAGTTGTGAGCATACGAGCCATTGCTCACGCTTGCGGGCTCACATAGTGAGCCTGTGGCCCTCGTGAAGCCAAAGGAGCTCCTTGCCAGCAACTGCAACCCTTGCAAAATTTATGTTGTTACGCAAGGGAAATACGACACACGTTACGAACCATTACGACCTTGCAAAAATCGGCCGCAACACGCGCACATGAAAACATAAAAAATACAACAAATACACACAACAAATACATAAAAAGCTCACTTACAGGAAGACGGAGCATCCAGGACCTCGAAAACTAAAGTTACACCTCGATTTAACTCAAATTAAAAGAGTTTAGACACTAAAAAATTTGCTAAGCGACAGAAAAAATGGCCGCCAAAAAAAACGAAAACGAGGCTACAGCAGTCTAAAGATGGAAAACACCAGCAAACACCTATGGATTTGCCGAAAAACACCTACGAGATTAAAAAACAAGGACGCAACCCGCGCGACCCCAAAAACATTACAAACACAACAAATACAAACAACAAACACATAGGCCCTCATTCAATTGCAATTTGGCCAATTGAATAGGGCTCTAAATAAGCATATAACATATATTTTTTAAATAAGTTTTTAGTTAGTAACCATCTGTAACGGATCTACTGGCACTCCGACTGGGTACCTCCGTTGATGGACGCGTCCTAGCTTGCGCCGAGGACTACAAGCACCGCACTGGACACCACAACCACCACAGACTCCACAACCGACGTAGCTTAACTGGAGCCGCGCCGTCTTCCTTCCACCCTGTATGAATCTCCAGCATCCAGGATCGTGTGAGGAAGACCTCTCCTCCAAGGAGAGTACAGCAGGAACAAAGGTTCAGTAGTTTAAAGCTCAAGGGAGTATGCAAAGCATAGCAATCCCCAGTATGATATAGCAATCCCCTCCAAGAACGAGACGAGGCTACGTTTTGAAGGGTCAAGTAGAACTCCCTTGCTGGCACACCCAGCCTGGTTTTTATTACAGTCAGGTACAAACAGAACACACCCAGGGGGGAGGTATAGAACAATCAATAACACAGTAGTAACGCCCACAGTTTACCTCCCCTTTGTTTGGGAGATAATTGAGTTTATTATTGTATCTACTCAATTATCTCCCAGCTAAAACCTACACATTTTTATACATTTTTATAACTTTATGATTTTACATAGTACATAAATAAATCTTACATTTTTATAAACAACATAAATTGTGGAACAACATATTAAAAAATGGCATGAATCAGACCAGGGGTTCAAACGTTAGTAAAAGTATCTTTTGGACCCTGGTTCAAACAGGTTTTACAGAGGCCTCTGTGCTGGAGACAATGGGGAAAGTAATCCAATTATCCAGGGATAGAGGCAGACTCCATTGAGCACATGGTTACAAAAAGACATAAACCACTTTAAAACACATAAAGTCACCTTTTACACATAACACACAGATATTTCACATATCCCCCATAGTTGGCCACACAATACACATATAGGGACAATAGGTGGGTCACACCTCCCTGAGGCTACCTGGCAACTTTGATACAAACAGACATGGATTAGATCATCCTTCTTTGTTCTTATGTCTGAGAATGAAAACACTTTATACAATAGACTTCCTTATCTTATGAGGAGTCTCTGTAATAGGATTATCTCTTATGCCAAGGTCTGCAATAGTCTGGGCTAATATTCTGCAGAGCATAAACCAACATACATACAGTATAATAGTAGGATCATATTTTAACCATAATAATAACCAAAAAAAAGGGTAAAACAGTGATGGGTTCCGTTACACACCTCCCCCGTGACCATAAGCCGGCATACACGGTCTGATCCCAACGGATCGGCCTGGGGATGTCCGGACAAAAGTATTTGTTGGTCAAATCTCTAGTTTGACAACCCATCAGCATTACTGCAATTCACATTTACTCACATTTCACATATCCCCAGATAGCTGGGATGTGAGCGCACAAAACTACCGAATAGCGCTCAGATCCTATTCACACAGTTCAATTGCCATGTAGCTAAAGTCTTTCCCATAGTCTTTCATTATATGAATGGGCTCCATGGCATAGCTATCTGGGGTATCACCGCTCGCACAGGGCAAGTACCGAATGACCCCCCTGTATGTAAAGGGCCAGAATGAGTGACATACACTCTGGTATGGCCGAATACTGTGTTTAAAGGGCAATATGTCCCAGGGCCATAGTCGCAGGGCAGGAGGCTGGCAAACAGTCCTTTCCACGTCAAAGTGGCGAAGGGCACTTTGTCACACATCTCCCCTTTGGGGGGGAAGTCTAACCAGGCACCTGACCTTCTGCCGGTCAGTGCCTCCGTTAGACGATCCACCAACCCACAATAAACCAGTGCTAGAGAAGCCCCCCCACAACAAACAGTTACTGCACCTGCATATTTCGCTGTGGTGATGGGGCAACACGCTGAGGGGACTTGAGGGGCAGAGGCCAGCGGCACTCTGCCCTGATGCCAGCTCTTCTGCTGGTATAACCTGCAGGACATCCTGCTCTGTACAAGGGACAAAGGGAGGGCAGAGGCCGACTGCACTCTGCCCCGCTGTCAGCTCTTCTGCTGGGGTACTTGGGACATATTCCGGCTCAGTAGCCAGGGAAACGTGGGGGTCAGTGGGGGTTAACATTTCCTCTGTTAACCCTGGGGCCACATTAGAAGTTAGCTGGGGAGGGGAATTTGTACTTACCCCCTCCTCCGGTTGTCCCAGTGAGGGTAGTTGGGGATCTGGACAGGCTGTGGGTGCAGAGACCACGGTCCCATCTGCGCCGTCTGGGAGATTGGTGTCTCCCCTTGTTAGGGTAAACTGTCGCTGGGGAGGAAGGATGACACCTTCTGCCCCCTGTGGTTCACACTGCCGCTGGGGGGGAAGGAAGACACCTTCTGCCCCCTGTGGTTCACACTGCCGCTGGGGGGGAAGGAAGACACCTTCTGCCCCCTGTGGTTCACACTGCCGCTGGGGGGGGGGATGACACCTTCTGCCCCCTGGGGTTCACACTGCCGCTGAGGGGGGAAGGACGACACCTTCTGCCCCCTGGGGTTCACACTGCCGTTGGGGGGAAAGGACGACACCTTCTGCCCCCTGGGGTTCACACTGCCGCTGGGGAGGAAGGATGACACCTTCTGCCCCCTGGGGTTCACACTGCCGCTGGGGGGGGGGGGGGGGTGGAGGACGACACCTTCTGCCCCCTGGGGTTCACACTGCCGCTGGGGGGGAAGGACGACACCTTCTGCCCCCTGGGGTTCACACTGCCGCTGGGGGGAAAGGACGACACCTTATGCCCCCTGGGGTTCACACTGCCGCTGGGGAGGAAGGACGACACCTTCTGCCCCCTGGGGTTCACACTGTCGCTGGGGGGGAAGGACGACACCTTCTGCCCCCTGCGGTTCACACTGCCGCTGGGGGGGAAGGACGACACCTTCTGCTCGCTGGGGTTCACACTGCCGCTGGGGGGGAAGGACGACACCTTCTGCCCCCTGGGGTTCACACTGCCGCTGGGGGGGGGATGGACGACACCTTCTGCTCCCTGTGGTTCACACTGCCTCTGGGGGGGAAGGATGACACCTTCTGCCCCCTGGGGTTCACACTGCCACTGGGGGGGGGAAGGACGACACCTTCTGCCCCCTGGGGTTCACACTGCCGCTAGGGGGGAAGGAAGACACCTTCTGCCCCCTGTGGTTCACACTGCCGCTGGGGGGGAAGGACGACACCTTCTGCCCCCTGTGGTTCACACTGCTGCTGGAGGGGAAGGACGACACCTTCTGCCCCCTGGGGTCCACACTGCCGCTGGGGGGGAAGGACGACACCTTCTGCCCCCTGGGGTTCACACTGCCGCTGGGGGGGGAAGGACGACACCTTCTGCCCCCTGCAGTTCACACTGCCCCTGGGGGGGAAGGACGACACCTTCTGCCCCCTGGGGTTCACACTGACGCTGGGGGGGAAGGACGACACCTTCTGCCCCCTGGGGTTCACACTGACGCTGGGGGGGAAGGACGACACCTTCTGCCCCCTGTAGGGCCGGTAGAGAGACCTCGGTCCCATCTCTACCTGCCATCTGGAGGTCATCCCAGGACCAGTCAATGAGGTCTGGTTTTGCTTGTCGAGTAGGTTGGGGCTGCACAAAGCTGAGCAGGTGTTGGTAGTCCTGCTCCAGCTCCCACTCTCTCGTTACCAGGTGGGTCATGTCTTTGCTCATCTCGCCTTCGTCAACCCAGACATACATGCCTATCCGGTTGTCGTAGATCTCCCAAAACCTAGACCCGTCCGTGCTGCCAAGATCAATATCGTCCTCCAAGGCATCCCATAATAAACCCGGGCTATCATAATCATTCCCCTCCGGTAAGTCGTGTTCAGACGTCCAGGGGGTAAATCGAACGGTATGCCACCAGAGGGCCTGGTATGCGTTGTCTAGCCAGATCTCTCGCCATACCAGGGTCTCTAGTCTTGTCACCCACTCATCCAGGGGCTGCTCTCCCAATAGATACATCCGCATCGCCACACGCTTCTGTAGCCACTGCTCATCACTGGGGAGACTCTCACCTCGCCGCCATTGGGCATCTTCCAGGGCATCATACTAGAGTTCCTTTCTGTCTGCATCCCTGTAGTCCGCGGCCGCCTCCTACTCATCATGGAACGCTGTCCGAAAACTAGCCGGTTCCATCCTGCTGTAGCCAGGGGGGCTGTACGGATACTAGCGTTGCCCTCAATTTGTAACTCCAAACGTTACCAGTGTCTCTGGGCTGCTTTTCCTCGTTCTAGGACGCCATCCCACCACTGCCACCAATGTAACGGATCTACTGGCACCCCGACTGGGTACCTCCGTTGATGGACGCGTCCTAGCTTGCGCCGAGGACTACAAGCACCGCACCAGACACCACAACCACCACAGACTGCACAACCGCCTTAGCTTAACTGGAGCCGTGCCGTCTTCCTTCCACCCTGTATAAATCTCCAGCATCCAGGATCGTGTGGGGAAGACCTCTCCTCCAAGGAGAGTACATCAGGAACAAGGGTTCAGTAGTTTAAAGCTCAAGGGAGTATGCAAAGCATAGCAATCCCCAGTATGATATAGCAATCCCCTCCAAGAACGAGACAAGGCTACGTTTTGAAGGGTCAAGTAGAACTCCCTTGCTGGCACACCCAGCCTGGCTTTTATTACAGTCAGGTACAAACAGAACACACCCGGGGGGGAGGTATAGAACTATCAATAACACAGTAGTAACGTCCACAGTTTACCTCCCCTTTGTTTGGGAGATAATTGAGTTTATTATTGTATCTACCTAATTATCTCCCAGCTAAAACCTACACATTTTTATAAATGTGTATAACTTTATGATTTTACATAGTACATAAATAAATCTTACATTTTTATGAACAACATAAATTGTGGAACAACATATTAAAAAATGGCATGAATCAGACCAGGGGTTCAAACGTTAGTAAAAGTATCTTTTGGACCCTGGTTCAAACAGGTTTTACAGAGGCCTCTGTGCTGGAGACAATGGGGAAAGTAATCCAATTATCCAGGGATAGAGGCAGACTCCATTGAGCACATGGTTGCAAAAAGACATAAACCACTTTAAAATACATAAAGTCACCTTTTACACATAACACACAGATATTTCACATATCCCCCATAGTTGGCCACACAATACACATATAGGGACAATAGGTGGGTCACACCTCCCTGAGGCTACCTGGCAACTTTGATACAATCAGACATGGATTAGATCATCCTTCTTTGTTCTTATGTCTGAGAATGAAAACACTTTATACAATAGACTTCCTTATCTTATGAGGAGTCTCTGTAATAGGATTATCTCTTATGCCAAGGTCTGCAATAGTCTGGGCTAATATTCTGCAGAGCATAAACCAACATACATACAGTATAATAGTAGGATCATATTTTAACCATAATAATAACCATAAAACAGGGTAAAACAGTGATGGGTTCCGTTACACACCTCCTCGGTGACCATAAGCCGGCATACACTGTCTGATCCCAACGGATCGGCCTGGGGATGTCCGGACAAAAGTATTTGTTGGTCAATTCTCTGGTTTGACAACCCATCAGCTTTACTGCAATTCACATTTACTCACATTTCACATATCTCCAGATAGCTGGGATGTGAGCGCACAAAACTACCGAATAGCGCTCAGATCCTATTCACACAGTTCAATTGCCATGTAGCTAAAGTCTTTCCCATAGTCTTTCATTATATGAATGGGCTCCATGGCATAGCTATCTGGGGTATCACTGCTCCCACAGGGCAAGTACCGAATGACCCCCCTGTATGTAAAGGGCCAGAATTAGTGACATACACTCTGGTATGGCCGAATACTGTGTCTAATGGTCAATATGTCCCAGGGCCATAGTCGCAGGGCAGGAGGCTGGCAAACAGTCCTCTCCAAGACAAAGTGGCGAAGGGCACTTCGTCACACCATCTATCCACAAGCAAGGTTTACACTAGCTAAAAACTTCTTTAAAAAAATTATGCTATGTGCTTATTTAGAGCCCTATTCAATTGGCCATATCGCCATTGAATGAGGCCCATAGAAAGGTTACTCACGGCAAGGGGGGCACCCAGGACCTCTGCAAGTGAAGTTACACCTCCATTTAACCACAAATTTCGGAGTTTAGAGACCCACAAAATCACCTAAGCGAGAGAAAAAATGGCCACCGAACAAAACTAAAACGATGCTAAAGGTCCCTAAACACGCAAAACACCACCAAACAGCTACCAGAGAAGCGGGACTTTGAAAGAAAACATAAACACGCAATGACAAACTACGGACTTAAACAAAAAAATTACGACCAGCGGGACTCGCAAAAATACGACCTTAACTGACAAGCCGCGCACAGCTGAAAACATTAAAAACACAAAAATAAAAGAAAACCTTACACACAGCAAGGGGGGGCACCCCGGACGTCGGGGAGGCACGTTACACCTCCATTTCACTACCATTTTAAAAGTTTACGCACTTGAAAATCCCCTAAGCAAGAGAAAAAATGTCTGCCGAAAAAAACGAAAACGAGGCTAAGGACGTAAAATTACAAGACGCACTCGCAAAACTGAACCAACACTCAAGTAACACACATCATGCGGCACGTAACACACATCATGCGGCACGTAACACACATCATGCGGCACGTATAACACAGCATGCGGCACGTATAACACAGCATGCGGCACGTAACGCAAATCATGCAGGACGTAACACACAACATGCGGCACGTAACACACATCATGCGGCACGTAACACACATCATGCGGCACGTAACACACATCATGCGGCACGTAAAACACATCATGCGGGACGTAACACACACAAAATTGCCACCATTTCACATGCAACAAGTAACTACTATCCGCAAAATGGCGCATGCGTATTTTGTTCTAACGGTTTCTACTTCACCTCCAAGTCTCTATACTGCAAACTTTCCAGAAATGTCTCCATTTCTCCCCAGGTGATGAATATGTGACTGGACGTGTCACTGGCGGCGCTACTTCTGGTGTCGTTACTTCTGTCGGCGTTACTTTTGGTGGCGTTACTTCTGGCGGCGTTGCTTCTGGCGGCGCTACTTCTGGCGGCGCTACTTCTGTGGCTAAGCTTTTTATGTATTTTTTGTGAGTATTTATTCCGTTTTTAATGTTTTCAGGTGCGCGCGGTTTGGCCGTTAAGGTCGTATTTTTGCGAGTTATTTTTTTAGGCTAAGTCCGTAAACTTTTCGTTCTAATTCCCACGCTTCGCATTTTTTTGTGTAAGTCCGTATTTAGTGATTGCGTGTTAGATCTATTTTGTTAAAGTGCCGCTTGTGTGGGTATTTGTAACCGCTTGTGAGGCGCCATAGAGCCTCCATCTCCGCAAATGTTGCCCCTTGCTTTGCGAGGGTCCGCATTTGGGCCTGCAATGAGCCTTTGGCTCATTGCAGCCGACGTTGGAGCCTCCACCTTCCGCAAATGCGGTTCCTCATCAGGGTCGAATGATGATTTAGAGAGTCACATTGATATATCTTCTCACAATTTTCCTTTACTAAAATCTTTAACCATAGAGCTTCATAATTGTGGTGATATGAATATTGTCTGTCAGTTTTGTGGGGCTTATCGTTTCAAACAGGAAAGACCCAGAGATAGCCAGTTTGTTAGTTGCTGTAAAAAAGGCAAGGTCAAACTTCCAGAAAGACAACAATTCCCAATATATTTACAAAGCATTATGACTGAGCCTACTTTTCCAAACTACAAAAACTTTAAGACAAACATAAGATCCTACAATAGTGCCATATCCTTTGCATCTATGGGGGCAACATTAGCTGCTAATGTACCAGGACATGGTCCTTACTGTTTTAAAGTACAAGGACAAATTTATCATCGTACTTCTCATTTACATCCAGAGGAAGGAGAGCAAAGAAAATGTGCTCAACTTTATGTCCTAGATACAATGGAAGCTGTTGAACAATGTATGCAGCTTCCAGAAAATAAAAAATGCTTACCCATTGTTTTTATAGAGCCTATAAAAAATTGGCAGAAGTAGAAAAGGAACAACAAATTCATGCAGAAAAACATCAATTGCCAATCCCAAAAGTCAATATGGTGCTTAAAAGAGATCGCCATACTGATAAACCCTGGTATAATTTGCCAACATCAAATGAGGTTGCAATGGTCTTTCAAAATGACGAAGGACAACCACCATTTCAGAGAGATATTAGAATATATCCCAGAAATGAGGAGCAACCTTTCATTAATATAAGTATCTTAAGTACCAATTTGGATCCAATGGCATATCCAATATTTTTTCCACATGGGGAAGCAGGTTGGCCACCCAAATTAACCTCGCAATATGCAAGAACGATACAATGATTCCATGGCTATTGTAATTAAATTTGGAAAACCAGATTTATTTATTACATTTACATATAATCCACAATGGCCAGAGATTACACACAATCTGCTAATTGGTCAAACTGCTTCCGATAGACCAGATTTAGTGGCAAGAGTCTTTAAAATCAAATTAGCTGAATTAATACGTGACATAACTCAGTTATTTGGCAAATGTCTGTCTTATGTTTATACCATCGAATTTCAAAAAAGAGGACTTCCACATGCACATATGCTTATAATATTTCAAGAGAAAGATAAATTAGATACTGGTGACAAAGTGGATTCAGTAATTATTGCTGAACTACCAGATCCCAAAATACATGGTAGACTATATGAGATTGTAACTCATCGTATGATTCATGGGCCGTGTGGCGATATTAATCCACAGTCACCATGTATGGAAAATAAGAAATGTACTAAAGAATTTCCAAGAGACAAAACTTATGCTAATTGTGATGGCTATCCATTATATAATAGAACAGAAGGCCAAAATGCCCTTATTCGTGGAAAAAAGGTAGATAACAGATATGTGGTGCCATACAATCCACATTTACTCATGAAGTATAATGCACACATTAATGTGGAGCTTGCACTTCTATAAAATCCATTAAATATGTCTAAAAATATATTTACAAAGACTATGATGCAGCTACTGTAGTGGTCAAAAGTGCTGAAAATCATGAACAAGTGAGTTAGTACATGATGAACTTGCATCTCATGTAGATGCTCGCTATGTGAGTGCGCCAGAAGCAATGTGGCGTCTTCTAAAATTTGAAATGCATGATCACTCACATGCAGTATATCGATTAGCTGTACATTTGCCACAAAGACATTTAGTGTATTTACATGTTGGAAATTAAACAAATGCTTTGGCACAAAGTGAGCATCACCAAACTACACTAACTGCGTGGTTTCAACTAAATTGTACTGACTTGTAGGCAAGGGAATTGTAATATATTGACATCCCATACCATTATGTTTTCGTTAATGGATTATGGAGAAAACGAAAAAGTCACGGAAATAAAATAATCCCAAGAATTTACACTGTAAGTCCAAGAGACCTTGAACGTTTCTGCTTACGATTACTACTTCTAAATGTTTCTAGTGTAAAAAGTTTTGAACAGTTAAGAACTGTTAATGACATAGTTTATGAATCATTTCATTTAGCTGCGCGACACAGGAACTTCCTAGCTGATGATACAGAATGGGAAAGATGTCTAGAAGAAGCAGTACTATGTCAAATGCCACGGCAGATGAGGGAACAATTTGCATTTATTTGTATCTTCTCAAATGCTCCAAATGCATTAGCTTTGTGGGACAAATTTAAAACAAATATGTCTGAAGATTTTTTGCAACGATACAATGAGCCTATTGCACAATTAAAAGCATTAATTGAAATCCAAGAGGTATTTTTAACTCGTGGATTAAGTTGTGCAATTTTTTAATCTCTATATATATACAAGTTGGGATAAGATAGTTACAAAAGTAGAAATTTTATTAATTGAGGGTAACAACGGCGAAGTTAATAAAAAAATCCCGGATTTAGAAAAGAAAAGGGATAAAAAAAAGGCAAATTTTGTGAGATCCATTTACCACCTGATGGTACTTTTAATCTCTTAATAGAGGGGTAAATATTCTCTCACACAACAGTACTTATGTGTGTCTAATAACATACGGCATATTCAGCTCAATAATTTTTGTCCTTATTAGTACGAATTTGTACTTAATACATTAGTCTTAAATGCTTGCTTCTTGAGTTCTGGATACGATATAATAATTTGCATGAGGGTGTCACCTTATGTCTAGAGGGCCGCTGAGCCTTAAATACACAGTATGGGTAATCCTAAAGTTTCTGGAGTTATATAAATATGAGTCCTGACTCCAAGGACAAATTGGAAGTTAACTCTTTGTACTAAATAGTTATTTTATCCAAATATAAACCCTAATATGGGCGTTTAACATCTTATGAGGAAAAAAGTCATCATGATGGCACTCTTTCCCCCTTCAAGAAAAATTTGGAAGTTACTGCACTTTAGCTTTTACACTTTTTTCTTGTGCAAAAGTAGAAAAAATAATTCATATCAGAGGCTTGCTCTAAAATATAGACTTATGCCTATAAAGGGTCTATCTATTTGGGGTACAAACCTCTTGTGTAGTTATCCCAGTAAATAAGCACAGGAGGTATGTTGATCAACTATATCGAAGGATGTCTCTATACTGTGTCTTTAAAAAGCAAAAGGTAAATGATATGCAGGTAAATATATGTCTCTTTTAAAGCTATCTATTAAAAGTTGAGCCTCCACATGCAACCAGCACAGCATTCAGACATTTGGATACGGACAGGGAGGGTAAGCACAGACGCACAGTACTGTTAGAAGGTGAGACGCCAGCGTTCCCTTAGCGTCAGGGCGTGCTACGTCATCAAAGGCCGACGCGTTTCGACGTCATGAGACGTCTTTGTCAAGGTAAAACTACATAGGCCATCAGGCCCTCTTTTAAACCTTGCCGTAACCACGGCAACCGCATAATATGATCCTGTTATGGATCAGGATCTACAAGAAAATGCATTTTATGTTTGCCCTACTCATACATTTTCTCTTTTCAGTATTATGTAATCTTATTAACAATGTTGATTACTGGAGACTCTAAGATGGAGGATTTGCCACTTCCCTGCATACAAGATTTAGGCAGCACTATTTCCGGTCTGTTAAGGATGACGATGATTACCACACCCTGGACACAAGAAGGAGAACGCCATCTTCCCTTTGTCCTAACCTTCTGACCAATGAGAGAAAGATTCATCCCACTGTGGGATGACACCTAGAGACTCCTTAATGCATTTAACCCAATGCCTTGCTGAGATTCTGTAAAAGCGGACACCTCAGAACCAATGAATTACCGAATAAACCTGATGTTTTGCTTAGTTGCAACATTTATCTGATTGTTAAATGTTATATATAGCAGCTGATTCAATAAACAGGGGGCGAGAGAAAGCTTTATACCAGAACTCTGTGTTGGTGTATTATTTCTCTAAGGTGTGCACACTATATATATATATATATATATATATATATATATATATATATATATATATTGGTAATTTGGCCAGGGACAGATATCTCCGAGAACTACTTTGGTTTTCTCCAAATCAATTGGCGCCCAACGTGGGGCTTTAGGTTTAACTGAACCGGCAGCGGGGACACAAGGGATCCGGACGGAGCCTGCAGGAACGGGCGGAGCCTGATCACCTCCGCTACACGGTAAGGACACAGTTAGCACCTTGACCGCGTAAAACCTGTTCCTGGGACTCAGCCTGTCATCCAGACCCGCTGGTTGGGGAGGTGTCAAAAGTACAGGTAAATAACTTGCCTCAAGTCCATTACGAGCCCTGTACCAGTGATATCTGTCACCTGTGTATGAATGTTGAGAGGGTGGGTCGAGTGATTGTGATTTCTTGGATATTGTGGTCCAGGACATACATGTGTACGTACAACAGACTCCGGGGACGGATTGGTAGTGCCTTAGTAGCACAATAAAACCGGAGAGAGCTGTACGTACAAAACGTGCATACACATACTTTGGGGATCGGTGTCATTTGACATACCTTTCCTAAGGAGGGTCTATGCATGTTGGATAGCCGAGTATCTCTCGGGGGTCATGATGGTCGTGCCTTGGTAGCGTGATAACCCCGAGAGACGTCTATCACACACTAAGGTGTAAAAGCATGTATGTGGGATGCAGACTTCAGGGACGGATTCAATAGCCCTGAAGGCGTCAATTTTAGCACACGACAGTGTGAGACCCTGGACTAAAATATCTTAAGAGTCAGACATTTTCTGCAGAAATTGTTTAAATATTACTGTGGTCTGTTATTGCTGGTTGTGATGCATATTTTAATGAGAAATGTGGCTTAGAATTTCTCCCCTTTACTTGAGAAGCTGATTTTGCTGGTGTTGATAAGGCCAAGGTCAGAACACACAGCAATAGAGAATACTCTCCCCTCCCATCTTGTTTAACTCTTTTAAGGACGTATCTTAGTTAAGAGAATTCTTTCTATGCCAATGCTTAAGGTCGTATGAGTTTGTACAGTAAGTGAAGAGTTTGTACAGTAAGTGAAGAGTTGGTACAGTAAGTGAAATAACTGTCATGTGTTCATGTGGTTGTTACATTTTGCTTAAGGGTGATTACAGTACGTGAAGTAATGTTTGTGTAAAAGTAGGTGTGTCCCGGGAGGAGATTGATTTAAAAAGTAAATAGTTCAAAATATATATGGACGCAGATTGAGAATTGGTTGTGTAACAAACAACTATAATTTTACACTCATCTTAAAGGCAAACAGCATCTACTATACCACCACTGCTGGAGTCAGTGCCCTGTATCCACTACTTCTTGGCAATACTTATCCTTATTAAAAGGAAGATATAGGAGACATTCAATGTTTCATTAAGCTTTATTATACACAAAGAAGTATACAAAAGAAAAAGTAAACGCAACGTTATTTTTAGGATGTTTTTTAGAAAGTTACTCTGAGACAATTTCTGTCTCATATGCTGTTATGTTGTGATATTGCCGGCTAAGATGTATGTTTAATAATGAAATGTGATGTTATTCTCTTCCATAATCTTGTGTCTATATAAATCACTTGTCGCTATACACTGCACTCTCTGCTATCCCTTTGCCAGTAGTGCGTGGTTACACACTACAACCTAGTGGTCCCTCGGAGGGCCGTAACTATTGTCTGAGTTTAGGGAAGACGTGTGAAGTTATTCCCCCTTCATAGCAGTCGAGCATTTCAGACAAAAATTATATTTCAGACAACTGGTCTGTTTGTCTCTCTCTCTCTCTTCTTTTGTCTGCCTCCTAAAACTAGCTTGTGCTATACTTAGGACAGGAAGATGGGGCAGAATCAGACTAAACTGTGACGGCATGTTGGCCCGCGATGTAGTGAAGAAAAGAGGGGGAGAGGCCGTTGTAAATAAATCAAAGAAGATGTTTAAAGTGTGTGGATTCACAAATATTGTGGGAGGACATCTGAGGGCAGAAGAGTGGCGGAAAGTATTGAGAAATAATAGAGGACAGTTACAAGATTGTGCTTTATTACCAAGTGCAGAAGCATGGTACAGGGTGGCTAAAGAGATTGCACAGGAGGGTTGGACAGAGAAAGAGGTTGAAATGAATGGACAGAAAATGTATGTGTATTATGCTCCATGTGAAGCAGCCAGCTCCTTACCTTCAACTATTGTCCCCTCCCCACTACAAACACCCTGTAACCTTAGCACACCACAACCACTGCCCTTCGCCGAAAAAAGACATTCCATCCAGCCACAGCCCCAAGATGGAGCCCACACACACACACAGAGGAGGAGCCACGCTCACGCCCGAATCACTACCCCTTATAAAACAGTGTCATCCATTGCATCACCCATCCAAGGGGGTCCGCCCATCACACCTACTGCCCCGATGGCACATCCCACTCCTCTGTATCCCATACTGACTGCAAATGGAACCATTTATTCCCCATACCCGATGTTTCCATCCCTGACAGCACCAAGTGTTGTAGGAGGTTCGACAGGGGGTGCTGGGCCCCATAGTGTACACAGTGTGCGCAGTTCTGCTGTAAGCCCACCGTTAATTCCCCTCCCCGACCCTAGGGCACAGTTGGATGTGCAAGATACGCCCCTATCCCGTCATCAACAGGATAATTCAGAAGAGAAGGATGATGATATAAGGGGAGGAGAGGGGGCAGAGGAGTGGAGAGATAGGAAAACAAACCAGAGAGCGAAATCTAAGAGGAGGGACAAAAGCAGGGGAAGCCTGATGCAGCCTGGAGAGACCTTGTCAGCCTGTGTGAGATTAGAGCAGGAGATTCATACTGGCCTATTATGCGGAATGCAATAGATCCGTGTGATATAGTTCGCCCGAAGGATGACTTTTCATCGGGTGTACTGTTCTGTGACCTGTTAAGATACTGGGCGAAGGATAAATTGGGAGATCAAGCAATTAACTTACAAGATATCAAACAGGAGAAGGACGAATCAGTAGAAAAGTTCCATGCACGACTCACACAGGTTTTTACAGATCTTTGCTTCAGTCCACATAACAAAACACACACACAGATGCTAAGTACAGCTTTTGTACTAGGATTAAAGGAATCTATAAAGAAAGGTCTGTTGACTTCCAGACCAGAATATAGAGTGTTACCATTAGACATGCTGTTACTTGTTGCAAAAGGGCTGGAGTCTGTAGAAAATACACACCCTACATCATCAGCGTCCAAAAAGACTGCCGCTCTCATGGTAACCTCTGAGGAGCCAGCATATAAAGGGGAGAAGAAGGAAACACGGCAGTGTTTCAATTGTAACAAGTTTGGACACATCAGCAAGAATTGTAAGATGCCTAGAAAACAGAGGACAAAGCAGCAGGGGGATGGCACTAATGAGGTGCAGGGGGGCCAAAACACAGCATAGGACAGTGGTGAGCCTGTGTCACTATTTCCTGCTATGGCAGTATCTTCAGTGGGTAGCGGATTAGGACCTCAAGCTATTGCAACATTACCAATAGAAGGGATCCCTACCACCTTCCTAGTAGACACAGGTGCAGCCAGAAGTGTCCTAAGACAACAAGATCTGCCCGACTCATCTTACCTGTCTAACATTGATGTTGCTTGTGTAGGAGTTGACGGTATCCCCTCTTCCAACAAGTTGACTCAGCCACTGCAAATAGGCCCATTACCAGACCTGCTTGCTAGATTTGTAGTGTCCTCCACATGCCCAATGAACTTGTTAGGTGCAGATGTACTTTCTCGCTTGCAAGCATCCATCTTGTTTACCCCGGATGGGACTATACAAGTGTCCTCGCCTTTAACAATTACTGACACATCAGCACTCTGTTCACTACCAATATTACTCTACTTAGATGCGAAAAATGACAATAGACAAGGCCCAGCCGACATCTTGGATAAGATTCCGGCAACCCTCTGGTCACATGGTCCGGAAGATATTGGGCATTTAAAAGGTGCCTCCAGTGATAGTAAAGTTGAAGCCTGAAGTTGAATTACCACGAAAACCCCAGTATCCTCTGAAGCCAGCACAGATTGATGCAATTACACGGCAGATAGAGAGCCTGTTGAGACAGGGGGCGTTAGTGCGGTGTACGTCACCATGTAACACACCCCTCTTCCCAGTGAAAAAGAAATCCAAGAAAGGAGAGCCAGTAAAATACCGTATGGTACAAGATTTGCGAGCAGTCAATGAAGCAACCATATTGGACACTCCCATAGTACCTAACCCACACACTCTCCTCTCTGGAATACCTCCAACAGCAGCATACTTTACTGTAGTGGATCTGGCAAATTCCTTCTTTAGCATTCCTCTTGATCCTTCATGTCAGTATCTCTTCGCATTTACACATGATCATAATCAATTTACATGGACTGTCATGCCCCAAGGAGCACAGAATTCTCCTAGTCAGTTTGCTAAGGCCATGGGTCTAATCCTTGATTCTTGGCAACAGGAGAACCCTGATGTTGTACTTCTGCAATATGTTAATGATCTCTTACTCTGTGCTGAAGACCTTCCTACAGCTACACGGACATCAGAGAGTTTACTGAGACACCTGGCAGAACAAGGGTGCAAAGCATCCAGAGAAAAGTTACAGTGGTGTCAGGAAACTGTCATATTCCTGGGACATTGCCTTTCCAAAGGAGTGCGTCATCTCACACGCAGCCGTGTTAGGGCAATAGAAGAAATGTCTGTACCAGAAGGACACAGACCCCTCCACGCTTTCCTAGGTCTCATATCCTATTGCAGAGCGTGGATCCCAGAAGCCTCTCTCCTGATGCAGCCCTTGTATGATGTCCTGAAGATTGAACCCTTTCAGATGACTCAGATAGCCCTAAATAACTTCTACTCTCTGAAACAGACTATCTCCTCAGCCCCTGCATTAGGGCTACCCAACTATGACCTACCGTTTAAACTGTTTATATCAGAAAAGGAAGGACATGCAATGGGAGTCTTGACACAGTCCCATGGAAACAGACAACGCCCCATTGGCTACTTCTCATGTCATCTGGATGCTGGAGCAAGAGGAGGCCCTTTCTGCCTTAGGGTAGTATTTTCAGCTCATGCCTTACTGGATAAGACAAGTGACATAGTCCTTGTGTATCCCTTGACAGTTCTTGCTCCACATGACATTGCTGTTATCATAAATCAGACGCAACCAAAACACCTGACAGCAGCCAGACACCTCCATCTCCAATATTCACTGCTCCTGCCAGATAATGTCACCTTACAGAGGTGTTATGTGCTTAATCCAGCCACTCTCTGCCATTTCCTGAGGGGGGAGATGAGGAAGATGGACATTTCTGGTATGGTTCGAACTTGGATCAGGAGTCAAACATAAGCTCGGATGTAAAAAGTCACTTACTGGGACGCCTAGTCAAGAAGACAGAAACAGATGAAACACAAGACTCTCTACATTGTACGCTGTGGAGCAAACAAACACCAGGACGGGATCTTCAATATGAAGCGAAGCTTATGAAATTGAAGCAAGTCACGTTAAAACTGATGACATTGTATAATGATGCAATAGGGGATAGCACACTCACGGTAGAGCTTCCTTTTGAAGCAGAATTGCTCTATAAACATTGGGATACAGCTGTCCCACACATAGCACTAACAAAGTCTGCGCAGAGTACATGGAGCTCATTGGGGACTGCGCTGTAATGGTGGGAGTCCGCAGATGAAGATGAACTAGAAGCAGAAGGAATAACAAAACAAACCCTCCACTGGCATGTGAATAGCTTTCCCAAAGTACAGGCTGAAGACCCGTATGCGGTTCCAGGATCAGTAAACCCACCTCATGACTGTCTTCAGCAAATGGAAATGGAGACCTCACACCTTGCGAATGTAAAAGACCTTGACCTGACAGACCCAGACATCACTCTGTATGTGGATGGATCAAGGTATGCTGATGAGAATGGAAAATATCACACAGGATACGCTGTGACTACGGAAAAAGATGTGATACGAGCCTTCTCACTACCTCCCTCCATGTCAGCACAAGAAGCAGAGTTGATTGCATTGACTAAGGCCTGTGAGATTGCAGCAAGACGGCGAGCCAACATCTATACAGACTCAAGATATGCTCTAGGAGTGACTCAAGACTTTGGGATAATTTGGAAAGCCAGAGGATTCATGACAGCTGCAGGCACCCCAGTGAAACATGATAAAGCCATTCGTGAATTGATGGATGCGTTAGCACTTCCAGAAGAAGTGGCCATACTGAAAGGGAAGGCACATGGGAAGCTAAACTCAAATGAAGCACGAGGAAACCATCGAGCAGACCAGACGGCTAAGAAGGCAGCAATGATATCACAGGAAATGGACAAGAAAGAGGAGAAGAAAGACATAAATATCTACACAATGCAGACTTTACCTACAGATCTGAAACTACTCAAAGAATTGCAGAAGACTGCAGACCCAGAAGAAGTAAACAAGTGGAAAGCAAAGGGAGCAATCCTTAAAGATGGATTGTACGTTGATAATCTGAGATTGAGTTTACCAAAGAATCTCTATCCAGCAACAGTACAGTGGGCCCACGGACCGGCACACTTGTCAAAGACCCTCATGAACGCTCTGATAGACAAGTACTATATGGCGCCAGGCATAACTACACTTACGAGCAACTATTGCAAGTCCTGTAGCATCTGTGCTAAATGTAATACAGGCCGAAATGAGAAACCCCCACAGAAACATTTAGCAAAATCTCTGTACCCATTCCAGAGGATACAGATTGATCACATACAGATGCCAAGGAGTGGCCGGTTTGAATATGCATTGGACATTGTAGACATGTTCTCAGGATGGCCAGGGGCCTATCCAGTTGTAAACATGACAGCCAAAACCACTGTAAAGAGACTGCTAACAGAGGTCATTTGTAGATATGGGGTCCCTGAAGTGATCGAGAGTGACCAAGGACCAGCCTTTACTGCAGTACTGGCCAAGGAAATTTGGGCAGCCTTGGGAGTGACTCTGTCCTTCCATACATCCTATCATCCCCAGAGTAGCGGGAAGGTAGAACGTATGAACGGGACTTTAAAGTCCAGGATGTTAAAAATGTCACAAGAAACTGGTATGCCATGGCCTGAAAGTCTCCCCATAGCCTTGTTCAGGGTCAGGTATACCCCTAGAGGGAAACATGCACTATCCCCTCATGAGATCCTGTTTGGGTCTGCTCCTAGGCTAGGGTGCTACTTTCCTCAGCAGCTGCAACTTAAATCTGACGTACTTGTTGACTATGTGATTGCACTGTCCACGGCACTGACTAAAATCCATGCACAAGTGTTCTCTTCTATTCCAGATTCAGAAGTGACCACTGGTACTCATCAACTACTTCCTGGAGATTGGGTCCTGGTCAAGAAATTAGTGAGGAAAACCCCTTTGGAACCCAGATACGAAGGCCCATTCCAAGTGCTACTGATCACAGCTACATCAGTTAAGTTGGAAGGGAAAGCTACTTGGGTCCACGCATCACATTGCAAAAAGGTTCCTCCTCCTGATGACCAGGACACAACACAATGAGCGCAGCCCAGTGGTCTATTCTGTTCCTTGCGGTATACGTGAGCAAGGCTCAACATGTAACCATCACAAAACATGAGGATGGCATTACACTCTGGTACAACTCACATACTACACATGTTGCTACATACACCTTTGACTTCTGTGACATTGTTCGCTGCCCCCCAATCCCTGAACAATGTGATTTATATAAGAAAGAAGGCGGTGGGATGGGGCACTGGGACACATTGGGATTATAGACCTCAGAGTGCTGCAGATAAGAAAGATGACCAGGGTAGAACCCTCCTCGACCAAATGACTCGAATAAAGACTGGTCGATGTCTGAATAGTGGGGTATCTGGTTCTGATATGCAATTGACTCTGACCATACAAAACCCTTGTCCCATGGATGCTGACACATATCTACTGGGGGCTTGGATTAGAGGACAAAGTGCTAAATTCACAGTAAAACGTAAGATAGCAGATCTATATAAGTACCCAGACTTACCTCTGGCATTACAGACATTGAAGCCAGGGCCCCAGATCATTGGAACAATGGCTGCTACTGGTGACCCAACATATGAGGACACGTTAGCTACTGAGACTGGATTTTCAGATCTTAATGTATGGTTGGAATGGATGAAATACAATGTACAGGAAAGTAATAAGACCAACTGTTATGTATGCAGCCATGCTAGACCTCACTTAGGTACTGTTCCACTTACTATACCTTTGCAGGAAGAGAAATGTTTTCTGATGTTGTTCAAATATAGGCATAATTATATAGATAAGTGCGAACAATGGAGGAAGACGTACCCTGTGATAACTAATAATCCCCATCCAGGGAGATGTATAACTATATACCCCGGAAATTATACGTGTTACAGGAGGAATGTTTCTCATGGGTTCAATTTGCAGAAGTTCCCAAGTGGGCTTTGTCACACATATAGAGATGGCTCATCCACACTGCTAGTCAATCAGACCCAATCTTTAGGGGACATATATTGGTTATGTGGGGATATGAAACTCAGGGTAAGACTGTCAGGAGTATGGCGTGGGGAATGTACCTTGGCTTAAGCCATAATGCCATTACACATTGTCCCAACTTATTATGATGACAATCTACCTAATGCCCCCCAAGCAAGGTCCAGAAAGAGAAGACAAACTTCATCATCTGAACCTCGGGAACGTTTTGACCCACATGTATATATTGATACTATTGGAGTCCCAAGGGGTGTGCCCGACCAATTTAAGGCCCGAAACCAGATAGCAGCAGGATTTGAATCACTGATACCAATGATTGGTGTAAACAAGAATGTCGCCTGGATTAATTATATCTACTATAACCAGCAGCGATTTGTTAACTACACTAAGGATGCCTTAAAAGGCATTGCAGAACAATTAGAGGCTACATCACACATGGCAGACATGCGCAGTACAATGTCAAAGCGCCGATCACGCTGTATTTCTGTGAAATGAGAACTTCTCACAAGTAGAACTTATATAGATTCTTACAAATGTGGACAAAACAGATTAATCGATTCTAAATAGAAAACAGGCAAAGTAAAGTAAACTTAATTCCTAACTTCCATTTTAAATAAATGACGTTAGTGATATTGCATCAGGAATGATCCACCATGATTGTATTTGTCCTGTATTATTACATAAATGAAAACTCCATGTAATAGGAGACGAGTTACCTGTTTTGAAAAGGTAACTATTAATGAAATAAGAGAGATTAGCGAGTATAGTGAGATCCTGTCCTGAAACTAGATGACCTTTTATATGATTCCAACATTATTTGTATTGCGCTTGAATGAAAAGGAAATTAAATTTAAAAGTGACAAAAAACTACTTAAAAATGTGATTGATGTCGAATAGACTAGAATTAGAAACATTATGACATACGCCACTAATGTTCTTTACCATAGATAACTACATTTTTTGTGGACTCCTAAAACCCCTTTCCCAAGGGTAATAAAAAGAAACTAAAAAGGTGGTTGTATGAAAATTCCTTAACTGAAAAAGAAAATCTAATCCGTTTATACAAATGTGCGCCATCCCGAGAATTGGGCGAAACGTCGATAATCAGACTTCTCCTTTGTAGCTGATTAACTTAATAAATTAGTATATTTTAAGTGATGAATCACGGATGGATACTCGTCCTAGAAGTGAAACAAAGAACCTTTATAAAGATGTGATATGTGATCCTACTCAAATAATGTCGAACATTAAAATATATATCAGCTCCTAACAAATAATGGTTCATATTTAAATGAAGGGCGAGAAAGTAAAACCTCCATTTAAACCCTTGGGGGCAAAGCTTTTAATTTATAAATCCATCTGGCTTCATGTTGGAGAAGTTTTCCATCTAGGTCCCCCCGTCTAGGTCCCCTCGTCTAGGTCCCCCCTGTCTAGGTCCCCCCTGCCTAGGTCACCCCTGTCTAGGTCCCCCCTGCCTAGGTCACCCCTGCCTAGGTCACCCTTGTCTAGGTCACCCTTGTCTAGGTCACCCCTGTCTAGGTCACCCTTGTCTAGGTCACCCTTGTCTAGGTCCCCCCTGCCTAGGTCACCCCTGCCTAGGTCACCCCTGCCTAGGTCACCCCTGTCTAGGTCACCCCTGTCTAGGTCACCCCTGTCTAGGTCCCCCCTTGTCTAGGTCCCCCCTTGTCTAGGTCCCCCCTTGTCTAGGGCCTGGATAAACCCTTTCAAGGACTGTAAAGGTTAAAACCTCACTGTTTGAACCATGAATCAGTTTTACGTGGCGTGCTAAGTTTTTAATCTGCCAGATCTCGGTCTCATAGACGACAAACTTTGAAGCCCAGGACACTCAGCTTCAAACAGAAAGGACAGAAGAAAGACTTTAAATACATTACAATTGGAAGCATTTCATGCCATCACAAATGCCCTAGATGATGACATGGTGACAGAGCGTTATTTCTATCTCGATGGACCTGGCGGATCAGGAAAAACCTATTTGTATAATTTATTAATGAGTTCAGTACGAGCACAAGGTCAAATAGCAATGGCGTTTGCCACTACTGGAATTGCTGCATCCCCATAAGCACTTAATTAACCCTGTCACTCATGGGGTTCGATACCTACCCCCATAAGCACTTATGTGGTTAATGTTGGGTTGTAACAGCCCCATAAGTGCCATGACGGTCCTCCAGGACCATCATGACACTAAGTACAAACTCTACACTGCACTATACCCCCCCAATAAAACATTACATCTAAACTAACCCCCCTCTACACTAACCTAGTAACACCTACACTACTTACCCCATAATAACCCCCACCACTCTAATTACAGAAAATAAAAAAACCTAAGTCACAAAAAATAAAAAAATCTACACTACATAAAATAAAAAATTACATTACAACCCCCCCCCCCGACTACAGAAAAAAAAATTACACACCTGAAAAGGAAAGACAGACACAATACATACATACACACTATACATTACATACAATACATTACATACAATACATACAATACAATACATAGAATAAATTACATACAATACATTACATACAATACAAATACATTACATACAATACATTCAATACAATAAATTACATACATTACATACAATACATCACATTACATACAATACAAATACATACAACACATTACATACAATACATACAATACAATACCCCCTATCTAACATACAATCTATTTAATATACAATAAATTACATACAATACATACAATACATTACATACAATATATTACATTACAATACATTACATCAATACAACACTTTACATACAATACAAATACATACAACACATTACATACAATACATACAATACAATACCCCCTATCTAACATACAATCTATCTAATATACAATAAATTACATACAATACATACAATACATTACATACAATCTATTACATTACAATACATTACATCAATACAACACATTACATACAATACAAATACATACAACACATTACATACAATACATACAATACAATACCCCCTATCTAACATACAATCTATCTAATATACAATAAATTACATACAATACATACAATACATTACATACAATCTATTACATTACAATACATTACATCAATACAACACATTACATACAATACAAATACATACAACACATTACATACAATACAATACCCCCTATCTAACATACAATCTATCTAATATACAATAAATCCGAACTACATACAGAACCCCTAATTCTAAGCTACAATAAAATAATTAAGACCACTTACCTTTCAGATGTTTCTTCAGATCACCAACCTAGAGGAAAACGGAAAAAAAAAAAAATAATAATTAGTGCAACACATTAACATAAACTAAACATTATACATATTCTAAATATTCTACTCCCCTTCCCAGCATGTCACGTCCTTCTTCTTTTCTTCTCCGGCGCGGCCCTGTTATACATTAATACAATATACAGACACAAAATAAAATAAACATATAAATATACATGGTACTTACCTCCCGCGATGTCCCCGGCCTCCTCCTCTTCAGCCCCGGCTGGGCGCTGGAACAAGCCGCGCTCTCCCTGACACTAATGAGCCTCCCGGAGCCTTTTCCGGAACGAAATTGCAATGGCGGCTTCTGCTGATAAAGCGGTCTATCAAATTTCAATGTGTGAGCCAATCAGCATAGGATACACCCCAAAATCCCACTCTGATTGGCTAACGTACCTGTCAATCTTTATGTAAACCAATCACAAGGGGCAGATGCCTTCAGCCAATCACAATGGGATACACTCCCACAGAGTGATTGTCTGAAGACATCTGCGCCTTCTCATTGGCTGTAATAGTGACTGACATTGACAACAGCCAATCAATAAATAGGTGCAAAAATATAATTTCACTGTTGTCTCCTACAGGTTGTATCACATATTATAATTGTCTAACTACGATTCGTCGTCACGCTGCGTTGCGTAGTGCGTACGACTTCACGATGAGCGCCACAGGCGCTTATTGCCCGGCGAGCCTCGCACAGAGAGGCGAGCCGTTAAACCGTACCATTTTGCCGATCGTAACACTTTGCGATGAGCGCCACAGGCGCCCATTGCTTGGCCAGCCGTTAAACCGCTTTGCCGATTGTACGACTTTGCCATCGCCTGGTAAGCCTTGCATAGTGAGGCGAGCCGTTTAATCATAGCACTTTGGCAATGAGCGCCGCAGGCGCTCATTGCAGGCGAGCCGTTAAACCGTAGCACTTCGGAAAAAAATACGAGGTGAAAAAAATTACGAGATAAGCGGCGGAACAAAAACAGTAAAAAAAAACACTAAATACACACTAAAAAATAAAACAAAGGTCACTTACAGCATGGGGAACCAGGCAGGACGTCTGGAAGTGAGTTGGAACTGCAATTTAGATCGATTTAGCCGAGTTACAAAGATCGAAAATCAGCTAAGCGAGAAAAAAATGGCCGCCGAAAAAAATGAAAATGAGGCTATACTACTACGAACTGCGTAAAACACAGCCACAGACGTATGTGTTCGAAAAACAACGAGATAAAGGATGCGGATTAACCGCACAATGAGTAAAAAGACAGTAGCGAGTACATTTTACGAAACGATATTACCGATTTACGCATTAACACAGATTTCCCGCCTTTGTCTCGCGCCACATAGGATTTCCCGCCTAAAACAATGCATTTGTCTCGCGCACAAAGCCTATATATAGGGCACATTTCACACAGGACTGACACTTTCTCCTCAGGTGATGACAGTCTGACTGGATGTTTTCTGATGCCGGAAAATCGCAAGAGATTGTTAGCTCTTCAGTATACTGCTTCAGCAATATTACATTCAAAAAGGTAAATATATTATTTATAATTAATAATTAATAAATTGGTAATTACTTTATAAATAATAGATAAGAAATTTAATTAATAGAAAAATAATATTGTGCTTATCTGTGTGAAACAATTGTTAATAACATTCATAATGTACAATAATTAATTAATTATTAATATCAAAATTAAGAATGTCAATAAAAAAAACATATTTATTAATTATTAATGTACATTAATTTAACAATTATTTTGTTATATGTCGTGATTACCTGTGTGAAACAATTGTTAATAACATTCATAATGTACATTAATTAATTAGGAACACATTAATTCATTAATTATTAATGTACATTAATTTAAGAACTATTTTGTTATATATCGTGATTACCTGTGGGAAAGAATTGTAAATAACATTCCTAATGTATCATTACTTCTCATTAATATTAAAAAAGGTTAACGTTTAAGAATGTGCATAAAAAAAGGAACACGTTGATTAATTAATTATTACTGTATGTACATTATTTAAATAATTCAGTTCTTATATATTTTGTATAAAATAAACCAAAAATAAAAAATAAAGGCTATATACTCATGCTTACATGTAGATTTAGTCACACATTAGTTTAATATTAATGAACATTAATTGATTCTTATTTCATTAGTAATGTACATTATTTTAAGAATTCAGTTGTAACATACTCATTTTAAAATACCACTCAAAAAAAAATAAAGGGAACATGGTTATGTGTTGATGTTATATTTAGTCAGACATTAATTTAATATTAATACAGATTCATTGATTCGTATTTAAAGACTAACAGTAATATTGAGTGTATGTTTATAATCTATGCTTTCATATGTGTGTTCATGTTGATTTATTGATATATTTATTTCATGTTTTTAATCTATGCAAAAATATGTATGTTAAGCCTCATTGATTAATACAGATGAAGTAACATATTATACATTAATTTTACTATTGCAGTGAATTCTACGTGAATGACCAGAGATAGTGACGTTCGCACACATTGAACATCATAAAGATCATTTGGACAGGTACAGAATTTTAATTATATTACTACGGCAAAATATTAAAAAATATGAGGTTTTTAATGTAGCCAAATATATGTCTGTTGATGTTCATTTAATGATATCGATGAAGCAAAAGTTTAAAAAGATTATCTATTTGATTTTACAGTTTATTTGGATCTGCAAGGGAATCAACACACAGCGTGACGTTTGCAGCCTTTGAACAACATCAACATCATCCTCACAGGTATAACATTTTATTTTGTAGTGACGCATAGAAAAAGGCTATATTATATTTTTGGTGAAAATTGATATTTGTTGAAAATGGAGAGTACTTATTGAGTCATTAATTTATGATATTTAGTCAAAACTTTGAAAAAGTTGAAAAGACAATACTAATTAATAATAATATTTAAAGAAAATAAGAAGCTTACAACACTTGCAAAAAAAAGAAAAGGATGGTATGCTGTGAATTCAATCAAGAAGGAATGGAATTGAAGGATAATAATATAAATATAGATATGTGCAGCTATTTCCGATTTCATATATGTGAATAAAATACTTTGAAAAATGGTTTCATTTCTTTCAGACTAAAGTCCAACAATTGAAAATGTTTTATTAGTTTATTCATATACTTTAATCTAAAAGGAAAAAAAGGAAAAAAAATGTATATAAAACAAAGAACAAACAATAATTACATCTCTATTTAAAATTACAGATTAAAATGGCGGACAATGGAGAAGACAAAATTGAACGCAAAAGAAGATTGGCAAGGGAAAGGAAGCAAAGGTGGAGAGATGCTCAGAAAACTGGAAACTTCACAACGCTTGCGAGAAGAAGATCGACAGAGACTTTTAAATAAAAGAAAGATTAGTAAGAAAGCCGCAAGTGAGTGTGTTGTGGCTTCCAAGAAACGTAAAAGTAAACAAAAACATCTCTGTGAACCATTGTCCAATGACTCTATTTTGCAGAATGACTTAAATGTAGACACACAAGAAAAAAATGTACATATAGAAAGTGGGTCTGATATCTATGATGAAGAAATGCATGACAATGTGTTTACTACTGCAGTACACGTAGATACTCATTATTGTGGGTTACTTAATGTGGTTTGTCAGTTTTGTGGGGCCTATCATTTTATAAAGGAAAGACCTACTGACGGAAATTTCATTAGTTGCTGTCAGAAAGGAAAGGTGAAACTTCCACTAAGACACCCATTTCCATGTTATTTAGAATGCATTATGAGCGATCCAACATTTCCAAATTATAATAATTTCAAACAGTGCAATTTCATTTGCTTCAATGGGTGCAACATTAGCCGAAAATGTACCAGGACATGGTCCTTAATGTTTTAGAGTTAAAGGTCAAATTTACCACCGAACTTCACATTTACACCCACAAGAAGGACAGCAAAGGAAATTTGCACAGTTACATGTCTTAGATACAATGGAAGCTGTGGAACAAAGAATGACACTTCCAGAAAATAAACAGTGTTTGCGCATAGTCTTTAAACAGCTGGATAAAATTATGCAAAAAAACCCATATAGTCAAGCATACAAACAATTAGCACAGCTTGAAAAAGAACAACAGGAACATGCTGAAAGACATCAATTGCCTACACCAAGAGTAAATATGGTGTTAAAAAGAGATCGCAACACTGATCAAAGAAGATATAATTTACCTACTGTAAATGAGGTTGCCATGGTGTTTAAAAATGAAGATGGTGAACCACCTTTTCAGCAGGATATTAGAATATATCCACGCAATGAAGAACAACCATTTATCAACATCAATATATTAAGCTGTAATTTAGATCCAATGACATCAATTTTGATGATTATGACACTGAGCTTCAAAAACAAAAAAACCCAAGAAAAACTGGCAACTTTAAATACTTTACAGTTAGAAGCATTTCATGCCATCACAAATGCTACAGATGATGAAATGGTCAAAGACCGGTATTTCTATCTAGAAGGACCAGGTGGATCAGGAAAAACGTATCTGTACAATTGTTTGATGAGTTATATTCGATCACAGGGTCAGATAGCACTGCCATTTGCAACAACTGGAATTGCTGCACTTTTGTTAGATGGTGGTAGAACTGTGCATAGTGGATTTAAGCTGCCAGTTCCCATTTTGGAAACATCAGTGTCAGATATTCGACTCAATTCCATACAAGCAAAAAAATTCAAACTAACTAAACTAATTATCATAGACGAGGCAACAATGATGTCATGTCATGCTTTGCAATGTAGTGACAGATTCTTAAAATAAGTCATGGATAATAAGTTGCCATTTGGTGGAAAGGTGATGCTGTAAGGAGGAGATTTTAGGCAAACATTACCTGTTGTACCACACGGAAATAGAACGGAGATCATTGAAACATGTATCAAGACCAGTAAACTGTGGCAAATATTTACACATCTCAAATTAGAATTAAATATGAGATCTGAAGGCCAAAATGAATTCAATGATTGGCTCATTAAAATCGGAGAAAACATCCAGAAATACAGTATTTACCAAATGATACCATTGAAATTCCATCAGAAGTGGTTTGCAATGAATCACTCATATCAGCCATATTTCTAAACACTCTTAATAATGAGGATTACTCAGGCATTGCAAACAAAGTAATATTAACATCAAAAAATATCGATGACTTGAACGTAACGAACGAAATTTTAAAATACATCAATGCACCACAAAATAATTATTACAGTGCAGATTCGATTCTTTCAGATGATAAAGACAGTGAATTGAATTTTACTATCGAATTTATAAATTCGTTAACACCATCTGGAATGCCCCCACATATTTTACAATTGAAAAAAGGTGCAATTGTTATGTTATTGCGAAATATGAATCCAAAAAAGGACTTTGTAATGGGACCCGATTAATTGTGCATGAGTTAAAAGATCATTTTATACATGCAGAAATTATAACTGGTACCCAAAAAGGTGAACAAGTTTTTATACCAAGAATTGATTTGGCTCCAAGTGAGAGTGGTTTGCCCTTTGTCCTTCAACGGAGATAAGTTCCAGTTATCATGGCATTTGCTATGACCATCAATAAATCCCAAGGACAAACTTTTAAGTCAGTTGGGATTTTTTAAAAGGAACTAGTTTTTGCACATGGACAACTCTATGTGGCTTTTTCAAGGTGCACGAATCCAAAAGAAATTAAAGTGCATGTTGAAGAAAACGAAACTCAAGGTCATTTATTGGACGATGGATGTGTTTACACCAAAAACATTGTCTACTATGAGGTCTTGGAAAGATAGAGGACAATGGTTTCATTTTAAAACCAACATTTTATGGGACTCAATATGATTGCACAAAAACAATATTTCAACAAAAACATCTAAAGAATGGACAAAAAAACATAGAGAACAGTGGTTTGACTACTAGTACTAAATTTAAGTATTTTGCAAAGGAAATTTGCACAGTTACATGTCTTAGATACAATGGAAGCTGTGGAACAAAGAATGACACTTCCAGAAAATAAACAGTGTTTGCGCATAGTCTTTAAACAGCTGGATAAAATTATGCAAAAAAACCCATATAGTCAAGCATACAAACAATTAGCACAGCTTGAAAAAGAACAACAGGAACATGCTGAAAGACATCAATTGCCTACACCAAGAGTAAATATGGTGTTAAAAAGAGATCGCAACACTGATCAAAGAAGATATAATTTACCTACTGTAAATGAGGTTGCCATGGTGTTTAAAAATGAAGATGGTGAACCACCTTTTCAGCAGGATATTAGAATATATCCACGCAATGAAGAACAACCATTTATCAACATCAATATATTAAGCTGTAATTTAGATCCAATGACATCAATTTTGATGATTATGACACTGAGCTTCAAAAACAAAAAAACCCAAGAAAAACTGGCAACTTTAAATACTTTACAGTTAGAAGCATTTCATGCCATCACAAATGCTACAGATGATGAAATGGTCAAAGACCGGTATTTCTATCTAGAAGGACCAGGTGGATCAGGAAAAACGTATCTGTACAATTGTTTGATGAGTTATATTCGATCACAGGGTCAGATAGCACTGCCATTTGCAACAACTGGAATTGCTGCACTTTTGTTAGATGGTGGTAGAACTGTGCATAGTGGATTTAAGCTGCCAGTTCCCATTTTGGAAACATCAGTGTCAGATATTCGACTCAATTCCATACAAGCAAAAAAATTCAAACTAACTAAACTAATTATCATAGACGAGGCAACAATGATGTCATGTCATGCTTTGCAATGTAGTGACAGATTCTTAAAATAAGTCATGGATAATAAGTTGCCATTTGGTGGAAAGGTGATGCTGTAAGGAGGAGATTTTAGGCAAACATTACCTGTTGTACCACACGGAAATAGAACGGAGATCATTGAAACATGTATCAAGACCAGTAAACTGTGGCAAATATTTACACATCTCAAATTAGAATTAAATATGAGATCTGAAGGCCAAAATGAATTCAATGATTGGCTCATTAAAATCGGAGAAAACATCCAGAAATACAGTATTTACCAAATGATACCATTGAAATTCCATCAGAAGTGGTTTGCAATGAATCACTCATATCAGCCATATTTCTAAACACTCTTAATAATGAGGATTACTCAGGCATTGCAAACAAAGTAATATTAACATCAAAAAATATCGATGACTTGAACGTAACGAACGAAATTTTAAAATACATCAATGCACCACAAAATAATTATTACAGTGCAGATTCGATTCTTTCAGATGATAAAGACAGTGAATTGAATTTTACTATCGAATT